>JAYKKI010000011.1:6782500-7192500 GCA_039881145.1 Druceiella hillmani | reverse complement strand
TAACTATAGTTGATTACTTTTTTCATATGATAATAAATTTTGCAAAAATAAACGTTTTCAGTCAAAAATGTAAATGCGCTCTTACAGTTTTTCGATGTTTAAAACCCATAAAAAAGTAATCTGCTTGAATTATAGATGAAGGTATAATTACAGTTTATTTATTTTTTCATATAATAATAAATTTCGTAAAAATAGACGTTTTCAGTCAAAAATTTAATGCGCTCTTACAGTTTTTCGATATATAAAACCCATAAAAAAGTAATCTGTTTGAATTATAGATGAAGGTATAATCACAGTTGATTTATTTTTTCATATGATAATAAACTTCGCAAAAATAAACGTTTTCGGTCTAAAATGTAAATGTGCTCTTACAGTTTTTCGATGTATAAAACCCATAAAAAAGTAATCTGCTTGAATTATAGATGATGGTATAATTACAGTTGATTTATTTTTTCATACGATAATAAACTTCGCAAAAATAAATGTTTTCAGTCAAAAATTTAATGCGGTCTTACAGATTTTCGACGTATAAAATTCATAAAAAGTAATCTGCTTGAATTATAGATTAAGGTATAATTATATTCGATTTATTTTTTCACATGATAATAAACTTTGCAAAAATAGACGTTTTCAGTCAAAAGTTTAATGCGCTCTTACAGATTTTCGATGTATAAAACCCATAAAAAGGAATCTGCTTGAATTATAGATTAAGGTATAATTATAGTCGATTTATTTTTTCTTATCCTAATAAACTTTGCAAAAATAGACGTTTTCAGTCAAAAATTTAAATGCGCTCTTACAGTTTTTCGATGTATAAAACACATATATAAGTACCGTCATCTAGCGGAGAGGTAAAAATGATATATTTATGGTAGTTAATTACAAAAATACGGATGGGGCTGTGAAATAAATAAAATAATATGTTAGTTAATTAATTAGAAATAAAGTTGAGTAAAAATCTTCAGCGTATTATACGTTAGAAGTTTGATCAATGTCTGTTGGAGATTTTGACCAAATTTCTAAAGTATATAGCCGCAAAATTTATTATAATCTATCCAGTGGTTTCGTGTCATGCGCACACAGACACAGCTTCATTACCAGTTTATTATAAATAACATATGTGTAGATTATTTACGATATACTATTGTTCATAAAATATTCAAATCGATAAACATAAATGTTTTAGTTTTCATATTTGACTCACGGTTAAGCAACAAAATAAGACTTATACGTTTTTCTTCAAGTTACAAAAAAAAAAAAAGGCACAAGAAAAATAAAATGATAAACTATTCATAGAAAAAAGGGAAAATATAAATTTATAATCGAATAAAAAAATTTACTTCGATTCCAGTTTAGATTATTTACAATTAACTATTGTTCATAAATCCAAATCGATAAACAGAAATGTTTTAGTTTTCACATTTTACTCACGGTTAAGCAACAAAATTAGACTACGTTTTTTCCCAATTTAAAGATTTAACAAAATTAGGAACAAGACAAATAAAACGATAAACTACTCATGGAAAAAAAAATTAAAAATAAAAATATGAATAAACATTTTTACTTCGATTCGTTCAAACCGCAACAATTCCATAATTAGTGCCACAAAAAGAGTGAAATCTCGTTGAGCGAACGCTGACTTGTCCTGGTCTTTACGAGTCGGCCGCATTGAGTGAATCCGCAACCTTGTCCCAACAGGCGTGAAGGCCGTGCAGGCTGAATTACTCATTCATGCGTTTATTCCGGCAAAGGAGATATAAAACGGAACGGACTTAACACTAATTAACCGCGATGCGATTACGGCAATATAGCGTTTATGTGATATCAAAACAACATAAAACAGAAAGCAGTGATAAATGGACTATTAGATGAATGACAACATTTGAAGATAAAACAGTAAGACATGGTTTAAATATGAAAAATGTACAGCGATCTACTAGTAATAGCAATATATACGGTGTCCTGGAATAAGTGTCGCACAAAGAAAAACGCTATTCGTTGGCTATAATGGAATAAATTGTCGTTGAAATAAAACTAAAACACGCCCTTTCTGTAATTGATTGCAAAAAAATATTACAAATAACTCTTTTTAACACATCCCCGCACGTGTGTCCGTGCGTCAATGGTTCCCAAATATTGAATCGTTGATAACAAATTTATAAAATATAATTTAATGTGTAAAGAAAAAATGACAAATAAAAGCCATTTCAACACAAATTGTTAAATATAAACAGTTGGTAATTCGCAGATCAAAGCTGAAAATAAAGTAGAATATATCTTTCCCTACCCTAACTTTTAAAACTAGGCCATCAAAATAACCGAACACTTTTTGGAAAATAATAGATAAATTTGTAAAACCATTACATGAGAGCTTTAAACTGTTAAGTAAGGAACATAGATTCAGTTGTACAAAATGATTATACAAAACATTTTTTTTTTCATTTTAGATTCTTTTGAATTGAAAAAGTTTCTTTTAATATGACAAGAAAAAAACTCATGCAAATTCAATGTTTTTAAAAGGGACTATAAAATTAAAATTGATTCAGTCTGAAAATTTGTACAGTTTCAAGACATCACTATTTTACTTTTACTACAACATCTACTACCATACCAGTATAATAGATTTTTAAATGCAAAATTGAATTAAATAGAAAATGTTGTTAAAGAAAATGTCACAATGGTATTGGAAAATATTGTCGCTGTTTTCAATATTCACTATTCTCAAAACGGAATTTTTAATGCAATATATTTGTTTAAAATTGTTTAACCCAATTCATCCCTTTCGATGTTATCCGGAAAGATTGGAAAATAGAAGAAAGAAAATATTTAAAAAAAAGCTGTATGAACCGGACACATTGCATCTATATCCGTAAGTATATATATAAATACATAACGTAAGTATATATATAAATAAATACATAATATAAGCAATTTTAAATCTGATATCCACCGAGAAGAATAGGAGGATGACAATGAAGGACTAAGTCGTGATGATGAAGAGGAAAATAAAATTTTTTTAGGGATTAAAAAAATTTAAAAATCCTAAAAAATTTTGCTTCGTTAAATAAATTGGAACAAATTAATAATTTACAAAACGAGGAAATAACTGGAAAAGTACGATTATTAATTTTTCAAAATCCGTTTGCATCCACGTTAGTTGCGGAATATTTAATAAAAAATTATTTAATAAATCGTGGAAATCGTCAAAAGAATTTTACGTAGAACTTATGTAACTTCTGTAATCCCACATAATTTGGAAGATTTGGAAAAGCTTTTGTCGGTTGTTAATCTTTTTCACCATTTTCTTTTACCTTTAGCGTTACTGCTTAATTTTCTTTTTATACGATCCACGTGTCACTCAGAAAAGTGTATGTGTTATGTATGATTAGTGTAGGTGTCAGTGAAACTGTTTTGTCTGATTAGTGGAATATCTACTGCAAACGAACAAAGAAATATACACATTTATCCTTTTCTATTAGTTTTTGTTTTGTTTTTCTTTCGAATGGATAAAATTTAAAAAAAAATGGAAGAAAATATTTTATTAGTATTTCGTGAAATGTCCTTATAAATAAAGAAAATGGACATTAACACACTATTTGTGGTTTTCGCAATTAAGGCACTATTTTTGAGTCGATTTCTGAAAAACCATTGGGTGTTGCAAACTGTTACCGACGGTGGTCAATCTTGCATTTAAAAATCTATTATTTTGATTTAGTAGTCTTCGTTGTAGTTTAAGTAAAATATGTGTCTTAGAATAGAACGGATTTTCAAAAGGAACAAATTTTATAGTCCCATTGAATTTGCGCCTTTTTTTAAACTTTTTTCTTATATGTACTTGTGGAAGATTGTTCTTCAATTCAAAAGTATCTAGAATAAAAAAATTATATTATCATTATGTATAATTGAAAATACGTTCCTTATTTAACAATTTAAGGCTCTAATCTAATGGTTTTACAATCGTATCTTTCATATTCCAGTTATTTTGTTGACCTGGTTTAAAAAATTAGGGGATGGAAAGATATATTTTATTTTATTTTCAACTTTGAAATCTGCGAATTACCAACTGCTTTTATTTAACAATTTAAAGTTAAATTGTATTTTACTTATTAAATATATTTGGCGTTAATTTTGTAGAAATTCAATCCTGGGTCGTGGTAAAGAACTTAAAGAAAGTAAAAATAATACTACATCATGTAGTTTCATTTGATTGTGTATTTTACTTGTTATTTTCTCTTCACACATTAAATCACATTGTACAAATTCGTTATCAATGATTTAATATTTGGGAACCGTTGATACACGTGCAGGGTAAACAAATGATTTCATAAACATTCCATTATCGGTATAATAACAACATTTTCGAAAGCCGTCCGATAATCATACAAAATTGGTTTAGTTTGTCCATATTTATTTTTAATACTAATAAAAAGGTTCATCTCCATAATGACTCCAATGAGTCCGTTTTAATTAAGTAGATTAACATCTCGAATGAAAATATAATCATTCCACCAGTTGTCAACTAGGCCAATAGAATGGATAGCGTCAGCTGGTACCTTTCCAGTAGGTACTTGTTGCAATATTGTTATCGAGAGGACAAAAACATTCGTTGCATAAAACACGTGAACATTCGCAGGCGAACTGATTTATGCTATCTGCAATATTGTTTTTGGTTATGACTTCAAACTGGTTTTTAATCATTCTTATGAAGACTTATATCTTTATGTTGGAGAAAATACAGAAAAGATTCATTGCAATTTTTTAGTGGATCCTTCGTTTTTCACTTTGATCATAGTCAGGTGGTATATGTTGCTATCTGTAAGTAAGCAAACACTTGAATCTGACCTGGCATTGATTAAAAATGTTACTTGTTTACCTTGACAATATATCACCATTGGCACTGTGGTCACTTATACCCGAAAACTGTTATGCACGAGCGAGAAGACACTACTACTTTATAATCTGGCATGCAGATACGAGACCGTATTTCGACCTGTGTGTGAATATATGGATGGACCATTTTTACAATTTCTAGTTTCTTATTTCATACTCGTTTCTGTTTATTGTCCACTAGTGTCAGCTCCTGTGGAAGTTATGTTGTTGAACTTTAGTCATAATATGACTTTACCTCCTGCAACCTAACGCCACCGCTGTCTTCTCCATTTATAACGTTACCTTTTTGTATTAACATATGCTTCATAAATATTAACATACCTCCGTAACATCAGCAAGTATATTAATATGTTTTACACAAAAACCTTTTATATATAAACAACCCACAACACTGCGAAAATCGCATCGAAATCAATCCAGTAGAAATCAAACTCCACAATTAAATGAAACTAAGTGATGTAGTATTATTTCTACTTTCTTTAATTTCTTTACCACGACTTAGGTTTCGTTGTATTACAACATATTCAGGTGGGCTACCAGCAAAGATTCTTGAGAATCTCGAAATACGAGAAATTATATAAGCCAATTGAAAGCTTTGTTTCTATACAAATTTAATCTTGACTAATTTAAATGCAACTTATTATAATTTAAAATAACTTATTACACAAGTTTTTAGTCACAATACAAATTTTATAAGTTAGTAAGAATAATTTGAATTTATTAGAAATATTGAATCTTTGCTAAGAGCCCACCTGAAGATGTTGTAATACAACGAAACCTAAGTCGTGGTAAAGAAATTAAAGAAAGTAGAAATAATACTACATCACGTAGTATCATTTAATTGTGAATAATGAATTTCTACAAAATTAACGCCACATATATTCAATCAAGAAATCACAGTATTAAAAATGTCTTTTTGTTTTATGTTAATTTGCTCAACTTATTGGCAATAAAAAGGTGATTCGGATCTATAAAATTAATGCGCTAACTGTTATTTTTCAAAGTGCTACGTTGGCGTAGTCATAGTTTTCAATTCATACAATACTATTAAAAAGTTTATTCAATATTCATGAGATTTTGCGTTGTATTCATTGTAAAAGGTCATTCATTACCTATATATACAAGAGGTAAACTATAATTAAATTTTCTGTGAAAATTTAATTCTAAATAATTGGGTATTTGACTAAATTTTTTTTATTTCGTTAATCATAAATTCAAGGTATAAGCTGAGTAAGAGTGAACAATTTTTTTACTAATCTTAAAAATTTACCGGTTTACAAAAGTTTAAATTTAATCGTGGACAAGGACGGCGATACTGTGTTATGATGTCATTTTTAAAATTGCACATTGTGTAGAACACAAAAAGAGGGAAAGAGACAGATATATCCCCAACTCTATCCGTATCTTCCAGTTTAGAAACCTACAACTGGCTTAATATTCAATTAATTAATTTTTTTCAATGCTGGTTTTTAATTAAATTATATTTTACGATATTGTACGAAAAATATCAAAATTTAGGATGAGTCAACTACCCTTTTATGTTGATGACTAGATTATAATTATGCGGCCAGTACCATTGACAATGCTTTTTAGAACAGCTTTTTTAGAATAGCTTGAAATTGTCCATGTTTATGGAAATTTACATCTCTCTTAATGAAATTAGACAAAAAATAAAGCATTTTTTTTAGTTACAAGACATTGCAGTATGGTTTTTATTCACTGAACATAAGTGACGATACGTACGATGGAAGTTTAAAGGTTGCGTGTTTGTTTAATACAATGTTTGTCTTCCGTTCCTTTCGGTATTTCTTCACCAGTTACACGACTAAGCAAACTTGTCTTCTTCAGTACTTCAAAATTGATATTTTAAACATGTTTTGATTTCGCAGAATGTTTTCAAGTCACATTTCTGATTTCTATGGTGATGTTTTTTTAAGTTTAATTTTTTTCAGAGCCACCGTAAAACGTGGTTTAATTTTGTATTTAATATTTCACTTTTTTAAACAAACAGCAACGGAGATTTAAATTTAGGGTCATAATTTTGAAACAATATTTTATTATCTGAGATTCATTTATTAAACACAATGAAAATTAACACACAAAAATTTAAAGACAAAAAATTATTGCTATAATAAATCTACGGTTTTTATTTAAAATATATAGAAA
Source organism: Druceiella hillmani (assembly GCA_039881145.1). NCBI lineage: Eukaryota > Metazoa > Arthropoda > Insecta > Lepidoptera > Hepialidae > Druceiella > Druceiella hillmani. Next base: position 7,185,444 of record JAYKKI010000011.1, on the reverse strand, counting down.
GTTTTTGATTTTAATGTGTTGTGTTTATAAAACCTATGATCGTATTAATATTTTGTGTCTTTGTTACGTTGCTAGTAAATAGTAATCGACCTTTCTTTTAAGAACACTCCGTGAATTTAGATCGAAGCCTGATACAGAACATTTTTTATTTTAATGGATTGTGTTTATAAAACCTATGATCGTATTAATGTTTTGTCTTTTTGTTACGTTGCTTGTACATAGTAGTCGACATTTGTTTTAAGAACACTCCGTTAATTTAGATCCACGCCTGATACAGAAAATTTTTCATTTTAATGTGTCGTGTTTATAACACCTATGATCGTATTAATGTTTTGCCTCTTTGTTATGTTGCCTGTACATAGTAGTCAACATTTGTTTTAAGAACACTCCGTGAATTTAGATCCACGCCTGATACAGAAAATTTTTGATTTTAATGTGTCATGTTTATAAAACCTATGATCGCATTAATGTTTTGTCTTTTTGTTACGTTGCTTGTACATAGTAATCGACATTTGTTTTAAGAACACTCCGTGAATTTAGATCCAATCCTGATACAGAAAATTTTTGATTTTAATGTCTTGTGTTTATAATGATCCTATGATCGTATTAATGTTTTGTGTCTTTGTTATTTTTGCTTGTAGATACGAGTAGTAGTCGACATTTGTTTTAAGAACACTACGTGAATTTAGATTGAAGCCTGATATATTAAATAGTTAAGCTTATTAAATATTATTAAATAGATTTATTATGATTCAGATTATTAAATAGTTAGGTGATATAGATCATTGCAACCGTTGCGTGTATGTGATTCAACTGAGCTATTTTAATGTTTAGTTATTTTATTTAAATTACCATTACAGTCAGATATTTTTTGATTTTATGTATTCTTGCACGTTTTCCTAATAAATATTTTCGGGAATACGAGGAAGGGCGATTAAAATACTGGACAATTTGACACATATCAGATCAGTTTCAGAATCAGCTTTCAATACTTGTTGGTATGGAAGTGGTTTTTTGAGTCACAGAATAGATTAGTTCAAATCGCTTGGAGTTAACGCGAGACCTCTATAACAAAAAAAATTGACATATGACGGTTCCACATTTTCTATAACAGCGTCAGATTGATATTACTCTCCACGCCCTGTTAATGTAACCATTTTAAAATTTCCCCACTGAATCTCATCATTCACTTCAGCATTTATTTATCTTATGTAATTTCATATGTAAGTTTTTGTTCAATCAAGTTACTGCAGGAAGTTTCGTTAGCAAGGGTCTTATTTGCAAAAACTTAATAGCCCTTAATATCCTCAAAAACAATTATGGTTTGGCAATTTTAATCTAATTGACATGTGGACTTTTTGTGACGATGATCTTTATTTAATTTATAATAATTGGAAAAAATAGATTAAAATTAGCTAATCAAGTTAAGGACGTATTTACAAAACCCCGCCGCTAGGGAATGCTACTAGTCGTAAAAACGCTAGTACACGCGCAGCGACGCCTCTTGTTGGTGTGCAACAAATGTATAGCCTATGGGCATTATCTTGATCGCTTATATTATAACCAAAACTAAAAATATGTGTTTTTTTGTATTTGTTTGGTTTTTTCATTTATTTTGTATTATTAAAATTACCCTGATAAAACAATAACATTTATTATTCCAGTTTTAATTCGAATTGAATCTTATCAGTATTATTCCAGTTTTAATTTGAATTTCATCCAATGATCAGGCCAACTAAACATAATTTTATCGTCTACATGAGGCTTTGGTGAGACAGTAGGGGCTAATTATTTATGGCGTTCATCGTCTTCACCTATCGACAACATAAAAGACAAAAGAATAGAATAATCGCAGGTGAAATATTTTTAGACTCATTTAAGCTCTGAATAAACCACAAATCTTCGGAACATGCCTTCTTCTGAACAAGGACTTTGATAAAAAAACGAGTTTATTAAATTTTTTTTCTTTAATATTTAGGTTATCTCTTATACAGAAAAATATGTTGAATAATCCTCGTGAAAATAAGGTCGTAAGCAGAAATATATGTACTTACTATATACGTGTATGTATTTATAACGTCAGATTAAAATATAATTGTTTTATTTTATCACAACAAAGCTTAAAAGCACTAGACATGAAAGCACGGTGCCGTACGACTTTCTAACGCCGTCGTATAAAGGCGAGCAATTTACATATATTTAACACGAAGGCGATCTTATCAGATTTTTACAGAGAAAATGAGCTTCGGCGTATTACTGGACTTGACATATAATGTTTTAATAACAGGTAAAATTTGAATAAAATCACTAACGATATTTTTATATATTTATTATTTATTTTTATAAATAATATATTATATATAATTTGAAATTAATACATTGATAATTTTCTATGTCCTCGTATCTAATTTTATCCAGTGGGTTAAACATTAAACTCTTCGATGGATTTAAGCACATGAAAACTTTCTTATTTTCGCTTTTTAGCGTTCCGCGGGTAAATGGTAAAAATTAAACTCTCAAAATTACGTTCATATTTGTCCGTCTGTCTATCATACCCTTATAGTTTCCATTTTTAGACCAATTTGCATGAAATTTTGCATGCATATCAATTTCTTTAGCACATTCCATCGAGTGAGATACCATTGGACAGGTATTTTAATAGGATATTTATATACTTTCATGTATATAATTGATACATATGATTGATAATTGATACAATCTTTTACAGCCAACCATAACACCAGTCCAGCCCCATTCGACGAACGGCCGGGAATCGAACCCGGGTCTCCGCGGTGCGCCGCATCGTCAAAGGCCGTATGTCTTGTGAACAACCCAACACACCACGGCGACGATATTGAGGTTCACTTCACCATTTTTCATTTTTGAGCTCCCTTTGGGAAATATTAAGCTCCAAAGCGTGGTGTAACGTGACAAAAGCTCCAATTTTTCAATCGCGAGTTTAAAATATATGTATTATCAAAGTCTCGACTTCCGTTTTTTGAAGTTCTTTTTCACTCTTAACGACTGTCCAAAATAAAAGTATAGTACCTGCGTATAAATCCATTTTTAGTCACAGTTGTAAAATGTACAAAAAAGCGATATGTACATTTCATAGCAGAGACTAAAAATAGATTTATGCTATGAAAGGTACTAAAGGAGACTAGAAAACGTATCATATATTGGTGGGCTCAGATGGTATTAAAAATAAAAATGATACATTTCTTTAGAGTAAAACTAAAAAAAATGCCATTAAAAGATTTTTTAACCGTCAGCCAGACAATCGAGAAATTTTGCGTTTATTTATTAAAAGTCAGGTTATTTTTTTTTAATAATTTGCATACGCTGTTTTTCTTAACTTTTTCAACCAGTAAGATGAAACAAAATGTCCGTTGTAATCTCCACACAGGTGTAACATACTAAACCATGAAACACGCAGGTCCGGCAGGCTGCTCGAAATAATCACGTCAAACACTAAAAGAGCGAAAAGACCAAAGGTTAATGTCAGCTAACAGTTTATTTTTATTACCCGATTGCGGCGTAGCAAAGGAAAGTTAATTAATTTAACATTCTATGTATGTATCTATATATGGATGATATATATATATATATATATATATATATAGATATATATATATATATATATATACATATATATATATATATATATATATATATATGTATATATATATATATATATATATATATATAATGTAAATATTAAGCCGCAATTAAAAATTAAAAAAAAACTATGACCTATATTAAGTGTTGAGAATAATTTTAATATAATTAGGACAACAATTTGAGGTTTCAATGCGGAACATGACCTAATAGTGGAGTGATTCATTATGAGGGTAAGTTTCTAGTTAAAGAAGTCAACGTTTGTACAGGCTGAAAAAAAAGACTTCTAAAAACACTTACACAGAATGAACATTTTAACCAAAATCAAACTCTAACAAAAACGTGTCGTTTAGGTGTAAATTGTTTTTACAGCGACAAGTAATGTATAAAAAAACAAGATAATAAGCGAAATCAAGATGGAGTTTGTATGGTGATCTTGTACAGCCAATCAATCAAACCTGAATGATCGCACAGATATATTTAGGAATATCCTTAATTTTTGTTTTTCCCAAAATTTGATCGCAACTAAAAAACGGCTGAACATATTTTAGCAAACGAGGTATCAATCGGTTTCCATTTAACGCAAGAATATATAATGCATACCCGGTTTTGAACTATGTGTATGAAAATAAGTTCCCAAAAAGGTTAAAATAAAAACGAAGCTATAAAAAACTAAAACCCGATTATATCGAAAAAAACTGAAAAGTAGAAGAACAAATTGGGAATCATAATTTCACTGAAAGATAATCGTCACTGAATTATGAAGCCGTAGGTAGCGTTCAGTTTTGACACATGTTCTATTGAAAAAAATATTTACATCGCAAAATTGTGCCGCCCACGGCTTTACAATTGAGTGATCACTATCTTTCAGTGAAATTATGATTACTTAACTTGTTTTTCTACTTTTCAGTTTTTTTCCACTTAGTCGGGTTTTAATTTTTTATAGCTTCGTTTTTATTTAATTTAGGCAATAGCTCATTTAAAAAAATATTATCAACATTAATTATTAAAAGTAATCCTTTCTAAAATGTATATAATATTTTTTTAGAAACGATTACAAAAACACTTTCTTGGATGTTTATTGTTACTTGTATTTCTTATTAACAATTATTGTTATATTGAAAACAACATATTCACCACCATGTGTTGCTCTTCCTGATTATTTTATTCCGTGCTCTTTACTGTTGTCAATATCTGAATTATTGAGTAATTCAGAATCTTAAAAATATTAGGTTCTATTCAAAATGATGTTCTTTGTAGCGTCAGGAGGTTTTCGCTGGTCTCCTTTTGAAATTTTTACCTTCACATTTGGCAAAAAAAACTGTTTACTTATCCATCTGTGATGACTAGTTCCATAATAAACTACCAAAAATAACCCGCCGTTCATTTCGCCTCGGTGCCTTAAGTAGAAGTTGGTAATAGCACCCTCGTTGTTTGTTCCGTTATTTCTGGCTATGTTTGTATTATATTCAGCATGTTTACCAGTCTTGCCAGACTTAACCGGAAGTAATGGAAGCGAATATTATGGATGAGGAATTTATTCCATGACAGTAAACGTAATGTAATAGTTAACAACCGATATTTTCGGAATATCTGACTGTAGCAGTATCCAACTAATGCAAAGTCTGGTATATAAGAAATATATATATATATATATATATATATATATATATATAAATATATATATATATATATATATATATATATATATATATATATATTATACTATTTTCATAGTTTTGATAATCAAGTTCCCTTTGGGTAAGTTATTTTATAATCTACCTAAATCGTCCCAAAACTATATACTTCTCAAGTAATCTAAAAAATTAACACCTTTCATCTAATTCCGTTCTGTGAATGTAGTGGGCATGTATAAAACAGAACATAGATATATGCATTTCTTCCTAGCAACCACTAGAATTAAACCAATAATTTTGTGTGCGATGATGATTCTCTACACACTTGTAACTTAATCCCGTATTTATCTTACATATTTGTATTCTCTTACATATATATATATATATATATATATATATATATATATATATATATATATATATATGTATATATATGTATATATATAATTGTGGGTTTAAGATGTTTTGACCTAATTACGTATAGACCGTCCATAGTGTCCGGATCATTGTACCCGTTTTTCCCAAATCCATCACGTATGTATATGGTTGTTATACGGTTTTTATAATTCTAGATTACTTCGGCTCATGAAAAGGACGGGTTGCAACACGCAGTGTGAAGTGAAAGACAAAAATAATTATTGGCTAATTCGGAAGGTTTCCAATTTTGGAGGGATTAAAAAAGACTGGAAGTTAGACTAACAAATGAGATAATAAATTATCAATATTTACCATCCAGTAAAAGTCACACAATACTACAAGCAGTACATAGAAAGGAATCGACCATGTAGAACGTTTAAATAGAACTTACAGTTAAGAATATTAGTTATAAATAATATTTTAACCCAGGAGTAGAGCGGAAAAAACGAAAATAATATAAAATTAATTATAGGTCTTCATATATATATATATATATATATTTATATATTTATATATATATATATGTATATATATATATATATATATATATATATATATATATATATATATATATATAGTGGTACGATCTAATAAACGGGGACGGTGTAAAGGTCTATATAAATAAAAACCAAATATTTGGTAAGAATGTACACACTGAGGTTTAATAGGGACCTTAATGCTAAATATATACAAACTATTGTAAAATTTATATAATAAACCGGCTTTTTTTACTTCATAACGAGACGATTGTAAACAATAAAAAGTTCTTCCAACTCAACCCATTCTCGAGACAGATTATTTTATTGTTAATTAAAGGGTTAAATGTCGCGCAATGCACTCAGACTGGGCGCTGCGCGACATATTCAAAACGATACGACGCAACGATGTGATTTATAAATTAACTATTAATATGAAGTTGAATATTAAGTGGTGTATCATTTGACAGAGAAACACTAATTATACTGGTAATTCAGTGTTTTTCTAAAGCTTTTTTCCCATTAAAGTTCTGTTCATAATACTAAAACTTTTAAATGTAATTATGATTGAGAAAATATCGAAAATAAAAAAAAAGTTTACTTTTTCCGCCACAAAGGCTAAAGTAAAAAAAAATTACAGATTATTTTCGTCACACATTTGAGAGAGCAATACGAAAAATAATCATGCTACACCAATTCATCGGCAGACGTATGGGATGCTGTTACAAATGGATTGATAAATTGATTACGAATCAATGAGTACGTTTTCGTAAGAGAAATAGCAGGCTATAACTGGTTCGAAGCGGCTGAGAAAAGTGTTGCACGCGAGTGTGGCAGTTGGGACAATACATACACGCGCAGATGTATCGCGACTATACGCTGGAGTTATTTCAAGAACGATTGCTGAGCGGGCGTAATGCGGAGATTCCTAAGATTATTTGCCGGAGTGCGATCAAAATTATAGCTACGTTTGACGTTCGCCTTTTCATGAAAATTAGTTTTCCCAGCTTAATTTAAGCGAAAATATATCTTTTACGTGTTCATTTCATTTGGCCTTCGGTCCCTGATAAGAGCTAATTATATTCTATTTTAATATGAACTAAACAGTTAGTATAATGGATACTTGCGTTTTTTTCATACCTTTCACGCTGGTGCATGACTTCACACAGAATAGCAAGTCTTGTAATAAACGAAGTGGAAGCGAAGGGCTTTCCGTCGTCAGATTGCGCGTTGTATCCAATTTGTCTCTAGACTTATTAAAATTTATTATGATCAAATTTGCGTTTTAAGGTAGTACGCCGTATAATTATATATTGACATGTTTTCTTCGCGTCTTTCACTTTGCTTCATGACTTCATACTCAGTAGCATGTCTTGTATTACACAAAGCGGAAACGAAGTGCTTTCCCGTCGTCAGATTGTATGTTGTATCTAATCTGAATTTAGACTTATTAAATTTTTTTATGATCAAAGTTGCGCTTTAAGGTAGTACGCCGTTTAATTATATATTGACATGTTTTCTTCGCGTCTTTCACTCTGCTTCATGACTTCATACTCAGTAGCATGTCTTGTATTACACAAAGCGGAAACGAAGTGCTTTCCGTCGTCAGATTGTGCATTGTATCCAATCTGTCTCTATACTTATTAAAATTTATTATGATCAAAGTTACATTTTAAGTTAATACGCCGCATAATTATATATTGACATGTTTTCTTCACGTCTTTCACTCTGCTTCATAACTTCATACTTGTATGCATGTCTTGTGTTACAGGAAACGGAAACGAAGTGCTTTCCGTCGTCAGATTGCGCGTTGTATTTATTATAACAATCTCATTGAAATCCATTATTATTAAAGTTACAATTAAAATGTCAACACTCTACCTTAATGAAATTTATTATGATTAAAGTTGTGATTAAAATGTCAACATTCAATCTCATTGAAATTCGTTATTTATTAAATAAGAGAAGTCTTTTATTACGCCTATTTTTAATATTATTTATTCTTTTTCTTCCAAAAACAAATTTTCAAAAACAATTCTTTATTAAATAATTTGCATTTCTATTTTCTTCCCACTTGTTATTTTTCTCAACAACGTACGATAACGATGTGCCGATCAATTTACGAATAACTCAAATTTGGGAATCTTAGAGCTCGAGTGAAACATACTCAGATACAATAGATGTTATTCTAATGTTGAAAACGAGTTTTCGTGGTATTTTCTATTCTAGTATTGGATTTGAATACTGAGAGTTGCCGTTAGTCAATATAAAATCATAACGAGTATTATTTTCTACTAAAATATAAGACCAAAGAGGCGTAAAGAGAAGTCTGTAGATAAGGAAATAAATTTATTTCGATTTTAAACCATTATTAATTTTAAAATATTTAATAAACACTATGAGAATTCTACGAACAAGTAGATATACTAACGTCAGTTAATCGGAATATTACGACTTTTTTAGAAATCCTCTCAAAAGTATAAGACGAAAATAATCTATAACATTTTTTGGTTTCGGCCTTTATTACGGAGAAATAATTACATTTAAAAAAATTCATTACTTTCAACGATTTCTCAATTATAATTACATTTAAAATTTTCATTATCATAAACAGAACCTCCACAAAAATTCAACAAGACCTCCATTTTTTTCAGAACACAAACAGTTTTTCACAGAAAAATACTGAATTACCAGTATAATCAAATTTTATTTCTGTGAAATAACTCTATCGCTCAATATTCACCACCGAGTAAGGTGTTTACAGCGTCGCTTTGATGGCGCGAGGTTGTTGTGCGTGCACTGCAGAACTATTCATAGAGACGTCAACTTTAGTTCTAAGTGTTAACAATTAAATGAAACTACGTGATGTAGTATTATTTCTACTTTCTTTAACTTCTTTACCATGACCTAGGTTTCGTTGTATTACAACATCTTCAAGTGGGATATTAGCAAAGATTCAATCTTTGCTTATATCCCACCTGAAGATGTTGTAATACAACGAAACCTAGGTCGTGGTAAAGAACTTAAAGAAAGTAGAAATAATAGTTTCATTTAAGTGTGAATAATGCATTTCTACAAAATTAACGCCAAATATATTCAATATCTAAGTGTTAAACAAATAAAAAATCATTGTAAATTTACGATGAATATAATATGTCGCCTCTAATATATAGATGCGATTACCGGACTTGAGTAGCGCAATCGAATACCGGATTTGAATGCTAGATTCGGATATGTCTCGAGATTGAGACTCAAGACCTGATTCCGATATTTTTAAAACAAATACGAGCACGGTCGATTCCGAAAATGCGTCTTGGTACATCACTAATATGTGATACAAAACTGATACTGTAATTATTCTTTTTAAAAAGTGTTGCACTACACAAATCTAAGGCACATTGTATAAATTCTATGAAACTTAAAAATTTCGTAGAAATTAGGGAGGTTACATATTGAGGGCAGGAAGTAGGATATTATATTTTTGGCATGTACACTTTTTTATAAATGGGTGCAGAAATATTTCCTGGGAACCGACGATGTAATGTACAAGACATTTAAACTCAAGAAAGTGATCCTCACTATATTCCAGTGCACCAAGGGGTAACGAGAAAGATTGGGTCAGTTTTTTACTATTCTTTAACAAGTGATTTTTTCTCAAGTTAGGATGAGTACCTACAATAAGTATGCTAAAATACTCGAAGAACTGATTCTGAACGGTTAAAGATATACGTTTTTGAAACGCATTATTTCAAAACAAATGTTAATAAAATTCAAGATAATTTTGTATGAAATTAACATTTTCAAAAAAAAAATTAAACAAAAAAACACAAGATGTAATTATCAACAGACTGTTCAAAGACCTGAGATAAACATCGTGAAATTCTCAAAAAGTATGAGATTTAGAATTCTAACCATAGTTTTCGGTAAATTTAAGATAAGTTTTTAGTAATGTCTTATTTTCTTCATATTTTCTCGGGACAAAAGAATTTGACCACGTCTTCTCATAAATAATTTACTATATATATATATATATATATATATATATATATATATATATATATACAGATACCCAGTATGACCGAATACATTTTATGAATGCTCACCCTATAACTATCGGAACAATCGCTCTGCCGAGCCGTTCCATCATTAATAACAACTGTGTTTACAATCGTTCAATTCAGGTTGTTTATTTTTTATAATAGGACCAATACAACAAATCATTATACCTATCTCACGGTATTTCCACTTAATATTCAGAATTTGGAGCATTATAGTCAATTTAAAAGATAAATAAATAATAACGAATAATAAGTATATACAATTAAATTATTGCACATCTGTTTTGTACGATCATTTGAAAACGACTAAATTGGTTAAAATTTCCACACACGAGTAGTTATTTACCGGGTTGTGTTCGAAAGAGTAGATCTGCAGCATAATGAATAAAGCCATTGTTTCACTAATTTGTAGACGCTGAAAAAATTAATAAATTTATTTATAAGATTGACAGTAGGGTTGTTGCAATACCCTCACTGCGGGTCACTGCAGTAGGAAAACTGAAAACATTAATTTTTAAGTCTTAATTGAATGAAAAGTCACGAGTTACTAACTATATAGAAATTTATCTATAGAAAAATAGGAAGAAAACTAATAGCCAAGGGTTGTCGCTTACCGATTTTTTATAAATAATAATAGTGCATCAATAAATATAATTTTAAGTAGTACTAATGCCTATAAAAATAGAATAGAACAGAACAGTTTGTTTTTTAAATATGCTAATTATGATAAATGACGAAGGTCAATAAAATAAACAGATTAAATAATAAAAACCAACCGGTGACTAAAAATCAATAAACAAGCATCTATTTTCAATCCGTATTAAAATTGCAATTTGGTAAACAACGTTTACAATTTACAATTACATGAAACTACGTGATGTAGTATTATTTCTACTTTCTTTAAGTTCTTTACCACGACCTAGGTTTCGTTGTATTGCCACTTTGCTAATAGCCCATCTGAAGATGTTGTAATACAACGAAACCTAGGTCGTGGTAAAGAACTTAAAGTAAGTAGAAATAATATTACTTCATGTAGTTTCATTTAATTGTAAATAATGAATTTCTACAAAATTGACGCCAAATATATTCAATATTTGGAAACAACGTTTGGTTATATTATCTTGAACAACGTTTAGTTACTATCACTTGAATATTTAGTAACTAAACTGACACAACCGTAGGGGTAACACTTTAGCTCACATATAATTCTTTGTGTTTCAGCCTGACACCACGTAGCCTTTGTGCTCACGACGTAGGCTAGGACAACCGTAGGATTAAAGCAAATCGATAAACACCTCATTTATCAAGATAAGTTTAGAATTTGTACATTACGATCGAATAGCTAAATATACATAGATACATACATACATAGTTGCCAAATTTATTACCCTACCTCTGGTTTCGATGCAGTCGTGTAAGTAGCGTTTGTTAGTGATTTGTTTAATATTATCAGTTTATGTGTTATATCTGCCGATATGGTTCTAAATTTATTTCGACCTTCAATTTATATATTTCTTCATGAGCTCGTATATTGACTTGTTTGTGCACGGCCAAATAATTATCGTATCCTCTGAACATATTATATAATGTCTTTCTTTCAACTACCAGTGTTAGAGTTAATTACTTCAAGGGACCTACATTACTCTCAACAATATTCTGTCGTAGATTGTTTTAGTGCTGAACAAATATGAAGATGCGTTGAAATTTTTTATTTTTAAATTTTTTTTATTTATGGCTATATATACATTTATGGCTATAGTTGTAATTTTTTGCATCAATTTGTAATTGTATAGCTATTTTATAGAACTAACAGATTCATGCATGCTTATTTCGAATTTGATAACTTATAAATGAAAGTTACTCGAATTTGGGCGTCGAATTCAATTTCTTGCGGCTCTTTATAATTTTACAGACATAGAACTGAAAAAATTGCGTACGCTTATATGCACCCTGAATGACGCATAAATGAAAGTTTTTGCAAAAAGTTCAATTGTTTTGCAGATTTTTGTACTTTTATAGACATTTTTCAGAATTTATAAATTTAGGTACATTTGTGTTCATCTTGAACGACGCGTAAATACATTTTCAATATTTTTGCATAGACATTTTTGTAGCTGTTTGTTAGTTTCGTTAACATTTTATAGAACTAAATATGCCTTGTAGAAATTGAAAAATTTACACACGCTTATGTCCGCTTATGAGTAAAAGTTTTCATTGTGCGAAGAAATCTTTTGCGGCTCTTTTTTAATTTTGTAGATATTTTATGGAACTATATATGCCCTTCAGAGCATTAAAAATTAGGCAAGATTATGTCCGTTCATAAATAAAAGTTTTCATTGTGTGAAGAAATCTTTTGCGGCACTTTTTTAATTTTGTAGATATTTTATGGAACTATATATGCCCTTCAGAGCATTAAAAATTAGGCAAGATTATGTCCGTTCATAAATACAAGTTATCATTGTGCGAAGAAATCTTTTGCGGCACTTTTTTAATTTTGTAGACATTTTATGGAACTAAATATGCCATGAGGAAATTGTAAAATTGATCACTCTTATTTGTGCAAGTAAGTTCATTTTTTGCATTTATTTATAATTTTATACGCGTTTTACTGAAAAATTTACGGAAATTATACAACTTTATGCAATGTTTTAAAAGTGTACTTAAAAAAGCCGTACAAAATTCGGTCTCCACGCAGCAGTTTAAAAGACACAAAACTGTAGAATTATGAGAGAGGATAAATGATATACTTTTAATTCATTACACATTTCTCGCTTTATGGAAAATCTTAAGCTTAGTAACTGAAAAAATCAATCACTACCGTTTTCCCTCTTAGTGGCGGTGCAGATCCCATTTCAATTAAATCATAGTCTAACACTTATAATTTTGATTCTAATTATATTTACTTGCAACACGTAAACTATCTAGTACTGCAGTTAAATAGAGTAATGCACTGGACACTTTACTTTACTACGTTCCCCGCTTCAATAACTGCCCACAAACACCTTCAACTCCCCAACTATACGCGGGGACGCATAAGCAAACAAAATTATTTTCTGAAAAATAGACTTAAAATATCAGGTACACAGAACGACCAGCAGTTCTTGACAGCGATCTTGCTATTTGCTACTTGCGACTTGAAGGAACTGTTTCCTTAAAGATTGTTCATTGGCAAGCGAAACAAATTCTATTTCCGAGTCACAAACGGATTCAATTTTTCACAACCGAACGAGGAATATTCTATTTCCGAGTCACAAATAGATTTAGCTTTTCACAACAGAAAACTGTTGCCGGGAGAAAATCACAACAAATACGTCTAATTTTGTATCTGTTGGCACAGCACGTTTTTGCACTCATGTTTGTGTTGCATTCGAATGCAGTATAATAGTTTATGATCTAATTTAAGCGCCACTAATCAGAGAATAGCTAAAGCATATAGTCGCTTTTAGTGCTTTTTATTTAATTACCTTTGTAATGCATATCTAAGTTTAGAAAATATTAACTGCATGCTAATAAAACCTGGCAAAAATTTAATTACACATTTAGATAATTTTTTGTTAATTTAGGCGAATAAAAAATATAATTAATTTACTAAATAACTAAAAGAACAGTAATGACAGGTAAATTCGTAAAGTTTTAGATTACCTGCACTGTTATATACTTTAAAAATAAAATATTAATAAAAAACAGAATGCGACGAAAAAACATTTTGCATTTAAGTCCCAAAAATTAATTTTGAAATTGGTATCTGTAATTTGCAAAAAAAAGTAGGGTACTTTTCCTTTTTTCCAATAAGTCACGCAACAACCTCTCCAGGCAAAAGTTATAGCATTATAAAAGTTATTTTAATTATTTATAGTTTGCGTATTTCTGTTGGAAGACGAATTTTCGGCAATTTTTGTAGTTTTGAAGGGCCGTCATTTTGAACCTGTTTACCCACTTTAGTTCATTGATGAAATTAACCAAGATTTGTACTATCTCTTTTTGTGCCCAGATCCAACTTGATCAAGATTTTATTGCGATCAAAGAAGCAATGTGAGCTTTCTAAACATAATCGTTCAAGGTCACTTTGGATTTAACATCTATGTATCGTGATTCGTGAAGAAATAGTAGTTTATTGTCGAAATTCAAAATCTGTGATTTCAGCAATATATGTATTTTTGCAAAAAATAATTTGAAAATGTTTGCCCACGCGTTTGAAAAGAAACCTCTATTCTGAAATACTACATTTGAAGTTGACATAAAGGAGGCAGGAATACGCTGTAAGATATTAAGCAAGTTTACGCAGTGATACCTGACTGCGTAGCCCACAATCCCCACTTCCACTCTTATACTCCCGTCACGCATTTATGTGACTATCGGACGGATTTTGATACTATCGTGCAGTAAGAAATTTTACTTCAAAATTTTATAATCGTGTCGTAACTGACTTATGATCAAAGAAAGATCAACAAAAATGCAATTTATCACAGTTTAAATAAAGAAATACACATTTCGCGACAGATACTCAAAACTCGTAGAATTATTTAACAGAAGATAAACAGACGAAAAATGTCAGTGAAAAGTAATATTGTATACAATTTATAGCACGCACGAAGAGGAAGCTTGTAATTTTATGTCACTTTAGTAATTTACTATTCGAAATTAGTTAAGAAGTAGATTTAAACTACTTCTAATTTCTTATGAGTGTGTATAGCATATAACATTTAAAGAGCTCATAAGAAATTAGAATTAGTTTAAAACTGTACTACTTCTTAACTAATTCCGAATAGTAAACTACTAAAATGACATAATATTACATGCATATATATATATATATATATATATATATATATATATATATATATATATATACACACACATACATATGTGTATATACTAGCTGTGTCCCACGGTTTTACTCGGGTGAAATTCGGAATAAGAAAAGTTATTAGAATTTTTTTTCTCATATGTGGCTCTAGTACAAACTATTACCCTACCAAATTTCATCAAAATCCTTCCAGTACATCTCGCGTGATTGACGTACAAATTAACATACAGACAGAAAGGTGAAAATTCAAAAATCAGGTTTTCTGACTTCTATTATCATTCTTTACGCTAAATCAATCACCCTTTTTAAAATATTTTCCGAATACAGAATTCACACTGTTATTATTTTATTAATGGTATAGATAACGTGATACGTTTAAGTAATGATGTTCATAATCCATTTAACATTTATTACTATCAAAAACGAAATATTTCCGGACCAATCAGTTATTTGCACACAATCAAACCACATCAAAGCGTAGGGGCCAAAAGAAACAAAACATAAGTGGAAACCAAAAAAGAATTTCTTATTCCAATCTCAAAATACCTTTACAGCAACTTTACGTAAAGCATGTACTACACGTTACTTTCTTAATGTACATGGATAGATTTGAAAATATGAAAGAAAATTATATTTATTAAAAACAATTAAAACTTCATTTGACATCCTCTATATCCATATAACTAACATATAAACAATTACATCCACAATTGGTTTCCACCCCTAATAAATAATTTAACCCTTTCTGGAAGAAATGTTAAATTGTTTACTATTTATTATTTATCTCTGTTTTCTTTTTACAAAAAACAAGTTTGCTTGAAACTCGTTAAAGATCTGATTTCTTTATTGCTTAGTCACCGGTCCATCAAGAACCAGTAAGCTTTTTCGTTGTTCCTTTTTGTGGAAAGTTATCCTCTTACTTTTATACTTGTATTCCGTTTTAAATCTCTGGAACGCAGTCGCATTGCGTTAGATGTTGTGGATGCAGAAGTACTTAGAGCATTGCTCGACTGTACTTGTACCGCTGAAAACCAATTGAAATTAAAAATGAAGGTAATCGCAATTAAGGTGTGGACGCAGAGGATGAGCGTAAACGGAAGGAAAAAGAAAAAAATTAATTTACCACTCAACGCTAAGCAACAACCTCGCATATCGCGTGTACACGAGCGGCTGTTCCACGTATCTCGCACCACAGTCATTCCGACATATTCCAGTCTACGCCATTTCATTTAATCAATCTATTAGGATAGGCGAGTGTACTTATTTACTAATGGACGTTTGTGCTCCCTAATTGAATGATGGATAATTAAACAGCCCCCAATGGGACGGCAACCTATTCTCATCTATGTCGGTCGGGACGTCGAACGTTGAGCATACTTCAAGGATTAACATGAACAATGAAGTTGAAGATAATAGAAATTAAATTGATTATATATAATTACATAAGGGCCATGGATGGAAAAGAAGCCTTGATATTCTATCTCTTTAGTGCCTTCTAGTTTTTCAGTTACCACCAATATATAGGTTTTATGTACTTAAGTATAGGTACTTTAAGTGCATTAACTAGGTGCTATTAGTGCCTTCTAGTTTTTCACTTATCACCAATATATAGGTTTTATGTACTTAAGTATAGGTACTTTAAGCGCATTAACTAGGTGCTGTTATAGCCTTCTAGTTTTTCACTTATCACCAATATATTGGTTTTATATACTTAAGTATAGGTACTTTAAGTGCATTAACTAGGTGCTATTAGTGCCTTCTAGTTTTGCACTTATCACCAATATATAGGTTTTATGTACTTAAGTGTAGGTATTTTAAGTGTATTAACTAGGTGCTATTATAGCCTTCTAGTTTTTCACTTATCACCAATATCTAGGTTTTATGTATATAGTTATTATATATATTATAGTTATTATAGTTGTTATAGGTACTTTAAGTGCATTCATTACGTGCTATTATTTTATACCACTACTTTTAGCGATTTCTTCATGTGCATAAATATTTATGTTACTCATGACGTTTTATAACTACTATAGCGTTTTGATTTTGAAAACTAACAGTTTGGTTTTTGCAAAGTGATTTTGTAACTGATATTACACGGTTTGATTTGTTTCAAAGTATTAAAAAACGTTGGTTGTCTTTAACAGAATTTGTCTCTTAACGAAGCAGTTGGTTAATTTTTTATACTCTAAAAATTCATTAAGTCAAGGAAAAATACCGAGATTTAAGAGTGCGTTTATGCTGAGCTAACCCTTAGGTGATGGGTTATGTTAATTTCATGCTATTTCTTATTTAATGGAGGGAATTACTGAATACACTTCTAGAGCAAATCATTGGAAATAGCTTGAGATTTATGCATGTAAAAACGGGGTCAAAATTACCGTGATACCAAAGTCCCAAATTGTATACTAAAAAGCCGATTTGATGATGGAACTGGTGGTCCTATAAAACGTCCAAATTTTTCGGGAAGTCATGTCAGTGGTATTATGATTTTTAATTATTTAGCGGACGTTATGATGTTTTGCGCTGGCGCAAATTCATTCACAGAACAATGGACAAAACAATAGAAAAGTGATCGTTAGATACAATTATGGGTCGGTGCATGAATCAGAATCTCTTAAGACTAAGTTTAAGATTATCAATAGAACCTATATCCATTGAATACATTACCCTATATATGTGGCAAAGGCTCTAACTATGCATAAGACCCAGGGATTTAGTCTCAACAATACCCTATTGACATCGGGTCGGCTGTCTTTTAGTGTGGTCAAGTTTACGTCGCGTTGTCCACGGTAAGGACACTTGATGGCATCCTTTTAATTAATTTCGATCTCCTTAACATTAAAGCGTGAAATTAGAGTTACATAATTAAAAGGGCAAAAAATTGAATCTTAAACCTATACTCCTTTCAATTTGAAAAGAGAATGTTTGTAAACAATCATATTTAATAGTTCAGGTATTGTAAACCTTTTTGTTAGATTCACGTTAGTAATTTAATATGTTTGTGTGATTGTGTATGTGTTGAAAAAAAACATATATATTTTTGTGTGCATATTTACATTGCATATATTTATATTGTACATAACTTAGATGATATAGGTTATATTTTATATTTAAGAGAAATTCAGATAAGTAAGAGTTCAGATAAGTAAAAGTTCGAACAATTTATGAGTATTACCGTCACATAGAAAACCCATAATAAAATAATACCAAAAATATAGATAGAAATAGTATTTTAATTAAATGTTAAGTTATATAAAAAATTATTACAAAGTAATCACAAATTGTATTACAGAAAATACCATATCCATTACAGAACATAATCGCAGAACATATTTATCATAAATCTATCTATTACATCGTATATCAATATTAACAATGTTTGTTCAGTCACACCGCGGGGCTTATTAAATGACATTGCTCAAAGTAGAAATCTTTTGACATCGTTTAGTTTAAAAGTATTATTTTATTTCGCTACATATAATTTATTTTGTGCCCAGACTATTTTGATTGTGTTTATTTTACAGTGATATCACGGCAATCGTATTCTCGAACAGCTGTATAGGTACTGTGGAACATTCGCCATTTTAATTACACTCATATATAACATTATAAAACACATCGTAATATAATAAACTTAATATAATATAAAGTAATTTTATGAAACGCCAAAAAATTAGAGAGTGATATTGAAAAATTACAAGTCAGATTAATAGCCATTACGTCGATAAGTGTGGCAAGCAAGCGTTGTATATACATGGTATAGATACGTAAGTTGCCATACGTGGGCATACAGTGAACAAAAAAATATAATTGATCTCCCGAATCTATATGGCTTTGGACAAGTAATGTGACCCTTGTGAAGATATAAATAATGAATGTTGCAAATAATTATTCTAGCTGTGCGCTCGGATTAATTTAGATTTGTTAGTCCTGCGTACATTTATGTATGACCACTTCAATACAATTGTTAGGTTTCATGTTTTTGCAACAGACCGACAGATAATTAATCATACGAATCCGATCGGTTGTCCTCAAAACAAAAACTAATCATTTAGTTTTACCAGACATACATATCCGAATGAAGAATAAAAGTTTATTGCTCCGTAAAATTTATAACCACAAACCGGCATTTTATGAAAGTCGGACGAAAGTACGGTTTTAAAATAATATTATTAATTAAATCGCAAGGTGTGCAAATAATATTATTAATTAAATCGTAAAAATGGGTATTACGTTTCTTCTCTTTCTACACTATTGATCATAAAAATGGGTATTCAAATGTTTTTCAGATTATCCAAGTAGTACAAAATTAACATAGATATGCCAATTTGAAATAAATATTTAATTATCTGTCGAAGATTTTGAGATGAGGTAAACAGTACATTTTCCGCAGCCATTGACACACATATGTTACTTTTTAAACTACTTTTACGAAATTATAAACGTAGATGTATGGTTTTTTTCAGAATAATATTTCAATTATTATTTTATTTTCCGCTTAGCACACTATGACTTTTATTTATGCGAGACTATTAAAATGCGTCATAACGAATCTCTATAAATGCATTACATTTAGTGCCTACAATATGTTTAAATACGATCAGGATTGCGTTCCGGCCCCCGGTCACCTCTCAACATTCCGGGGTAATTATTAATAATTATAATTCCTGTTATATTATTTTCCACTTAGTACACTAAGCCGCCACATAATGCGTTTTCTATTTGCAAGACTATTAAAACGCGTCATAACGAATCACTGCGAATGCACTATAATATATATAAATACAATCAAGGCTGCGTTTCGGCGCCCAGCCGCCTCTCGACATCCGGGGTAATTAGCGTATATAATTCATGTTATATTATAATTCTTGTTATATTATTTTCCGCTTAATACACGATGCCGCCACATAGTGCGTTTTCTATTTGCAAAACTATTAAAATGCGTCATAACGAGTCACTGCAAATGCACTATAATATATATATATATATATAAATACAATCAAGGCTGCGTTTCGAGCCCCAGCCACCTCTCGACATCCGGGGTAATTAGCGTATATAATTCTTGTTATATTATAATCACTGTTATATTATTTTCCGCTTAATACACTATGCCGCAACATGATGCGTTTTCTGTTTGCAATATAATATACATAAATACAATCAAGGCTACGTTTCGGCCCCCAGCCACCTCTCGATATCCGGGGTAATTAGCCTAGGGTAATTCAGTATGATATGACCTGCCCGATGAAACGGCCAACCGAAAAAATTTACTGTCTTTGCTCTGAATGTCGAGAGCTAAGATTGGTGAGTGATTGTTACTGGAACATTTACGTTACTGTAAACGTTGTTTTATTGAAAAAAAATTAAAAAGCAAATATTTTTTAACTTTTAAGTTTCAATTTATCTTGGATTTTTAGCACATTGATATTTGATGTTGTAGTGTTAATATTTTTTAAATTTATTATGTTTTTACTGTTTTTTTGTTGAACGTAATAACCTGTCGATAACATATCCTCAAATCAAAAAACAAATTCATAAGTGGTGCAAAATTTAGATTCTAGATTATGCTTACATATCCGATAATCTTAAAAATGATAAGAGTTATTTAAGAGGTTTCAATAATGCCTGAGAATCCTAGATCTGAACGATTTTAAGAATAACTATCACCAACAGTTCCTTCAACATCGAGACCTAATAACGATGCTCACAAAATGAAATCGTAAAAAGACACGCCTTCAAAGTACCTGACTGACACGTGCCCATTTGTAGAATTGCTTACTAACATTCAGAAACGGTTCAAGCAAGTAGCAAAGGTAACCATATCTTCAGATTATATTAGTGAAAAAAAGGAAAAGGAAAGAAAAATTGGAAGATTATGAAGAAAAACCTTAATATTAAAAAGCAAAATATTAAACTGAAGTTCTGAGGAAGAAGAAATGATAGAATTAGCTAGTGAAAATTCTGGTCCCAAAGATAATATATATGACTGCGTGGGATGTGGCGAAAATTAATACGAGACAGAAAAAATAGAAGATTAGATGCAATGTATTTTTTTTTGTAAATTATGGCTGCATGAACTCCGTTACTCCGTTCAACAATTCTTGCATCTTGTGGCAAGAAAATAAAGAAACAAGAAACGGAAAAGAAAAACTACACGTGTAAAAAGAAAAAAAGTAACGAAAAAGACAAAGGGACAGGATAAATTACTCAGAAATTAAATGGCCATCTTATCCTCACATGTGCGGCCAACTCATAACGGATATTAACGTTTAAGCTTTTTCTAATGTTTTTGAAATAAATATATCTAACATTAAGAATAATGAACGAAAATATACATTGAAATAAGAGTAAAAGGTTAGTTTTTATAAAAACATTATCCTTAAGTACGTTATATAATTTGTAGGTTATACTGGAAAATATTATAGTACCAACACTTATTTGAAAATAAAATAACATGTCACAATGTTTGTTTAATTATCTATATTCTAAACATAACATAAGTATAGCTGTATATAATGCATTCAAATCTAGAAATATTGCAGCGTAAGCTGAAACATTGTCGCTATCTCACTCTAACGTGTTATAAAATTTATGAACAGCGTATATGCTCTGGGCTTTTTCAGCGTCGAAATTTCGATTAATTTTCACGAAATGTTTGAAACGCCTGCTAATTTCGCAAAGAAATGGAGAGTTGTCCATTTTAACCGTGCAAAATTTGTATCAGTAAAATAATGGTGTAAACTTGTATTTATAACATTTTTTATAGTGAAACTTTCTGAAGCTATTTTTGTTATTATGTATATGTATTTTTTTTATTATGTATATGTATTTTTTTTATCATGTATATGTATTTTTTTTATTATGTATGTGTATTTTTTTTATTATGTATATGTATTTTTTTATTAAGTATATGTATTTTTTTTATTATGTATATGTATTTTTTTATTATGTATATGTATTTTTTTATGTCTATGTATTTTTTATTATGTACATGTATTTTTTATTATGTATATGTATTTTTTTTATTATGTATATGTATTTTTTTTATTATGTATATGTATTTTTTTTATTATGTATATGTATTTTTTTTATTATGTATATGTATTTTTTTTATTATGTATATATATTTTTTTATTATGTATATGTATTTTTTTATTATGTATATGTATTTTTTTTATTATGTACATGTATTTTTTTTATTATGTATATGTATTTTTATTATGTATATGTATTTTTTGTATTATATAAATGTATTTTTTTATTATGTATATGTATTTTTTTTATTATGTATATGTATTTTTATTATGTATTATATATTTTAATAATACTTTGGGTATAATGCAATGAGTTTTATAAATAGTGGTCAGCTGATCGAATAATATATTTGTGCCAGCCATATTTTAACTGTCAAATTCGATTGTTTATAATTATTCTCTCTTGAAATTGAATGGACTATAGTTTAATAATGTCCCGCCAACGCTTGTACAACCGAGTGTGTGACAACCCTCGTAGTTTCTTCAGTTTCAACATCCTTACAGTTTTTATCTATGAAAATGAGAAATATGAAGTAGCTACTTATGATCGAGTACAAAAGTTTTTACCATATTTTATTCTCCATATTACGCACGGCTATTGGTTCTTTTTTGATAATCTTGGTTCCTTACTACTTTAATAAAAGCTTAATCCATTCAGTAAGTCATATGTATTCGTCATATCACATCATGAGCTCGCTTTCCACTATTCTACATTTTAGGAACCATCATCTCGTCAGGTCATCGGAATGATTGAGATGAATTTTGATGCGTCTGATGCATCAAATGCTTTTTTTGTTATTTTGTGCCTCTTATCTCCGAGCGTATTATAAGTAACATTCAGAAAAAAAGACAATTAAGTAAATGTCCACAAATATCGCATGAAATCTGAAATAAAAATCGGTTTCTCTAAAACGTGTTTTTTTTATCATACTATCTACTTTTCTTTCTAGAGCACAATATTTTTCAACTGGGAGAGTACATAAATTCATCGAACGTATTTTTAAATTGCAAATTTATTAAGTAAACAAAAAAATTGTTATTTTATGTAGAAATAAGCACGAAACATTCCGATATGAGAGTAAGCTCCAATTGTTTTACAGGTACACATACTTATGCATATATATATATATATATATATATATATATATATATATATATATATATATAAATATAAATATCCATAGATACTTATACAAAATATACCCTTAGTACCTCTGTCAGATGACATTGAAGCAAAGAATTGTTATGAATACACCCCTTTACTACGCAGATGACGATATGAAAAGCCGGCAAAGGTCGTTGTCATCACAACACCATTTGGGGGTGCCTCACGAATCGGATCAAACGAGATGTCGATCGACTGTGTATGAGGAGATGAAACCACTCACTTTCACTTTGCCCAAAGTTTCTTATTAAAGTGGTTGTGTTGGTCTACAAAGTTTAAGTTCCAAAATTAGTTATGAAGTAAATATTTAATAACTCTGCTCTCTTGGTCTTGATATTGACGTACACTTGGATTTATTCAATGAAAGCACCCTTATGACCAACAGTAGCATTAGCCACGGTTTACGTCGATGAACGTAACGGTGCATGAATATTTTGGACAATAAATTTCGTTATTATTATGTACATAGGATAATATATAGTTGTCATCCTATATATATATATATATATATATATATATATATATATATATCTATTGTACACACACATATATATATATATATATATATATATATATATATATATATATATATATATATATATATATGTGTGTGTGTACAATAGTTAGCGGCCGATATATAACGTTGTCCGGGTTCATTATAGACCGATATTAGTAACTCGAAATAAGTAGTAAAAAATTACTTAGTATAAGGTTGGCGGTTTTATTAAAAAACAAACTCTCTTATCGTTAAATCCAGATTCGATAGGAACACGTGGAGTGATGGACTATTCTGTGCGCCGATATCTCGAGGAAACCGGCATTCGTAGCAAGTTGGGACCGGTGATAATCAATTCTATATTTCAAAGTTACCTTTATTTTGCAGACCTGAGAAACAATGCAAAAGGTTTAAATTTTGCAGTTCAAAATTGGGCATATTTATTTAATTTGTTGTATATTATTGTTATATATTATATATCACACACGTATATATAATATATATATATATATATATATATATATATATATATATATATATATATATGTGTGTGTGTGTGTGTGTATACCACAGTGTTATTTCCGTAGAGGCAAATCAAGATTATATAAAAACATAGAATGTAATATAATCTTGATTTGCATAATTTGCCTAATTTATTATGAGCTCCCTAATTTTCCTCTTCATCTTAACAAACTATGTCAGGCACCTAAGACAAGAATACGCCAAATCGATTCTCGTCCTTTCTTATCCTTATAAGATCTTTCTTTTCAAGAAGGCGGTTGCCAAGAAGATGTTTGTGCGAGTTTTACGTGTACGAGTGTAACATATTTGTCGATCACGGATGATATGTCGAGAATTGTAGAAATATTTGCAAAAATTTCAGAGCAAACGAAACTTATTTATTTGAAACATGCTGATACATTCTTCGTAAGATGAAAGATTCTTACTTCTGTTGTGCGTATAAAGTCGCGTTCATGTTTGTAACCTCGAACCATTGATCTATTATCTATAATGAGGGAGGTTGTGAACATGGCTGTTGGTTAAATTTAGACACAAATTCGTATTTTTGTCCAAAATAATTAGCCTAGTATTATTATCAAATGGTCTGGTCGTGAAATCATCACTAACAGTTGGGTGTATTTGGTGCACCAGTTACGGTTGTAAACGCGGCTAGAAATACCAAAATAATATCATTTTCTTTTTGGACTATTTGAATATCGATATCTTGAATTAATGTGCATTAGAAGTTAACACGAAATCACTATTACCGCGGTAAAGCTAGCATTTTTCTTGTCTGCCGTAATAGTGAAATCAATAACTTTTTGGCTTGGTGCCAACAATTTGCCTAGATGTACTTAACTTTAAATTAGGATGAAAGTTGTTTCCATCTACAAATAATGAACGCGATGGACATATATTGTGTCAGACATGCAGTATTTAATCCAACAAACAGTAAGTGTGTTATACACTACATTGTCAGAGTAATAGACTGCACAGTCTCCCAATTTCTCATTGAAATGACGGATCCTTTTGGCTTGATGCCAATAATTTACATAGATGTATTTAACTTTCAATCAGGATGAAAGTAGTTTCATATCTACAGACAATGAACGTGGCGGTCATGTAATGTGTCAGACATGCAGCGTTTAAACTAACAAACAGTAAGTGTGTTATACACTACATTGTCAGAGTAATAGACTGCACAGTCTCCCAATTTCTCATTCAAATGACGGATCCTTTTGGCTTTATGCCAATAATTTACATAGATCTATTTAACTTTCAATTAAGATGAAAGTAGTTTCATATCTACAGACAATGAACGTGGCGGACATGTAATGTGTCAGACATGCAGCATTTAAACTAACAAACAGTAAGTGTGTCAGACACTAAATTGACAAAGAAACAGACTGCACAGTTTCTCGATTTCCCTCGATGCCGTATCCGTTTTTACATCGTTACTTTTTATTTTTTGTCACTCAATTAGAATATGACTAACGCCAATTTAATTAATTTTTAATTATTCAGTATTTGAAATGTCGTCATTGCACGACGTCATTTGCGCGGTTCGTCATCGGTATTCAAAAGTAGAAACAATAACACACACAGACCAGCACCGCACAGACAAAATGTGCCTCGCTCGAATGCTAGTTTGGCACGGTGCATAAAAACAGGTACGGGACCTGTTTTTATCGCTACCTTAAAGGCTGCAGTTATTGTTGTGTCCATTTAAGACTGCAATGTGCTTAGCGCGTTCAATATCTGTAAATATGAAACGATTTTAATTACTTCAAATAATTATTTCACTAATTCGAATTTTAACGCTATAAATGTCGTATTCAAAATAAATTATGTTTGTCATATTACATTTTTTAGGGTTCCATATCTCAGAATTAAAAATAGGAGCCTTAGAAGATCATTCACATGCCTGTCGGTTTATCACAGTCGTTTTTACCCAACTACGGCGCAGCCAATGAAGTGTTATAATTTAACAGTCTATGTATACATGTTTGTATGAATGTATGGATGTTTGATCGTAGCCCAAAAACTGCTGAACCGATTTTAGCATATGAAGTATCAATCGGTTTGTATTTAATTGAAGAGTGTCATAGATTAGATTTTTTTAGACAAAAATGTTTTGGCGGATTTGCAATAAATAAAAGACAGAATGGAAAAATAAAATGTTTTTCGCGTATAATATAGAGAGAATATCATTCGATAAGTCTATAAAAGTAATTATGAGGTTTCTTCGACCATTTTTTCATAAACATGGAAAAATAGCTAAGTTTGGCAAAAAATGTATATTAATATGCATCCGATTTCGAGCAATGTGTATACAAATAAGCTACGAAAAAGGATAAAATAAAAACGAACCTATAAAAAGCTAAAAACCGATTACGTCAATAACACTGAAAAGTAGACAAAACACGTTAGATAATCATAATTTCACTGAAAGTTTTGACATTTTCATTTTTGACAAATGTTCTACTGGAAAAAAGTTTTATATCTCAAGACTGAACACCACCAGACGTCCACGTTATGAAAAATTAATATTAATAAATATTTTAATATACATACTCCATCTCCTTGAATGTCACGAAACAATCGTAGTGAGAGCTCTACTAGTGTCTGACAGGTTTTTCTTCGAGGTCGTTATTTAGATCATCATATGTGTACCTAGTACGACAGTACGATTATTTTATACCTAATTAATATTAGCTTAGCGACGTTCAGAAGTCTGGTCTGGTTTAATACAAAATTAATCAAGTCTGAAGACATATAAAGTAATGTACTTACAAATTATCGTATATAATCTCGTTGTTTAATTTTAAAAATTATCTCGAGTAACTTAAGAGTAATAAAAATTTAAAATAAACGATCACATTTAAGTAGTTAAAACTTATATATATATATATATATATATATATATATATATATATATATATATATATATATATATATATATACACACATATGGGTATACAACGAATTCAATTGATGTCTAGGGACGCATTCTACATCCAATACATACAAGCTCGATGTTAACGTGTTATAATATACATGTACACAAATACATTTTTCATATACTTGTTTACGAGCCATAACAAGATAGCAAATAACGATTTTCTCAAGAGAGGGTGGAGTATTAAACTCTGAACTATACCCTTTGAACTTAAGGTCACATGTCAATTCGAATGAAACAATCTGTCAAAATATAGAGATCATATAAGACAGAGATTTTAACCACAATAGGCCGCAGACATCATTCAATAAAATGTCTTTGTTTTTATATCAGTAAACTATTTGTATACTAGAAAAACGATATATAGTTTTAATGATCTTTTCGCGGTTCAGTATTTTCTAAGTTCTAGTATTTATTTTGTACCGACATGAGAAAAATTAAATAAATTTTAAATGGATAGAGATTGTTTTGATCGAGAGCAATACTGAGATCTTGCTCTGAATTAGTATTCGTCGTATAACCATAATAGGCCGCAGATATCGTTCAATAAATTGTCTTTGTTTTTAAATAAGTAAACCATTTGTATAATAGAAAAACGATTATATTATAGTTTTAATGATCTTTTCGCGGTTCAGTATTTCCTAAGTTCTAGTATAAATTAATTTGAAATGGATGGAGATTGTTTTGATCGAGAGCAATACTGAGATCTCACCCTGAATTAGTATTCGTCATATAGTTTGATTATTAACATTGAACATAAGTTATCAAGGGAACAAAGTCATTATGGCGTCCTTGCTGAAGTTGTTATTCAAATCATAAAAGGTCACAGACATATGTGAATATTAATTTTATTGGATCGCGATTAATTTATTCCTACATTTTTAATATATTTCATAAAGAAATAAAAAGATATGAGTAGCATTGGTATAAAAAATTGAGATTTTAGAAAACTGGTGCATTGCCAACAAGTGAAGATTGCTTGAATTATGTTTCATTTGAGAGGTAATAAACAGACGTTTCGGATAAAGCTAATGCCTGCAGCAGAATTATCGACAACCGGCCGTAGATTCTTCAAGAACATGATCAAAAGTAATTTTAAATAAAGAAAAAATAAACAAGTTTTCTATAAAAAAAACAAAACGAAAATATCTAGTACCTCATAATTATCGAACATGGAGTTTGTTAGAGACAACTTAAAGAGACAAGTAATTTTATAAGTTTCATTTTCATATTATTTTTAGCAAATACTAATGCATATTTAACAAAGTTATAAAACAGAAATTCAAAACTTTTTAACATTTTTCGAAACATTTTTTTTCAAAAATTAGTTCATTTTATTGGTGAAAAATCCCTTCATTTTTCATGGCAATTATATATTGTTACAAAAATCCTACATTTTGTGAATACATCTAATTTCATTTACTAATTTTCCTTACTTCAGATTTTGAAAAAATAACCTTTTTTCTTCCCAAAACTGGCCTACCCTAATTTATCTCAAATTTGGTCATTCTAGGAAAAAACTCAAGGCAATACTCTTTCAAAATGTTCCGTCTCCATTCTTCGATAATTTAGTCAATGTTTATTTATCACCCAGTAAAAATATCCAAATATGCTAGAAAATACTGGCAGGACCTGTGCCAAAGGGTGTATCAGCCAAACCATATGCGATAAATTAGTAATTTGGTTGTCAGTAGAGATTCTTGTCTAACTTTTGACGAGTGATTTGCGATTCATGTTATGCTAGCTATGCTACTATGTTATGCTAGCTTTATATAGTATTCTTGTAATTATTTATTTCATAAATAAACTTTATTTCTAAAGAGAAGTCGGTCAGTATTCAAAGAACAGAAAGGATGCAGCACGAAACTCGTGACGATGTTTATATACTCACGCTGCGCATTGCAACATATGTAAACAGTATTACAAGTTCTAAAAAAAATGTTAATTAAATTGGTCATAGACTATGTTTGTAACTTAACTTCTCATCGCAAACGGACTTAGTTTGTTAGTGACATGTTTTTCAACTTTGTTATTCCCAAATCAACCACTACCAATAACTACCTTATTACTCGTCCAATGTTTTGTGTTACTTCGCAAAATTGTGGAACATAGCCTGTGGCGTGCAGATTTCAACATCAATGAGCTATATTTAGAAACACTCCATTTTATTCATTAAAATTAAACACATTACTCCATCAGAATCTTATATGGAACAAATATCGTTTCCAGTATTAAATACTTTTCTTTAAATAAAATTTCACAAATACTTAAAAAAAATTCTTTCGATATTAGCATAAAATTTAAGGTTATTGAATCCATCGCAGTGAAAAACCCTGGTAAAAACTATATAGTCCAATTAGCTCAATTTTTGTATGTTTGTTAAGTCCAAAATTGTCTGAATCTTTTACAATAACCGATTATTACCGATGTTAATTTGTCAAAATCTTTTCGAAGCTGACTTGCATTTATTCACTTGCAGTACTTTACAATAGGAAAAGGATACTCTTCTTTGGAAAAAAATTGTAACCAATTATTATCATTATAATTGTACAATGTGTACAATTAAATCAGATATGAATTTATGTTTGTTTGTTACTGTACTTTAATGTATCTAACTGACACATATAGCGGACTTATTGCTACAAGAGTAATATCTTACTGTCAACCAGAACACTAGTCCAGCCAGCAATTGGTACTAAACTTTTTTGGGTAGTTCTAAGTTTATTTTCTCATTTATGTATGTACACATAACAGCACCAATTAATAAATATTCTATGTAAAGAAGTATAATAAGTGAAATAAACAAAAGGTTGTTTTAAATTTATATTTTACATCCGTTTGTTAATATTAAAAGCACTTTTTAAATTCCTCGAAGGAAAACTTGAAGTAAAGTTTGTCTTGGATAGTTACAAAGATTCTCCCAGTTTCTTTGTCACTTCTTATAGTTTTTCTACTTAATTTGAATTTTTTTGCAACTAAACACTTAGTATATGTACAAATAAAAATACTAATAGTTACATACTAAATATAAAAAAAATAATAAGAGGCATAAAAATTAAATTAGTAAAGTTATTACTTAAAAAAATGTTACTTTTTGGATACTTAGATACTTACAAGGGCTGTCCCAAGTTGTTGGTAATTTTCGACAGATTTTTGACTTACTTCGCATTTTTTCAACTGTTGTCGTAATAATATGACAATATGAGTAGGAAACGTGTTAATATTTAAAATTGGAAAAGTAATTCGCGAGATGTATACAAATACAAGAAAAGTGTCTTAAAATAAATAAGACTATTCAGAATAAATACGCAAATACAAAATTCTTAATAAAAACATCACCATTTAGCAACGACAATAACACGACTTTTGGCACCGAGTATGCCAGTAATTTCTAGCAAATGATATCTAATTGTTATAGAATATAATCTTCACATAATTCTGGAATCAATAGTAGCAATTTGTCCCCAAATAAGTACTTTCGCTTCCGAATCGAATAACCGTGTAATTTAGCAAGAATAACAATAAATATTTACTAAATAAACAAATATTGTAAAAATATGAGAACTGAAGAAAGCAATACCAAGCGCAGTACTTAATTTTAGTAATTTTCTCAATGAAAATTTTTATAATGTTACTACTGTTGAAACGTAACCTTGCCAAAAAGAAAATAAAAACATGTAGTACGCCAAAACAGACATTTTTCTCTCAGCGGAAACAATATTTTTTCTTTCCAATGAATGTACCGTCGACAGATCACCGATAGTGCACTATTTAGCACCGTTTGAGCACGTCGTTCCGCAGTCGGGGCTCCGTTTGTGGACCGCTTTCTCCAAAACCATTGCTTGTAGAGAGCTAGGACTGCGAGTGCACATGCGAACGCGCCTGTGTATGTGTGAGTGTGTGCATGTGTGTATATTTCCAGACGACAAATTTTTCCTAGTTGAAGTGAGTCTATTGCGCTTTTTGTCGTTTTCTTAGAAGAAATTCGTTAAAAGATAACAGATTTCATGGATACAAAAATCATTAACATTCTAATTGGTACCAAATATTTTCGACAAATAGTATATGGTTCTTGTTGTATCTTCAAAACCATCGCAGTCAGACGAAGATACGGTTACACTTACTGACGGACAATATAATCGAAAATCAACAAATGAATATGTCGTCAGTCTGTAAAAAAATCCCACAATTGTTTTTTTAACGATCGCCCATTTTATCTCGAATTTTATCTATGACCGCCGCGTCTCGCTAAAGTGAGTCAGATAAATGGCGTTCGTGAATCACAGTGACATTATCTGTATATATGTTTATGTGTGCGCATACAAATCTCTCTTCCGTTCTGTGTGTGTGTGTGTGTATGTTTGCTATCTCCTCCTAAACGTATTTAGATGAAATTAATGCTACGAAGATTACTGATGAACCAAGTAAGGTCACGCACCATTCTGATCGCTTTCTGAAATTGCATCACATGGATTAACACTATTTAAAGTTAAGACGCTTTATGAGAGTTAAGTGATTACAAAATTCTATTTCGAATGTAATACTTGCAATATCACTTCTAAATGATATTTGAAGAAAACTTAAAAACCCGAATGAAATGTCATTCTGTTATTCTTAAAACTATAGGTTATATTAGTTATATTTTTATTTATAGCACAAACGTTTTCGTGCCAAGAATATTGTCAATAAAACACAAGGTCCTTATTATACAATATACGTAAGTTTGCTTCCAGTTCCAAGTAATTAAATATGATTCTATTTAAAAATATTCTTTAATATATAAATAAAATATATAAAACTGTCTCGCTTAGTTTTCCGGTCACTCCCACATCTATTCACCGCTCCACTTTTGAGCACTGTAGCGCTACGATGTAACATCAAAATTATTATAGAACATATTTTGGTCACGATTTCTTTAATGTGTATATTTTTATGATTCTTTCAATTTATGCTATTTTGTTATTAAACACATTTTGATGACCCTAAATTCACATTCGGTAAAGCGATATACGACATGTATAATGTCTTATATGAGAGATATTATTAAATTGTTCGGCTTTTTAAACTAACTATAAGACGATGTAATATTTATGCTATGAATGTTAATTTAATGCGTTTTATGCGCTACGCTTTGCGTAATGAAATGGAAGACTTTATTTCAAATTTGCCTTTGAGCATAGTCAGAGATATGTGGTGGCAGCACGATTAGGCGCCCCCTTTCTTCGGTATTAAGGTAGTGAGTATTTAGATGAGCAATATTGTCGTCACTGGATAGGGCGCAGTGGACCTATATCCTGGCCTCCGAGATCTCCAGATTTAACAGCACTCGATTATATTCTTTGGAGTAGCGTCAAATCCGATGTATACTCAACTGAATGCCCGGACAAACAAACTTTACGAGAAAGAATTAGTAAGTCAGTTTTTATTAATCAATTCAATTATAAGAGTTGTGTTTAGAACAAAACGGGAACAATTTTGGATATTTCCTTTAAGAAATAACTTTTTTTATGAAAATCAAATTAATAAAAATGTTTGTGAAATAACTGTTGCTAAAACGACATTTCTGTGTAATACTTTACAAGCATGAAAAAAGTCATGGATTGAGTGGTTTCCGCAGAACTACAATATGAGTGAGTACATTAATAGTATTATTATTAAGTTTTTAATAATTATATTTTATGTTATTTAACCAACCAATTAAACGAAATACTCGCTACATATTAAACGAAATACTCACTACGAAGTACTCGCTATAAATTTACTTATTAATTCTGCCGAGCGACGCTGAACAATGTGCGACTATTTTTCAGTCATCGAATAACGTCTTTCTTTATCCAACATTTATTCCCGGACACTATGTATATTAAGTAGGCGAAACATTTAAAGCTTGACTTAGTTTCGTAGCCGTCTATGAATTAAATCCTATAATCGGGTTTTTATCAACTTCCCGTTAACCGATCGAGTTAAAATTTTTCACACATTTATTGTTCTGATGACAATACCATATTATTATTGGCATGGAGCTGATTTGATGACAGAGACCAAAGCTGTTCAGGAAAACTCTTATATGAATCGTTGCACAATCCGCTTCCCGCGCCCAAGTCAAAAGTTGTAGAGTGCCGAGGCCTGTATGACACTAAGGTGATTAAACATGATGGGTCGCGATCATCGGGACACAGACACAATCTTTGTGTAAAAACATTTCCTTTCTACAGCTCTCTTGATCTTTAGGAGCAAGGAGGGCTTAGTTTTGAATTTAGGAAATAAAAAAAATTAAGTAAAATCATTTTATTTTCATGAAAGTCTCACATTAAACAGTATAAAATTAGTTTGATGTATTAGCATACTATATGCTTTAAAATCAAAATTATACGGATACATTATGTCAATATACCTAAAAATATGGTAAAAACACAAACGAAAAAAGTGTCTATATGTAGTCGTATTTTAGATTATTATTTCAATAATTTATTTTGGTTAAATTGAATTAGCCGGTTTAAATAGGTAAGCTTTTTACACCCATAGAATAAAACATCTATGTTAAAGTAGCTACTAAAGAATTACGAAGAAGGGAAGCCTACTTTGCCGTCTCGGGTTCGGGTAATATTTCGTTTCTGGCACACGGGCGGTGATCTATCTGCCATATAGATGGATAAATAAAAAAAATAATGTAAAGCCTATCGTTACCAATACAAAACAAAGAGCGCCTATTAACTTATACGACGTTAGCGCTCATGATATCTCTATTATTAACGACGCTTCGCGCCCTACGTAATTTATTATTTGCCCTTCCCGTCAACGAGACGCGGCCGTGAATCGACCCATCATATTCTGTGGCCTGAAGGAAAAAATAATCAAGGACAACAATTGCGAAACCGCTATTAATTTCTTTCCGTTTTAGTTTCATTATAAAATAACACAGCAGGACCAAATGCTGTAATAACCTTTTTTTCTTTATCGAGAGAGAAAACGGTAAAAGATTTACTTGAGATTTAGGTTCTACACGAGCCTAGACAAAAGTTTCGAAGATTTTTGTCTTTCGATGTAGAACTAAGTCGTCATTCATCACTTTTAGGATAGGATGCAACGAGAAAATGTACCCGTTTTATTTTCATGCATTTCCCCATTTTAATTGTGGAATATAAAAGTCCAGATAAATTCCATACGATTTTGTATGGTACGTTCTTCTATATATGGGATAAATAGAGTTGTATGAAACTAGCACCATATATTCGATATTGTACGTACTACGTTCTATTACAAGAAGGAAAAGATTCATAGAAAGCGAACGCCATCTATTACTGTTTATATAAATTTTAATAAGAGGGATGCAATAATAATTCTAAGTTTAAAATTGCTACTGTGTACAGCAGCGATTTTTTTAAATTTCCGAATTTTCGCATCCATCAGTGTCGTGCTAACGAAACAAACTTCATTCCTGTTAATCGATATAGGTTTCAAAATTTAGAACACAATTTATTCTCCACATTTTCTTTAAACTTATTATCTGACGTAAAATTTGTAGTTTATTGTAAATTAATGTAGTCACTGTAAATGGACCGTGAATATCTTACTACTATAATTATATTTTCTGTTTAAATAACATTCCATATCAGTTTATAGCTAGGCATATTTTATTCATTTTTTCCTAAAAAAATAGTTATTACTTTGTATCTGGTAAAATAAAAGCATACTTTAACACCTATCGTTCGCCAGGAAGTTTTTTTATTGTGTATCAAATTAAGAAATTCCGTAATTTATCAATAGAATAATGGAAAAATTCACACCAAATCAAGACCAAAAAATGAAAAGCGAATTTCCCGTAGATCACATAAAAAAGCGAAAATTCTACAAAGTTTATCTTGCTTTATTAAAAACAAGCAAAAGTGACAATATTATCTTTACAGCGGTCGAATCTATTGACGTAAATAATAATTCATTTTATTTATAAGTGATAGTTGTTCAGAGGTTTTTTTATAAATTGTACATATTAATTCTACGCGATATTTCAAAGAGTACTGTGAACACTGTTATCGACTTTTAGACTCGAAAAGTCCAAATTTTTTCGTAAAAGATAATATTAATTTTTTTGAAGATATTGTTCTCAGTGCTTAAATAAATCAAACTAGAGTGGGCGTTAAGATAGCGTATGTACAGATGAAACATTACAGAATTACCCTCTCCCCTTTACGTCTATAGTGCCATTTAAGTCAAAACTATAGACCGTATAAGACCAAAGGTGGACGACCGTGAATTTGTAAGGACTCCTTGTTTCACTAGGGAATCCTGACGATTTAGCATCATTTTAAGGGTTCAGTACCTCAAAGGAAAAAACGATATCATTGTAAAAGTATTCACGTGTCCATCTGTCAGAGACGTTTTTCTCAGAAATCGGTTCATAGTAATGAACCATATGAACCCACACATATCGCAATAGCTAATATTCAAAAATATTTATATGGACATTTTAGGGGGAAATTAAGTACTGGAATTAATTTTTAAATTCCATATATAGTCTGGGGTGTTGTTGAAAAGGGCTATTTATATATTATTATTATATTATTTATTTTTTTTTATAAATTTTCCATAACTTTAGGTAGTACATCTCCAGAGCTATAATGAAAAATAGGAAAAAAATATGGTCCAGATATTGAAAATATTTCCAAAACTATTGAATCTAGAATTAAGGAAAAAAACAGATATCATAGTTTTTCAGTAAAAATATATATATAACTTATATATATATATATATATATATATATATATATATATATATATATATATCATTATATTAGGCATTATTAAATATTTATTGCACTAGAAATGTCATATTAGTAATGACTTCGATTTCCGGTGGCTCGTCGAGCGAAGCTAGGCTGGTGTTCTTATTGAATTGTACGAGATTGCTTTCGTAGCAATAAGTCTGTTATATGTATAAACTGAATACAATACGGTACGTAAATGGTGACCGAAAGATATATTATCTAAGTTTTAATCATTTTCCGTAATTATTCTAATTATGGAGGTGGCAAATGACATCGGCAGTGTTCAGATGTTTTCGGTTAAAAAATCGTTCTATATCTGACCGCTTATAGAGTAGTATATATAATTCAGCTTTTAATTGTATTCGCATTTCGAATAGTTTTTCACATAAAAATGAAACCCTTGAACAAATAATAATATTGTGCGCTAAAGTCGGGGTCAATGGAACTGATACTTTTTAGAAGAAAATAAACTGACCCTCATCTATATACTGACCGATTATTATTTACGTAACACCACGCACGCATTTCGTGCATAACACCATTTCGTTTGTAACTAAATAAGTTTAAATTCAAGTACTTAACAGTAATAGCCATAAACGGAGCGCACTTTAAAGTCTTCTCTCGTTAAACCGTAAGCCGGTCAACATTTAGTACCGACTCAGCTCACGTATGTATGTTGTACGTAAACTTAATAGTTAACATAATGAGTGATTAAGCAAAAAGCGGCCTTTCGCACGAAAAGCTCGTGTCGACGAAAATTTCCAACCACCGGACTCACAATCTACGCTAGATAAGGCAACGATCACAGAGCTTTGGCGAAGCTGCGCGGTAAACGCCTGAATAATATGACTTCTAGATAAAAGGTTGATGACTTTTTAGTAATATGATTTCTAGGTAAACGATTGACTTGAATAAAGTGACTTCTAGATAAAAACTTGTTGATTTCTAGCCTTATGCTACTTTCCACAGTGATTACTAATGACAAATCATAAATGATCGAAAAAAAGAACCTCGTATATTTATGAAGGGTTAATAAATACATGTGGGTGACGCCATTTATTGACTTGAATAATATGACTTTTAGATAAAAATTTTTTGATTTCTAGCCTTATGCCACTTTCCCCATTATTTATCAATAACAAAGCATAAATGATCGTAAAACAAGAACCTTGTATATTTGAGAAGCATAAATAAATACATGGAGTGACGCCATTTATTGACTTGAATAAATGACTTCTAGATAAGAACTTGTTGATTTCTAGCCTTATGCCACTTTGCCCATTATATACCAATAACAAAGCATAAATGATCGTAAAACAAGAACCACGTATATTTGAGAAGGGTTAGTAAATACATGTGGGTGACGAGAATTATTTATTTTTTTTCAATTGCTACATTTGTATTTTATTTATTTCTTAGGTAATAATGTATTTTTCATATGTTATTTAATAATTTCTAATCCTATACTACATGTTATATAATGTATTTATGCTCTATGTTATATAAAAGGTTGTGGAACGGAGAAGTTACGCTAGACTCGTCTAATTACTTTTTATTTCGCAAGGGAGCAATGTAGGCAATATCTATCCCTATAAAGAGAAGATTATGTTAAAAAATATTAAGTTTATTTAGGTAGTGAGTAGTAAGTATGAAACTTTAGTAGAAACTTTACTATTGCTTGATCTCTATTGGTCTGTATCGAACGTACGTTCGGAAAAAAATACTCTACAATTCGCAACAACTAACGAATTGACCCTATAGTAAGTCTAAAAATAAATAGTAAGTCTAAAAATTTAGGAAAAACTTTGCTATTGCTTGCTCTCTATTGGTCTGTATCGAACGTACGTTCGGAAAAAAATACTCTACAATTCGCAACAACTAACGAATTGACCCTATAGTAAGTCTAAAAATAAATAGTAAGTCTAAAAATTTAGGACAAACTTTGCTATTGCTTGCTCTCTATTGGTCTGTATCGAACGTACGTTCGGAAAAAAATACTCTATAATTCGCAACAACTAACGAATTGACCCTATAGTAAGTTTAAAAATAAATAGTAAGTCTAAAAATTTAGGACAAACTTTGCTATTGCTTGCTCTCTATTGGTCTGTATCGAACGTACGTTCGGAAAGAAATACTCTACAATTCGCAATAACTAACGAATTCACCCTATAGTAAGTTTAAAAATAAATAGTAAGTCTAAAAATTTAGGACAAACTTTGCTATTGCTTGCTCTCTATTGGTCTGTATCGAACGTACGTTCGGAAAGAAATACTCTACAATTCGCAATAACTAACGAATTCACCCTATAGTAAGTTTAAAAATAAATAGTAAGTCTAAAAATTTAGGACAAACTTTGCTATTGCTTGCTCTCTATTGGTCTGTATCGAACGTACGTTCGGAAAGAAATACTCTACAATTCGCAATAACTAATCACTCTATCTTTTATTTTTCCCGTTTGTTATTAGAAGAAAATCTCATTGAAATTGACTATATTTAAGATAATGATTCAATTGGCTTAAGTAATTATTATTTTTAACAAGATTTTTATTTTAACAACGATGCGGTGAATAAAACGGAATGAATGTACTGTTATGGAAAATGTATTATTTTCCCCCTAAAAGACTCCATTTAATATAAATCGAGTTTAAATGTTATAATTTTCCTTTAACAATGTCATCGACTAGGAATTTCGGAATGCATGGAGGAGCTAAAAAATTTAACGAATTTTCCGCCCGCGAAAAAAAGAATGAAAAGCCTAGCCATTGAGTTCGTATCTTGGCATCCACTGCTGTATAATAATGTAAACTGTTGAATGACAATATAAATAAAATAGTTATGCTACGCGTCAAATTT
The DNA here is from genome assembly GCA_039881145.1 of Druceiella hillmani. Lineage (NCBI taxonomy): Eukaryota > Metazoa > Arthropoda > Insecta > Lepidoptera > Hepialidae > Druceiella > Druceiella hillmani. The sequence goes on along the minus strand of JAYKKI010000011.1, from coordinate 7,146,655 downwards.
GTCACGCGCCAGATGGGGATCATGGAGATAATGGAGCGAGGTTCTGTATGTTCTTTAACTATGACTGGGAAATCGGTATAAAGTCTTTCAAAAAAGGGAATATGAAAAAGGAGAAAACGTTCGGCTTTCCATACCCGGTGCGATCGCGTCTGCCGCTATGCGTGCGTGTTTTGGCGTCATGTTTCACGTGCGTCGGCCCAAGCGACATTTCACCAACAAATAAAATGAATAATGGAAACACAGCGGAGTACGAAGGGCGTATGGCGAGTGCGGCTGGGAAATATTGAAGCCAACTGACGCTGCCGATGTAGGGCTAGCGCACGCTTGATGCCAATGACGATGTAAACGATGTATGTACAGAGTTATATTTAATATGAATAGATTTGAAAAGTCAACATAGAGAACCATATACGAACATTGTTCAGGAATGAGGGTCGCTACCCGCATCCCTGAACAATGTTCGAGAGAGCTAGGGTGAATTTATACATTATATACTTTTGGAAAATTTTCAGTAAGGATCGTGTCTAGAATCGAGCCGATGCCCAAAACCAGTTTGTTTTTGCCCGTTTGTGCGTTTTATAGGGCATTACACAAAAATATATTGGACCGATTAGTGGCACACAATTTTCACTAGGGTAATGCATTACACAAAATTATAGCATTACACAAAAGTAAAGTGGAACAGAACTTTCATTAGGGTAATGCTTAGACCAAAATTTAAGCTAACTTTTATCTTGCATTTATTTAAAATTATGAAGTTGCCGCAATATGAACCAAATGTCAGATTTAAAATAAATTACTGGTCCGAGTATTCGCATTTTAGGCCATATTTCTTTTTTTAATTAAATGATTGGAGTAGCATTTGCCTTTCTTTTTATTTAAAATTTAAGCTATCTTTTGCCTAATCTTTATTCAAAATTCCATAATTGGAGTTGCCTCTGCCTTAGTTTTATTTAAAATTTAAGCAACCTTCTGTTTGACCTTTATTTACAATTCAATTATTGGAGTTGTCACAATAAAAACTAAGTACACGGTCTTAAAAATGATGAAAAGAAATTGCCAAAACTGTCACAGATGTTGACATTAAAGATTACTTTTATCCTTGTCAAGGGTATTTTTAGGATGCAAACATAGCCATAAAAGAAACATCTAGATAATAAAACTAAACACGTTGTCTATATAAATGTCTTTCTATGATTGATTCATAATTCTTTCATGTTGTTTCGTTGATTTAGATACGTACAAAATATCATCTGATTAAAGAAGACCGACAAAAGTCCATATAGCGTTGGGCCCAGATGTTATAATAACAAAAACTACACTCCTAAATAGACAAAATGAAATAAACTCCTTAATAGTTTTGCTTAAATCATCAATCAGGCAAATGATAAGTCTTGTATTTTTTTTATGAAAAGTGATGTTATTTTTCATAACAGGTTGCAAATGCTATTTCCATGGAACTCTTTGATATAGCGAAATTAAATTAAGTGCAGTTTGTGTCTCGTTGTATCCTCTATACCGAGATATAACGGAACGATTAATAAAACTCGTAGGTCCGATACGAGCTGTCGAGGGAAACCACGAAAAATTGAAGAAAAATCGAAAAGGGCAGTCATTTTGATAGGATAAACGTCAGTGTAGATTAACAGTATATTTTAAATTAGTGTAGGTAATGGCTACATTTTAAAAAATGTGATCGGTATTGATCATATTTTAAAATCTTTTCTAAAATATTGTCATGTACTTCGTTAGATTTTTATTTCTTGTTAACAGTTCTTGATATATTAAAAGCATAATATATTTATGAAGACAGTTTTTTTTTATTTTGTATTATGGCTACAAATTGTATTTTATTTTTCACTCTTGCCTCATTTTCAATAGCTGAATTATTTAATATAAAAAATAATAGATTTTTTTAAAAATTGTGCTCTGCCTCTGTCAATTCAGACCAATTTTCGCCTTAGCTGGTAGAAGTTCCACCACGTTAATAAAAAATCGACATAAAATCGTAAGGATTCAAGTATATTTTGTAACATCGCGATATTCAGGTTAAAAAGACAAAAATGAGAACTGATTTTATTACAAACTGCCTATGACTTTGTTCATGTGGTTCTCGGGAAACATTATTAAATTAACTCTAAGAGTGAATATGCTATTTTATCTATCATAATAAAATACCCATATTTCAATTTTCATTAAAATCACCTTTTTTTTCATAGTGGGTTGATTGCATTGAAATAAAATATCTTACCTCCGCCTTATGTACTGGAAAACCATATTACCTCAGTTAAACCCCCATTAGTATCTCTTTAGTGGTTCTTGCGAGATGCGCGAACAAGCAAACAGACAAACAAACATTTTAAACACAATATTTTTTTATTCTGTTACTTTTAATATATCCCCCTAAATTATATTTCGTATATATCTTCAATTTACAGACATGCCAGTTCTACAGTTATTGCATATATAGATTGAACTATACAAACTATCTGTTTTATTTTTGATTTTATTTCGAAAATATAAGCGCTGAAAAGAGCTTATATTTCCTTTTTTCCCATGCAACATACTTTCAAAATGTCACCCTGCGAAAATTAATCCTACGAACACTAATTCTACAAATATAAACAGAGTAGCTTTGTATCTAGTGCGCGACGGACCTTACATTCTATGTTCATGTTCCGCAACTACTGAAGGCGGCCTTGGCAATTTAAGTGAATTTATAAATAAACGAACACCGTTTAAAGAAGGTAAAAAGCTAAGTAAAGCGTGTAAAAATAAACCGCCCGAATCGGTTAATGTAATCACTTGAAATCATGGTATAACAAAATAAATTTATAACAAAATAAAAAAAAACAACTTTAAAAAACATCGAAAAGAAAATATAATACCCGTTTGTATAAAAAACACTTTTTTAGCACTATTAGTCTTTCAATTAGAGGAGATGTTTTTATTAAAAAAAAGGTTATATATTTTTTGTTTTCCGTGTTTATCGAAGTTGTTATTTTTTTGTCAAAAAGTTTTTCAATTTATTCTTTTCAGTGGCTATTTTGAGTCGGTTTTGCGTTATAAGTTATCTTTTTCGATTTTTAGGTCTTATGATATTTCCTGTAACCAACAATTTTGTGAACTCACGAAGAATCCAATAGTACTTCAGGCGCAGGGTTCAAAACAAGCATTAGCAGCGTTAACGGACATGAACATATGCACATATACCTAAATACTCGTATATACAAACAATGAAACGAATTCGATCTACGAATTCAATCTTCAAGCACTCATAAAGACATCACCAATGAATTCGATCTAAGTCTCGGTCTAATCACTTTTTGGTCTACCTTTCAGTTCGATTCATTGGGAAATATGAGCTCTACTGTGTCTTTAAACTTATCCTGATATATATTTTACATATATTTTGCTGATTCGTTGTCTATGGTTTACGCCTGGTAGACGTATTGTAAAACCTCGAAATTCAAGAAATTTAAAAAGGTAGGATCTCCAGCTGAATATTTATTTGGGTACAATTTACCAGATAAAACTGTTGCGGGTGGCAATTCTTTTATAGACATAGATAAGTAATTAAATAATAATAAGACATAGGTCAATAAGGATATTATTTGATTAAAAAAAAAACAAATACACGGCTAATACCATCAATAAATTTCAATAAATTCCGTTTAAGACAGCGCCGTAATCGATCTGAGCAATCATCTTTTCACAAAGGATCAGGTTTATGTGATTTTTAGCAGATTCATATCCTTTCGTCGTTCCTCTCGTCCCTGGAAAATCATTAATTCAACCGCATGATCTTTATTCTCTACTTGCAATTCAAGTACTCATGAAGACAAGACAAATGGATTCAAATAGGGTCTCAAATTTTCCAAAAGCGAAAACGAATTCGAAAATAGTCGAATCCATTGGGGATTTTCTCAGGATGTCTCCGTAGTTAATTTAATGATTAGTCTGTCCGAAATATATTTATATGGGACCACCTGAGAAGTATATCCTACCATTGAAGAAAAACGATTTAGAATATCGGTCTACTCAGTGAAAAATATTTACAAACGGACGTATATATACAAAAAAATTATACAGGTTGTATAGAGAACCTACTCCTTTTCCCAGTCGGTTAAAATACGTCATCCTATCTTAGGTGCACCTGAGTCAAAGAAAATAATTACATACGAATTGTATGATACATTTATTTGTCTACATGTTTCTCTTACTTTTGCCTAATTAATAAAACTGCTCTGCTGGGGCTATAGCCCTGCAAAAATAATTTTCCCCACCTAATACTGAACGTAGAAGAATTTAGTTTAATAACATCATTGACGAAGAACTAAATAAGTTGTATGATATGTGATAGCAGTCCAGTGGTTTCTAAGGAAATAAAACCGTTTAATAGCGACAAAACATACTTTGTTTTTGCATACTTTTGATTTAATTTAGTTATTCTAAAGTCTAGAACGCCTAACACTTATTCTAAAGTCTAGAACGCCTATAGTGATACCAAACGCTAAAAAACTGTAAAATGGGTCTGGTTTGATCAACGCTTTCATAATTAACTAAATTTGTATTTTTTATGAATTGCAGACAATGACTGCACTAGTTAACGTCGCAATTGACCGTTATTTTTTAAATTTCCATCGAAAAAAAAACAGACAGATGAGATTTCAGAATATTTTTGTAATTCATAGTGATTGGGACGTAGCACAAAATAAGTTTAGATTAATATAGATTTACGAGTTCTCTATAGAGATTTCGTTTGTGGTTGTTCTTATACTGAAATAAAAGTGCTTAGTACACTTTATTTAATTTATAAACAGGAAATTTTACGACATCCGACTTAGATGTCGTAAAGTTGCTTGTGTACCTTTAATTAATTAATGAACACAGCAGTCCCTCAATTTACGTAGGGCTTACGTTCCACGAAAACATCGCGTAAACTAAATTATGAATTATACAGAAAATTGGGTGTCAGGTTCCACGTAGATTATTAAAAGTAATCTCCTTTAATGAAATTTCCTTTTTGATTAATATATCTAGAAAAAAGATTATATTCACTAATATATAAGCAGTTCAAAATAGAAAGCGTTTATTGGCAAAATTAACTTGCTTGCTCTCCTGTGCTTTGGATTTATCGTTGAATTTAGTAAAAAAATAAGTTTTTTAAGTTTATTTAATACAATTATAAATACAGTTACACGCAATTAGTTATTGTGAGTGAAAAAAGAAGAAAATTTTTAATTTATTGCTGAGAAAATCCTGTTTAAAAACTAGTGTTGTGGATTTTCCGTCAAAACGTACCACCAATTGCTGTGATATTGTCTGAGCTACTGATATTGACGTTTCCAATAATAACACTCACCGTGTTAATGTTTTGTACGTTTCTAAAGTCAATTATAATTTTTCGACGTTGAAAATGAATAAAACTTCAACTTTAACATGGAATGGTCGAAAACGAAGCGTATAAATTTGGGCCAATAAACGAATCTACGTCAAGATCACATGTTTTTAAATGTATCTGCTAACACAAAATTAAGATAGGAGTGGTACTAAGCTGCAATAAGGCTCCCGTGATAATTAGTCTCCAAAAATATGAATTTAGTATTGTGAAAATCACTATATTAGTTATATACCATCATTTATGAGTGCAGATCTGCGAAAATGAAATGTTCCCTTTTCCTTTTTGTAATTGAAAAATAAGTTATAACGTACAATATTTTTGGTTGTTACAAACATAACTAGCAATTTCATTTAAAAAATAATCAATTTGAAAAACCCTCATACTACTGGGCTGATGTATCAAATAAATAGCGCTGTCAAATTTAAAATATAATTTCACAGAATTTTCTTGCAATAACTTCGTAATTTTAATGGTTAACTCCTTTTAAAATTATTTTTAAATTATGTCATGAGCGGTGTTTATAATTAACCAAGGTGTTATTTGATTAAGTTTTATTTTAAATAAATCTAGGTTATTAAAAATTCAATTTGATTGCAAAAAAGTTCTGATCAATTTGTATTGTATGTTTCCTTCGACAACTTTAAACATTCGTGCAAATATACAAGTGATAACCTATTACTGGCGAAATGACAGGAGGAATAACAGTGTCCATGTCACTTTATTTTGATTATAAAAAATAATGCCTAAGGACAGTATCAAATATTGTATAATGTCAGAACCAACATATTTGTACTATAATTGTACAATTAGCGTAGATTGAAAAATTATTTACGTGAAAGTGATTTAGTTTAATTTTTGTCTGTCTATTTTTTGCATACATCACGTAAACTACTGACACAACACCAATCCAATCTAAGCAATCCAAGCAAACCTAAACCAGCCCAATCAAACACAAGCCAATTCAATCCAAAGAAAATGTATTAAGTGTAGTTATTCTACGGTCCATTACATTATTTATTTTCCATTGTCAGATATTTTCCATTTGAAATCCGTACTACTTAGTATCGTCTACATCTTCAGTCAATAATAATGAATATAATGAAGACTGAATAAGTGTAAGTGAACTTCAAAAATTTAGAAGAAAGTTTTCTTTAACCATTGATATATTTCTAAAAGTTAATAACTCGCCGATAAAATAAATTAATATGAAAAAATGAAATAAGACAAAGTATTCGATCAAAGCATATGTGATAAAGTTAGTAGTGACGCATCTACCTCATGATGAAACCTGACGGTGCCATTATTAATTTCATTATAGACGTTGCTTGTTCAACACCCGCGGCCGTATCAACGACACGGTCAACCACTTTTTTGTTTTGTATTATGGTTATAAATTGTATCTAATTTTTGCTCTTTCCTCATAGTCCAATCGCTGTTTTTTAATTCTAGTAAATACCTTTTTTTTAAATTGTGCTCTATTTCTGTGATACCTGTACTATTTTCCTTTCGTTATTGAAATATATAGGTGTTTATATAAATATAGTACATCTACAATTGGGTATTTGAGTAATTTTTGTTTATTTCATTAATCACAATTTCAAGGTACAAGCTGATGAAGAGTGAAATTTTTTTTAAATAATCTTAAAAATTGACCGAGTTATAAAAGTTTAAATTTAACCTTTAGACAAGGACGACAATACTGTGTTGTGAGGTCATTTTTAATATTGCACATTATATTCTACAAGAGGAAAAGAGACAGGGATATACCCAACTCTATCCGTATCTTCAAATTTAGAAGCCTATAACTGGCTTATTTTTCAATAAATTTTTGAATTTTTTTCAAAACCGGTTTTTAATTAACTTATATTTCACAATATTGTACGAAAAATAACAAAATTTAGAATTAGTCACCTACCGTATTGTACATAATAAAATAAATGAACACTGCAAACATTTCGGAAAAGTTTGTGAAATTTGGCAAGTCCCGTGTAAAAGAGCCACGTAAAACGGGGGACTACTGTAAATGAAAAGAAATTTAGTAGACTCATTTAGTGTATGAACGAAATTGGCTTCTGCTTTTAAGCGAAGTGGGTATCGACATAATCTATTACACAATAGACTGTACGTAGCCGGTTTATAGCGGCGCAGACGACTTTATTATGTTTTGAGTAATGTGGGACAAATAATGGACAAGCCACGTACATCGTGGCTGCGAGTATCCCACGAGAATAATGGCGGCCGCGAGGAGGCGCCGCATAGGCCAAAAGGGTTCGGTCGTACTTCCACGCTTTGGAGCGCGTGCTGAGTTTTATGGGCAATTTGATATTCGTAATTTGTTAAATAATGTTACAAGTTAATAATTTGAATTTCATCTTGCAAGAATTATTTCAAAAATTAAGAAAAAGCGACGCCGAAAGTAATCGATTGTGACAGAAATAATTGTGATAATAACCTGAATAATTGTGATAGTAATAATATAAGTGATAGTGGCAGTCTGAAAATCAAGGGTCGCTGTAACGATTCACTTTACGAGTCTCAAAAAAAGTAAAATATTTTTAACTTATTTTGCAAGATGCTATCAGTATCGCTTGGTGATTAATTGATAAACTTTTGGTTACACTGCTGTCATTTTTTCGGGTGAAGCCATCGTGGCGTGCGAAAATGATTTATAACGCCTATTTATATACTATGAAAAACTAAACACTTATATGCACAAAAGCATTCTTCTAATTCAATAAAGTGTTTAGTTTTTCAAAAATTTAATTTCATATCACTCGTAACATTTTCTGTCGATATAAACTGCATTGATATTGACAAACAAGTAAACAAAAGTTCTTTTTTCTATTATTATTTATTATAGCAAATTAACATAACATAGACTAACATTTATTTTGGACTTAATGTTATAACAATAATGTATTTATTAGTTCTAAATTACAAAACCTTGGTGATTTTCGCACTAATTAATTAAATTATTAATTTATCCAGAGCAATCATAAGTACAGTGTGTTTACGTCCTAACGCGCTAAATACGAGTAAGTACTCATGTTAAAAAACAGTAAATAACCATTTAGTTTATTAATACGGAAAACTCGTTTAGGCTTGCGTGCTGGCAAAGTAACGCGCTCCGATAGATGCGCCTACAAGAGTAGACTTTTCATCAGATTTCACCCGGCGGACCTCGGCAATTCTTGTATTTTACAAATGAATGAATAAAGTGAATATTTAGAAACGTTTTTCAGAGTAGTGACTAAGGTAATATTCTTGGTGCATTATCACAGAAATACCGACGGTAAATTCTGCTGGATTGTTCTTATTCAATGAGCCGGCACAGTAACCATCTATACCGTCGTCTCTAATTTTTTATTCGGCGCTTTTTGTATTGCTGCCTATTGTACCTAAATGTAAGGTTTTCCATGAAGGGCGCACGAATTCCAAATTTAAATAAACAAGTTGTGTGTGAGATATAATTCATTTTTTATATATTTCGAAAGGTATTGATTATATTGTATATGGAATACGCGAAAATTCGCGAAGTTGAGGTTTGTGAATGGCCAAGTTTTTGGGCTGGATGAAGAATTGACTGCATCGGGTTATCCTGCACAATCTCGTCCACTGCAGAAATGTTTTCTGCAGACCTCATGTATCAGAACGGTAATGTTTGTAACATACACATAACATTTGTAACATACTGAGCCAATTGAATCGATTTTTTCCCCCAAACGACGAATAGTAGACCGGACTATACATGTACTGCAATAACCTCTAAATATAACTTCTTATAGCGCGATGTAAATCTATTCGTACTAAGTTAATAATAAAATCAATGTACCACTTTCGCTGTTGATATATACCACCCGTTTACGAAACATTGTCTGCATTATTTGGCAAAATGTCGCGCTAAAGTGTAGGAACAACCTGTGGTAATATTGCATTAAATATAAAATATCATGAATTCTTTATACCACTGAAGACTCTTACCACTAAGACTACTTACTCTATCGATGCAAACCAGATATTCTATGATTTTATTCTCTCTACAAGCCTAAAACAAATAGCAAAATTATCTAACAATTAAATGAAACTACGTGATGTAGTATTATTTCTTCTTTCTTTAAGTTCTTTACCACGACCTAGGTTTCGTTGTATTACAACATCTTCAGGTGGGCTATTAGCAAAGATCTTTGCTAATAGCCCACCTGAAGATGTAATACAACGAAACTTAGGTTGTGGTAAAGAAATTAAAGTAGAAATAATACTACATCACGTAGTTTCATTTAATTGTGAGAAGTGAATTTCTACAAAATTAACGCCAAATATATTCAAAATTACCTAATCAAAGGCCGGATCGGATTAGCGAATTTATTCCATAATTCGCTATAATGAAGTTCATTACATGTTATTGTATAGACCTTGTTGCATAGTTTGTATAAATAATTTCAATGTCTATATTTGTTTCAGATATTGTTTTAATATAAATTTAACTCTTTAGGCACGTATTCATTTGCCTCAATTATTGCCATCACTAGAGGTCATCGTGCCTCATTTCTTGAGGTAATCTTGTTCATACGTAACGTTTGAATGTTACCATAAAGTATTATCACTTTATGGTAACATTCAAACTTTCATCTAAATCGATAGAATGTTACCAGAGATTAACAATTCACTTTATGTATAATAAAATAATCCAGAGAACGATTTTACAAAATACCTAGATTAATATTTTTTATCTGACTGAAGGAGAACAGCTGCAGGAAATGGAATGAAAGGCGCCTTGTGTGAGCAAACAATAAATAAATTATAAGGAAGGAGGCACGTGTAACATCGTGCTGGAGTATATCACTCGCTGCCCACGTTTGAATTTTATTTACAGAGGTGAATTGAGTCGGAGATAAGAGAGAAATTTTTAAATAATACTAACTAACAGATAGAGCTTACAAGAAATTTTTATGAAGAGACTAAAAACATCGCCTGAAATATTAAAACAATACTTAGAAAGACTAAAGGTTAAGTCATTGAGTTTTCTAAAGTAATATTCTCCCAAAAATGTATATATCTTTGTAAAAACATCATAAGATTGCGCCTGCCAGATCCAATCCTTCAAAGTCTATTGTCCTTTATAGCAGACACAAAGTAACCGGCTACATAGTGCCGTTTGAGGGCATGCTCGCGTTTTACAACTGGTAGCTGGTTGGTATGGGTTGGCGTAGGTTGGGTACTTACGCGGCCCGTGTTTCCGCACTATTCGCCGTTATCTTAGTTCATCAGTTTTACGCAGTAAATGCTCAAGAAAACCAACTACACCCCTTAAATTCTAGGAAATTGTGTATCAGCAGTACTGTCAAACTACTTTATTCAAAACAATATAAACACTTGAAACGTTAGTATGCTTACTAAGCACCGGAGTTATAGATTGCATTTCTATGACGCTACTTCGTTCTTGAATCGTGGAAGGATGTATTTACGCTTTTTTCTTATCATTATTTTCCCTTAAGCGTAACGTTTTTTAAGTATTGTATTATCAAAAATTTATCTATTTTTATCTTAGCAATAAAATATATTCTGATATAGTAGTAATAAAATATAGTCTGATATAGTAGTAATAAAACATAATCTGATATATTAGTAATAAAAAATAGTCTGATGTATTAGTAATAAAATATAGTCTGATATGGTAGTAATAAAATATAGTCTGATATATTAGTAATAAAAAAATAGTCTGATATATTAGTAATAAAATATAGTCTGATATAGTAGTAATAAAATATAGTCTGATATATTAGTAATAAAATATAGTCTGATATAGTAGTAATAAAATATAGTCTGATATAGTAGTAATAAAATATAGTCTGGTATATTAGTAATAAAATATAATCTGATATATTAGTAATAAAATATAGTCTGATATATTAGTAATAAAATATAATCTGATATATTAGTAATAAAATATAGATAGAGTAATAAAATATAGTCTGGTATATTAGTAATAAAATATAGTCTGACATAGTAGTAATAAAATATAGTCTACTTCATATTAAATTCTAAGTTAAGTATTATAGAACTATTTCATTAGCATCGAATAGACAGACCTTTTTTGCTGAATATTTTTCATAGAATTCATGAAGTATTATAATGCCTAAGATTAAAAAGCAATTAGCTTGTATTGGAGAGTGGAAAATGGGCAAATATGAACGTTTCTGAAAACCATTACTAATGTTAATATTTCTATTTAGTTACGAGTGACGTTCTCAATCGAATACGTACTGCTCATAAATTATCGATAAAGTATTTGTCAGACTATAAAACAGCGAGTGCAATGTACCGTTATTTCATTCGTTGCTTAATAGAATAATTCAATCTCTAGATCGAAATTGAATAGGTTTTAAACTAAATAAATAAGTAAATAAACAAACAGGGAGCGGCCGTGCTGTAACCACAATTTCCAGAGTTCTGTTTGATTTTATCTTTATCTTTATAGTATGCAGCAGTCTATTCGTACTTTTAAAAATTGTCTATCATTCTTGTCATCAGCAGCTTCAAGTTTTCCTGGAGGCTTTTTGAAAATGTACGTTCTAGCATGAAACATCATTACTATTTAAATAAACGATACTGCCACTTTCTTGTGAAACGCAACCTTGCATAAAATTTTCCCAAAAAAGAATTCCTCAGACAAATTTCTGGACGTAAAGTGGAAATAAAAAAAAACTGTCAAGCATAAGCAGAACTCGCACGAGGATTCCGTACATATTTAGGTACTTATAAACGTTTAAGGGTATATATAGTATTTCTATTAAACTATTTAGAAATATTAACTTTTCACAACGTAAATATTTTGCCTATTTAAAAGATTTTAATATCTATGATAATCGCTTCACTTTTCCTACAATCTTTGCATTATGAAAAAAAAACATATATAATATGTTTTTTTTTTCATAATTTTAGATTGGGCAGTCTCAGAAATAAGGGGAAGAAGACTTGTTTTTTCACATTTTTCTGTATATATCTGAAGATATAATTATAATTTGTTTGAGACCTTTCTTTTTTCTTTTCGAGAACTTAATTTCCCTCCACCTACCCCCTACAATTTTCATGAGTATTTTTGAGGGTTATCTGTTAAAATATAGGGGGGGGGGAGGGGTGGAGGGAATTATACCCTTTTATTGTGAAAATTTTCAAGTTTCTACATCAAGCGTTTTCAAAGAAAAACGCCTGTGACTGTCTCATGGACAGACACGTGAGTGATATTATAAAGGTTCCGTTTTTCATTTTATGGTACGGAACGGGATATTGTACATCTTAGAAATAAATAAGTATAACGCAGAAGTTCCCAAACTTTTTTTCTCGTAAACCACTTTCAAAATTTTACTGGTTTTGGTGGACACCCTGCTGCTACATTTCTACCATATTTCCAAACCCAAACTTTTTTCACGCCAACGTAGACCCCCGTCGAGTCTTCCGTGGACCACCTGGACCACTTTGGGATCACTGGTATATAAATACATTGCTTTTGTCTTGTAACATATCATGAAATATAAAATTGAAGAATAAATATTGGTAAACATACTCTTATAATAAACGTGAAATGTTGTCAGTTATTTGTTTGCTTGCCTTTCTTTCACGCTTAAACAACTTAATATATATAATAGGTTAAGTGATAGCCAATATATAAATATGCTATCATTTAGAGGAACAGAGCAATTTTTGTTGTCGTATCCACATAGATAGTACATTGCTGTTGTTGTTGTTGTCAACATTGATGTTGTTGCCGTGTCCACATAGATAGTACATTGCTGTTGTTGTTGTTGTCAACATTGATGTTGTTGTTGTTGTGTTACACATAGATAATACATTTCTGTTGTTGTTGATGTTGTTGTTGTCAACGGTGATGTTGTTGTGTTCCGCATAGATAGTAAAATAAATAAGAGTAAAAGGAAAAAAAGAGAATTAAATTGAGTCAAAGCTTTTTAAAACTACCTGCGCAAATTTCGGTGCCTCGTTGCTATATGAGATTTCTTGCAGCAGATCGCTCAGTGGAGACATTCCCACTTCTAGGATGTTTGCTGAGAAAGCTGGGCACTCAAAGAGATGCTTGGGGGAGAGCTGGACTTCGGGACAGTTCTTGCAATGCATTAGCAATACATTAGCATTATAATAAAGATACAACCGCAACTAACATTAGATTTAGGAACTGTGGCTACCACGAGACTTAGTAAAAATGATGTATACACCTTATGTGTGGTGTGGTGGAATTTAGGTAGCGAATGGCACTATGATTTTTATTAGGAATGGTGTAATAATGTCTTAAATTATTAAACATAATTATGGAAATAAAAATTTAAAAAGCATTTCGCGTCAAATGCTGCAAAAATTCAATAAATCCACTTGAAAGCTATGAAATCTCCATATGGTAGGATATCTCCATTGGTGGTAGGAGGGAAATAAAATACCTCCCGCGGACCAACAGGTAGAAGTTCAACTCCTTCGGGGACTCTGGCATCCCCTCTTTTCCCATGGATAATTAACATTGATACTAAAAAATATGGTCGCGCACGGAAATGTGTTGCCAAAGCTTCAGAAGTTCGCGACGACATATAACTAACCTAAAATAGTTAAAACACAAGAAGCGTTTTAAAGAAAAAATAAACGTTTTATTGCTGAACATCATATTCATGGATATTTAACATGAAAATTTATGAATCCTCATGTAAAGAAATCAAAGGTTCCCTGACAGTATACACTTATAACTTAATAAAAAAGGTAATTGTTTATCCTTGAATATGTTCTCTAAAAAACTGGAAAGAAAACTACACTTTTGGGGTTATTGTTAGCACATAAAGTAATAATACTGTTTATTATTTACAATGTTTTATTTATTTTAAATTTTACAAAGCCGTAAATAAGGTCCATTAAACTTTTATCCTAAAATCAATGTAATACTAATTTTTAATTACGATGTTAATTATTTCTTATTATACCGTGAACGAAAGAAGTCGAAGACAGATAATTACGATTGATACTTGAAAATAAAAATGAATACAGATATTCAATAATATCCGTATTATTACGATACAGCTGAATAACGTTTAATTACGATCCAAACTTAAGAAACACTTTCTTTCCGTGCTATAAACCGGTCATTCGTAAATGGATAATTAATATAATTAATGATAAATAGGATAATTGCGATTTAATTTGTTTTTGTAATCTGTATGTTATTTAAGTATAATTGTCAACACCAATTTACGAAGAAAATAGGACACTTCCTTTCTTTTAAATACTGTACGATTTACGATTTAGTAAAATGTTTGTCATAAGTACTTTAAAATGGTTTTAGTATTTTACAGAGTTAATATTTATACTAAAATAATAAAATATAACCCAATTTACTTTTTGGTAAACCATAGGTAAATGCCAAAATATATATGGCCATTTTGACCGAGCGAATATTATTCTCTGTAATAATAACTTTTTATTAATACGTGTGCAAATAGACTAACATACATTACTGTACATTACATAGTATACTTAACATTACCAGTTTTCACATTTGAGTTAGATGTTTGTAGGTATGACCAGAGCCGCCAAGACGGTCGCCATATTGAAAGTTTCGATATTTTTTCAATTCTACACAAATTGTTTAGGCGGATTAAACCACACTTCTGGATGATTTAAAAACAATATCCGGAAAACAATTTCGAAAAATCCCTTTCATTTCTTTTGTCCTCTTTACCACTTTTCCTGGTTCTTAACCCATTGTTCTTTCTTCCCATACAATCAAACTTGTTTTTAGGATTCCGTATCTCAAAAAGAAAAAAAGGAACCCTTATAGCATCACTTCGTTGTCAGTCTGTCTGTCTGTCCTTGTTCTCATGAACGTGTGGAAGTATCAAGTTGAATTAATAAGCTTCTAAGTCAACGCAACTAAAGCACAACTAAAGGAAAAAAATCCGAAGATCTTTTAATTTGTAGTTGTATTAAATAAAAAATATATTTTGAAATATGCGCCAGTAAAAGATATAGTAGTCAATATTTTTATAAATTTCCTTCTAATAGATTAAAATTTTTTTAAATAGTTTAATGGCAATATTGTGTACCTTTGAATATTTATAAATGCCTAAATGTGTGCGGAAACCACTCGAGTTCCACTGGTGCTTGACAGGTTTTTTATTTTTTTATTTATAACTATTAATTTACAATATTCTTTTAGTTTATAGTGTATATTTTAGTAAATAAAGCAGATTATTACGTTCGGTAGCTATTTCCACGGATTTAAGATCGTTAAGCAAAGCTGACAGAAACTACATTGATCTGGTACATAATGAGTGAAGGTTTCATATCGCGAGGCGTGGAAAATATTAACTTCAACGCCACATGAGTACTTCCATCGTCTTGACACACTTCGACGCCCTGCATGTACAATCGGCGATAGTAAGGTCAGCTCTACCTACAATTTATAGTCTGTAATTTACTATTTTAACAACTTTTATGAGAATACTGGTTTATAGTCCACCATGAGACACAGAACAACGATCAAAGAAGTGTTTCAGTCCGTATGTGACCACGATAAACGAATCTCGACTGTGAAGCACAGAACATAGACCAAAACTATCTGGCTATTATTACTTGTAAGTTCCAACAATATTTCGTAAAGACCTATCGTATATCGTACCAATATTTCGTAAAGAGTTATCTTCTCACAATAAATTCAAGATTAGTGCATCGTACCACTAGCATGCACAATTTGAAATGAAAACACCTAATTGAAGGCGGTCAGCGCGAGAATGTGTACTATAAACCAGTATTCTCATAAAAGAGGTTAAAATAGTAAATTACAGACTATAAATGGTAGGTAGAGCTGACCTTACTATCGCCGATTGTACGTGCAGGGCGTCAAAGTGTGTCAAGACGACGGAAATGCTCATGTGGCGTTGAAGTTAATATTTTCCACGCCTCGCATACGTTCTTCTAAAGCTAAATTAATCTCTTTGAAGTCTTAATTGTTGCTAGTATGTCACATGCAAATGACATTGAGATTAAAATCAATCGAATTACTTCCGGTTTTCATGCTCTTTTTCCAGCTGTTATCGGGTGCCTTCCCCTACCGGCGGATTTTTTTTATATAATTGGATCGATTTTAAGGTACCTTTAGAATCCTTTGGGGAAAGAATTTACAGAAAATTCTGCATAAAAAAATCGATTAATAAAATTGAAGCCAAACGTAGAAGTTAACATAAGGTGAAAATATAGTAGAAGTAATTATTATATTATTACTGAACTATCCCACGAACCTTAAACCTGCACTACACTACTCGCGAAGTTGATCGAAGTTAGGCGAAGAGAATAGTGTAGAGAGGTACTTCGATTCGCTTTGTGCAACCTCGCCTCGCCTCGGGCGACTTCCGATCGCTGTCGGTTTTTTGCACCCGAGTCAAATGACTTCGCGAGGTTAGCGTACGGGAGACTCACGGCTACTGAACTTCTCGCGAGGTTGCACGAGTGTGTAATCACGTACTTCGGACAGCAATCAACTTCGACAAGCACTTCGTCGAAGTAACTTCGCGTGTAGGGTAGAGGGAGGTATTACATTGTGAAATTCGAATGTGCATTTAGGTTAGGTTTGGTTTGGTTAGACTAGATTCGATTAGGTTAGGTTAATATATAAGACATTAGGTTTAGGTTTTAGGTAGAAAATAGGTTTTTTACTATAACAGTAATTTGAAATAAAATGTGGAATAAGGGTAGGAACTAATGATGTTTAATATAAAGAAAGTATATTTCATTTGGTTTTACTGTATATCTGAGTATATTGCATTTTTCGTATTATGTCTTGAATTATTCACAAATATTACCAATACGTTTATATATTTACTTTGCCAAATATTTTTCGATGTGTTTGAGTAACTTGTATTTTTCTAAAATATAAAAAATAAATTAATCATTTCATATACAATTTTGCATTTAACAGGGTTGTAGCTAACATGAAAATATTAACGTGACATAAAATTCACAGTGTAACGTAAGTGACAAGAGTAACGTAAATGACAGTAAGACGTTAATTGTAAATATTATAAAATATATACTAAAATTATTTTTAAAACCATTAACTAATTTTATGAATTTCTTTAGGGGTTTCGCGCTAAATGTACAATCCTTGTTTTGGCGGCGGCTTAAATAAGATATATATATATATATATATATATATATATATACATATATATATATATATATATATATATATATATATATATATATATATATTAGTCAAAAACAGTCGTCACCGTGGTGTGTTGGGTTGATCCCAAGACATACGGCCGTTGAGTGCGCGGTGCGCCGTGGGGACCTGGGTTCATTTCCCCGCCGTTTATCAAGCGGGACTGGAGAAGTCGAACATTTCGAGTATCTGGCAACCATTATTCCATATGAGATCCTTCTTCTCATGTGGACACGACAACAAAAACAAAAACAACAAAAGACATTTGCTTTAAAGTTTTAGTAATAATGAAAAGCGCCATCTGTGATCTATAGATTAAATGTCAACACAAATTTCAATTGATATTGTTGATGAAACGCTATCCCTAACCGTTTCATGTTTTAATTCGAAAGAATGTTGTTTTCAAAACAAAAAATAAAAGTAAATAGATGAAAGTACAAGAAAGATAAGTGAATAGAAGGAGGAAAAACGTGTATAACAAATAAATCATGAAATAGAAGGACGAAAGTATAAAATAATCATAAAGATTTTTTATTGACAGACATATTATTGTACTGTAAATTAATAGTCAAATCCAGAATAACGACCGTTTAAATACTCAAAAATACTGACTTTTCCGAAACGCAACCGTCGAAATTAATTAAAACGCTCAAAGTCATGTGCGCTTATATCTAGATAATTTCAATTTTTGGAACAGAAACTTTATTATACTGTAATATATTTATAGTAGTAACATTTCAAGCGACATTCATACAAAATAAAAAAAAAATATGTACACTTTCCGAAATTCGACAAACACCTGACAATATGCATAAAATTTTCAAAAGTTTTAAATACATAAAATAAAATGACTACCTTTTCAGTCAGATACTCGTATATTATAAAATAAAAGTGAAATTCTGAACTACTGAGAAAAAAGTTAAAGTATATAATATATAGGTTCGTATAAAGTATATAATATACAGGTTCGTATAAAGTATATAATATATAGGTTCGTATAAAGGATATAATATATAGGTACTGAGGAAAACAATGGCATTTCAGTGTAGCTGTTATATGAATATTATAAACTTTGATGGTTTCCGAATCTCGACGGAGAAATATACGTAAAACAATTTAAAAATATAAATATTTAACCTATTCCAATATTTGTATAATCATGATATTTTATAATAATATTTAAACAGAGAAAAATAATCAAACACTTTCTGACACGACCTTCCCTTTATGTCAAGGTGTTATATACAAACACTACCCTCAAAAATTGGCGTTTAAAATTATTTTCTTTTAGAAAATATTTAGTAATATATACGTGATACTTTATTTATTAGTCCTTTAAGTACAATGAAAAATTTATAATTTTTTTTACCTTATATAATAAATGTTATTAGAAATATTTACAGAACCTTGAAAAAAATACTTATTTACTATCTGCATCATATCCTTTTTCTAGACGAATAAATGTAAAAAAATCATATCATCATCAAATATTCTTTTTACTCTAATATTTTAGTCCTAGTCTATCGAGGTATTTTTTAGAAATACTTTGTTACACTATTTTTATAATCAATTAAAGAGTACAATTTTTCTTGAAAACAAACGTTTAATTTTAACAAGCCATAAATAGTTTAATTATTTAAACTATTAAATTTCACTTGATAGATTATAATTAAAATATTATACAATAAGAATCTCCTTCAATTTTTCTGATTTATTTGTCTCGAAAGAATGTATGACGAAGACAGCGGGGAAGTATTTTTAATTCCAGCCTTGCGAATAACATCTAATAGCATTCATTAACGAAAAAGTGATAATTTTTTTTGCATCTAAAACTTCGATAAATAAAGTGTTATTATATATATACATACATATATATATATATATATATATCAATTATTACCGCGAGATTTACATTTACATATAAGGAAAAAAATTACATTAGTTTAGTATTACATATATAAATTTTGTTTGCGGAATAATTTCAACTAATTTGGAAATCACCCCAAATTCTAGGGGCAAAATAAAAAAATAAATCGTATTTTGTAAAATTATATAATCAAATTATTATATATATATATATATATATATATATATATATATATATATATATATATATACTTATATAGGGTAAAAAAGATTGGTAAAATATTCATTTACGTTACATGTGGACCTATTCGTAGTCAGTTTGAATAAGTAGTCGTGGAACAGTCATGGAATAGCTTATTCCAGTTATTTTCACGGTATAACGCCGTAGGGTTGAGGGGTAGGGTTGTGAATATTCAATCCGTCTTTATTTTTCAAAAGAGAGAGAGTTATCCTTTCCATGTGTAAATTAATTTCTCGAAATTCACTCGGATAACTATTTAAAGTAATTAATATACTCACATTACCTTCACAGTATATTTTTGAAAATATTTTGCATGTGAGTAGAAAATTGTCACTTCACTGTGATCGACACAATTACCGCATTAGACATAAAAGTTAACTAGGTATTCTCAACATCAGACTCGCAAAAATTACTAGTTCAGTTGTGGAAGAGAGGACACGCTCTTATAATAAAATACCAGAAGATAAATTGACATTGTCAGGTAAACATTTTAAACGCTTTGTTAAGAGACACCAACTGTAAAAAACCGTATTATAAAATTGATGATTTTATAAACGTCAAAACCAGTCATTTACTGAGGCCATTTGTCCCTCTTAACAAGCTAGTACATATAAATAACGATAAAATGTTTATACCATAAATATAATTCGACATTTTTTTATTGTTTTATATCGAAACTTGCGACTAACGTTCGACAAGGGAACGCAACCCTTGTACGCTGAAGAAAAATTGAAAAAGTTATTAAACGTATATGCAACGTCCTACAAAGGGTAATTGTGAAGATGGAGAAAGACACGTCTAGAAATGGCACATACGTGAAGAAATGAAACTTCTTTCTTACTGAAGCACTGAACTGAGAAATGAGGAGGAGTAATATTTAAGTCTAGCAATATGCGTACCGGGCACGTATTAAATTAAGAGTTCAGTGGAAGTCATGTATTTGAATCGTGCTCACACGGAAAGGTGATTATTAAATAATGTTGCTATGTAATATATATATGTACAAATTCTTGCCAAATGTAATAATGTCATATATTTTCAAACGTTCGCTTGGAAAATGAATGGGCATTAGACTTTAAATGACTTTGGAGACTAATACATGCGAACCATCATCAAAATCATCAAACGGCCTGTCTCTTTTCACTGCTGGATATAGACCTTTCCTAAAGCGCCCATCGTTGGAGGTAATACCCATAATCGTCACACTGGCAGGCTGTTTGGCGATCGCAGTGAGTAGATTCTCTTACGTGTTACTGGCCAGTGGTATTTTAGACACGCTATTAATGCGACTGACAATTCGCATTTGCGCAGTAGTGCGACTAATTAAAAAAATATCGCGTGATATAATCACCACACTTTCAAAAACCTATACGACGACATGGGCATCTCATTCGATACATGAAAACTATTTCCACTATAATTTTAAAGGCATATAGAGAAATACAATTTCTAATAAATTTTTCGTAATTTTACTAAAGTATATACTTGGGTTACTTAAGAGTATAAATATGTTTTTAAACTAGAATAGGAGGAAAATAAGACGATATTAATCAAGATTTCTTTTTCGAATAACCGTTTTATTTTTGAGATATACCATTTCAACGTTACCGCAAGGGTTAAGTATCGTGCTGTGCACGCGCACTGGACGCCGTATACGATGCAACGCGGTGAAGCCCTTATTCGGTTTCGAAAAGAAAGCGATACGAGTGTTATTTCGCGTACGAAAATTCGATTATATTGTAAATTCGGGATTTTCTCAATTTTCTTTATGGAGATTCTTTTTATGATAACGAAACTTTTAAATGTAATTATAATGGAAATAAACATATTTTAATATTGAAAATAAATTATATCTTCGTATAAATTATATCTTCGTATATATAATATATTTATTTATTATTTATTTATCAACTTTCATACATAGTGCATATGGTGGATTTATTGCTACATGAGCAATCTCTTCCGGTCAACCGACAATTGGCATTGAAATTAGTTGGTAAACTGTAAAAGATTTTACAATGAAAATTATATATAGTAAATATAGACAATAAAATAAAATGATATATAGACAAAAATACAAAAGTATAATTAATAGAAACTATTGACATTATTTGGGCTGAGAAAGACAGGAAAGGACAAGGGCACAAAAAAAGGATTCCGGAGAGGCAGGACTTTTTCACTCGATCGAGGGACGTGATTTTTCTGGTGTCAGGATCGAGGTGATTCCAAATTTTTGCTGCTCGAACAGTGAAGGATTTTTCGTAAGAGGTAGAGGTATGTTTAGGAATAAGTAGAGTGAGTGAACTTCCAGATCATCCTCTCAAATCTTCATGTCGTGAGCAGATAAATCTTTAAATTTGCCAGTAAGATAATTTGGGATCTGAGGATTATTTAATATATTAAAAAGAAGTGTGCGAAGTTGGCGTCGATCATGAATCTTCAGCCATTTGAGAAACGACCAATATATATATATATATATATATATATATATATATATATATATATATATGTATATATATATATATATATATATATATATATATATATATGCGAGAAATACGATCTTATTATCTTATTTTCTGAGACCGAAGATGTACCAGATGCATAAATTTTGCAGACGTTCCAACTAGTACAAATATTCTTCATTAAGATCAGGATAACACACGTTTCCATAATCAATTAGTGGTAATAGGAGCGTTTGACAAAGGTAGATTTTCGTTTTAGTTGGTAGAAAATTTTGGAGACGTTTTAAAGGGTGTATCCTGTTGAAAACACGACGATTAACATTATTTACTTGAGGGCGCCAACTAAGATTTTGATCGATAAGTAGGCCCATGTTATTAACAGTTGACTTATATGGTATTTATTGTACTATTTATATTTAGCACTAATTTTGGTAAACTAGATAGGTTTACTTTAGAAATCAGTCTTTGACTATCAAGAGAGTCAAAGACTGACTTGAGACTTGCTTGGGCTAACCAAAAAATTAATTTCATGATAAATGACAGAAATAAAAAAAAATCTATCAAGATGAGTAGAACTCGTACTACGAGGGTTCCGTACACATTTAGGCACTTATAAACATTTAAGAGTACATAGTATGAATTTTTATTTATGCATTTTTCAACTCTCTTCTTTATGCATTTTTCAACTCTCTTCTTTATGCATTTTTCAACTATCTTCTTTATGCATTTTTCAACTCTCTTCTTTATGCATTTTTCAACTCTCTTCTTTATGCATTTTTCAACTATCTTCTTTATGCATTTTTCAACTCTCTTCTTTATGAATTTTTCAACTCTCTCCTTTATGCATTTTTCAACTCTCTTTGTACTCTTAACTGTTTATACTTTAATTTTTTTACAGCATTGGCTTCTAGATCTGTCACAGGCGTTAAAACATGGTGAACATTACAACAAAATATAAATAATTTTAGGACTATCGCTTCAGACCCTAAATTTGCTCTTTCTAAAGAGAGATGGGTGAAAATAGGTTTGACATTAAAGAAATAGAATACACTTTTTAAAAAAATTAAGAATTTATTACATTGTTTTTTTTACTATCAAAAAATTCAGCAATTGACGATCAGGAGAAAGCAAGAAATAAAATGCAGTTTGTGATCATAATACAATACAAAATATTCATCATCATAAATGCGCATATATGACATTTATTAATACGCCAAATTTCAAGTTGCGACATGAAGCGGTTGCTGAGAAAAACTGCTGTGACAGAGACACGTCAGTGATCTTATAAGGGTTCATATTTTCCTTTTGTAGTACGTAGCTATAAATATGGTACAGATTAATTTCGTCTTATATTTTCGAGAGCATTCGAAAAAAGAAAAAGACGACATACGAATGAACCAACATTTGTACGTATATGTAATACACACACATACACCCGCAGGCTTACACACGCACGCACGCATACACACACACACACACACACACACACACACACACACACACACACACACATATATATATATATATATATATATATATATATATATATATTAGTCAAAAACAGTCGTCACCGTGGTGTGTTGGGTTGATCCCAAGACATACGGCCGTTGAGTGCGCGGTGCGCCGTGGGGACCCTGGTTCGTTTCCCCGCCGTTTATCAAGCGGGACTGGTGAAGTCCAACATTTCGAGTATCTGGCAACCATTATTCCATATTAGATCCTTCATCTCACGTGGACACGACAACAAAAACAAAAACAACAAAAGACATTTGCTTTAAAGTTTTAGTAATAATGAAAAGCGCCATCTGTGATCTATAAATTAAATGTCAACACAAATTTCAATTGATATTGTTGATAGATTTAAAGATGACGTTAGTGGTAAGATAGCTTGCAATAGATGGTGGCAGGCAAGCGTCATGTCGGTGAAACGCTATCCCTAACCGTTTCATGTTTTAATTCGAAAGAATGTTGTTTTCAAAACAAAAAATAAAAGTAAATACAAGAAAGTACAAGAAAGATAAGTGAATAGAAGGAGGAAAAACGTGTATAACAAATAAATCATGAAATAGAAGGACAAAAGTGTAAAATAATCATAAAGATTTTTTATTGACAGACATATTAATGTACTGTAAATTAATAGTCAAATCCAGAATAACAACCGTTTAAAACTCAAAAATACTGACTTTTCCGAAACGCAAACGTCGAAATTAATTAAAACGCTCCAAGTCATGCGCGCTTATATCTAGAAAATTTCAATTTTTTGAAACAAAAACTTTACTATACTGTAATATATTTATAGTAGTAATATTTCAAGCGACATTCATACAAAAGTTCAAAAAAAATATGTACACTTTTCCGAAATTCGACAAACACCTGACAATATGCATAAAAATTTCAAAAGTTTTAAACACATAAAATAAAATGACTACCTTTTCAGTCAGATACTCGTATATTATAAAATAAAAGTGAAATTCTGAACTACTAAGAAAAAAGTTAAAGTATATAATATATAGGTTCGTATAAAGTATATAATATATAGGTACTGAGGAAAACAATGGCATTTCAGTGTAGCTGTTATATGAATATTATAAACTTTGATGGTTTCCGAATCTCGACGGAGAAAAATACGTGAAACAATTTAAAAATATAAATATTTAACCTATTCCAATATTTGTATAATAATGATATTTTATAATAATATTTAAACAGAGAAAAATAATCAAACACTTTCTGACACGACCTTCCCTTTATGTCAAGGTGTTATATACACTCACTACCCTCAAAAATCGGCGTTTAAAATTATTTTCTTTTAGAAAATATTTAGTAATATATACGTGATACTTTATTTATTGGTCCTTTAGGTACAAGGAAACATTTATTATTTTTTTGTTAACTTATATAACAAATGTTATTAGAGATATTTAAAGTGCCTCGAAAGAAATACTTATTCACTATCTGCATCATATCCTTTTTCTAGATGAATAAACATAAAAAATCATAAATATTCTTTTTATTGTAATATTTTAGTCCAGGCATTTTTTTAGAAATATTTTGTTACACAATTTTTATAATCAATTAACAAACCTAAACAAACGTTTAATTTTAACAAGCCATAAATATTGAATATATTTGGCGTTAATTTTGTAGAAATTCATTATTCACAATTAAATGAAACTACGTGATTTCTTTACCACGACCTAGGTTTCGTTGTATTACAACATCTTCAGGTGGGATATTGGCAAAAATCTTTTCCAATATCCCACCTGAAGATGTTGTAATACAACGAAACTTAGGTCGTTGTAAAGAAATTAAAGAAAGTAGAAGTAATAATACATCACGGCATAAATAGTTTAATTAAACTTCACTTGATAGATTATAATTAAAATATTATACAATAAGAACCTCCTTCAATTTTTCTGATTTATTTGGCTCCAAAGAATGTATGACGAAGACAGCGGGGAAGTACCTATTTTTAATTCAAGCCTTGCGAATAACATCTAATAGCATTCATTAACTAATGAAAAAGTGATAATTTTTTTTGTATCTAAAAGTTCGATAAATAAAGTGTTATATATATATATATATATATATATATATATATATATATATATATATATATATATATATGTATATGTATATATATTGTTTCATTTTTCGCTATTTAAAAATTTCTTAAAATTATCGAATTTATATAATTACTTCAATCAATTATTAGCGCGAGATTTACATTTACATATAAGGAAAAAAATGACAATAGTTTAGTATGTATGTATCATTACATATATACATTTTTTTTACTACTTTGGAAATCACCACAAATTTTACGGGCAAAATATAAAAATTAATCGTATTTTGTAAAATTATATAATAAAATTATTATATATACTTATATAGTTTAAAAATGATTGGTAAAATATTCCTTTACGTTACATGTGGACCTATTCGTAGTCAGTTTGAATAAGTAGTCGTGGAACAGTCATGGAATAGCTTATTTCAGCTATTTTCACAGTATAACGTCGTAGGGTTTGTTGAGGGGTAGGGTTGTGAATACTCAATCCGTCTTTATTTTGCAAAAGAGGGAGAGAGTTATCCTCTCCATGGCGCAAATTAATTTCTCGAAATTCACTCGGAAAACTATTTAAAGTAATTAATATACTCACATTACCTTCACAGCATATTTTTGAAAATATTTTGCATGTGAGTAGAAAATTATCACTTAACTGTGTTCGACACAATTACCACATTAGACATAAAAGTTAACTAGGTATTCTCAACATCAGACTCGCAAAAATTACTAGTTCAGTTGTGGAAGAGAGGACACGCTCTTATAATAAAATACCAGAAGATATATTGACATTGTCAGGTAAACATTTTAAACGCTTTGTTAAGAGACACCAACTGTAAAAAACCGTATTATAAAATTGATTATTTTATAAACGACAAAACCAGTCATTTACTGGGGCCATTTGTCCCTTTTAACAAGCTAGTACATATAAATAACGATAAAATGTGTATACCATAAATATAATTCGACATTTTTTATTATTTTATATCGAAACTTGCGACTAACGTTCGACAAGGGAACGCAATGCTTGTACGTTGAAGAAAAATTGAAAAAGTTATTAAACGTATATGCAACGTCGTACAAAGGGTAATTGTGAAGATGAAGAAAGACATGTCTAGAAATGGCACATACGTGAAGAAATGAAACTTCTTTCTCACTGAAGCACTGAACTGAGAAATGAGGAGGAGTAATATTTAAGTCTAGCAATATGCGTACCGGGCACGTATTAAATTAAGAGTTCAGTGGAAGTCATGTATTTGAATCGTGCTCACACGGAAAGGTGATTATTAAATAATGTTGCTACGTTAATACATATATGTACAAATTCTTGCCAAATGTAATAATGTCATATATTTTCAAACGTTCGCTTGGAAAATGAATGGGCATTAGACTTTAAATGACTTTGGAGACTAATACATGCGAACCATCATCAAAATCATCAAACGGCCTGTCTCTTTTCATTGCTGGATATAGACCTTTCCTAAAGCGCCCATCGTTGGAGGTAATACCCATAATCGTCACACTGGCAGGCTGTTTGGCGATCGCAGTGAGTAGATTCTCTTACGTGTTACTGGCCAGTGGTATTTTAGACACGCTATTAATACGACTGACAATTCGCATTTGCGCAGCAGTGCGACTAAATAAAAAAATATCGCGTGATATAATCACCACACTTTCAAAAACCTATACGACGACATGGGCATCTCATTCGATACATGAAAGACTATTTCCACTATAATTTTAAAGGCATATAGAGAAATATAATTTCTAATAAATTTTTCGTAATTTTACTAAAGTATATACTTGGGTTACTTAAGAGTATAAATATGTTTTTAAACTAGAATAGGAGGAAAATAAGACGATAATAATTAAGATTTCTTTTTCGAATAACCGTTTTATTTTTGAGATATACCATTTCAACGTTACCGCAAGGGTTAATTATCGTGCTGTGCACGCGCCCTGGGCGCCGTATACGATGCAACGCGGTGAAGCCCTTATTCGGTTTCGAAAAGAAAGCGATACGAGTGTTATTTCGCGTACGAAAATTCGATTATATTGTAAATTCGGGATTTTCTCAAT
The DNA here is from genome assembly GCA_039881145.1 of Druceiella hillmani. NCBI lineage: Eukaryota > Metazoa > Arthropoda > Insecta > Lepidoptera > Hepialidae > Druceiella > Druceiella hillmani. Next base: position 7,118,824 of record JAYKKI010000011.1, on the reverse strand, counting down.
TTTCTTTATGGAGATTCTTTTTACGATAATGAAACTTTTAAATGTAATTATAATGGAAATAAACATATTTTAATATTGAAAATAAATTATATCTTCGTAATATTTATTTATTATTTATTTATCAACTTTCATACATAGTACATATGGTGGATTTATTGCTACATGAGCAATCTCTTCCGGTCAACCGACAATTGGCATTGAAATTAGTTGGTAAACTGTAAAAGATTTTACAATGAAAATTATCTATAGTAAATATAGACAAAAATACAAAAGTATAATTAATAGAAACTATTGACATTATTTGGGCTGAGAAAGACAGGAAAGGACAAGGGCACAAAAAAAGGATTCCGGAGAGGCAGGACTTTTTCACTCGATCGAGGGACGTGATTTTTCTGGTGTCAGGATCGAGGTGATTCCAAATTTTTGCTGCTCGAACAGTGAAGGATTTTTCGTAAGAGGTAGAGGTATGTTTAGGAATAAGTAGAGTGAGTGAACTTCCAGATCATCCTCTCAAATCTTCATGTCGTGAGCAGATAAATCTTTAAATTTGCCAGTAAGATAATTTGGGATCTGAGGATTATTTAATATATTAAAAAGAAGTGTGCGAAGTTGGCGTCGATCATGAATCTTCAGCCTTTTGAGAAACGACCAATATATATATATATATATATATATATATATATATATATATATATATATATATATATATTTATATATATATATATATATATATATCTGCGAGAAATACGATCTTATTATCTTATTTTCTGAGACCGAAGATGTACCAGATGCATAAATTTTGCAGACGTTCCAACTTGTACAAATATTCTTCATTAAGATCAGGATAACACACATCTCCATAATCAATTAGTGGTAATAAGAGCGTTTGACAAAGGTAGATTTTCATTTTAGTTGGTAGAAAATTTTGGAGACGTTTTAAAGGGTGTATCCTGTTGAAAACACGACGATTAACATTATTTACTTGAGGGCGCCAACTAAGATTTTGATCGATAAGTAGGCCCAGGTTATTAACAGTTGACTTGTATGGTATTTATTGTACTATTTATATTTAGCACTAATTTTGGTAAACTAGATAGGTTTACTTTAGAAATCAGTCTTTGACTATCAATGATGATAGCTTGAGACTTGCTTGGGCTAACCAAAAACTAATTTCATGATAAATGACAGAAACAAAAAAAAATCTATCAAGATGAGTAGAACTCGTACTACGAGGGTTCCGTACACATTTAGGCACTTATAAACATTTAAGAGTACATAGTATGAATTTTTATTTATGCATTTTTCAACTCTCTTCTTTATGCATTTTTCAACTCTCTTCTTTATGCATTTTTCAACTCTCTTCTTTATGCATTTTCAACTCTCTTCTTTATGCATTTTTCAACTCTCTTCTTTATGCATTTTTCAACTCTCTTCTTTATGCATTTTCAACTATCTTCTTTATGCATTTTTCAACTCTCTTCTTTACGCATTTTTCAACTCTCTTCTTTATGTATTTTTCGACTCTCTTCTTCATGCATTTTTCAACTATCTTCTTTATGCATTTTTCAACTCTCTTCTTTATGCATTTTTCAACTATCTTCTTTATGCATTTTTCAACTCTCTTCTTTATGCATTTTTCAACTCTCTTCTTTATGCATTTTTCAACTCTCTTTGTACTCTTAACTGTTTATACTTTAATTTTTTACAGCATTGGCTTCTAAATCTGTCACAGGCGTTAAAACATGGTGAACATTACAACAAAATATAAATAATTTTAGGACTATCGCTTCAGACACTAAATTTGCTCTTTCTAAAGAGAGATGGGTGAAAATAGGTCTGACATTAAAGAAATAGAATAAACTTTTTAAAAAAATTTAGAATTTATTACATTGTTTTTTTACTATCAAACAATTCAGCAATTGACGATCAGGAGAAAGCAAGAAATAAAATGCAGTTTGTGATCATAATACAATACAAAATATTCATCATCATAAATGCGCATATATGACATTTATTAATACGCCAAATTTCAAGTTACGACATGAAGCGGTTTCTGAGAAAAACTGCTGTGACAGAGACACGTCAGTGATCTTATAAGGGTTCAGATTTTCCTTTTACGTACTACACGTAGCTATAAATATGGTACAGATTAATTTCGTCTTATATTTTCGAGAGCACTCGAAAAAAGAAAAAGACGACATACGAATGAATCAACATTTGCACGTATATGTAATACACACACATACACCCGCAGGCCTACACACGCACGCACGCATACACACACACACACATATATATATATATATATATATATATATATATATATATATATATAAACAGTCGTCACCGTGGTGTGTTGGGTTGATCCCAAGACATACGGCCGTTGAGTGCGTGGTGCGCCGTGGGGACCCTGGTTCGTTTCCCCGCCGTTTATCAAGCGGGACTGGAGAAGTCCAACATTTCGAGTATCTGGCAACCATTATTCCATATGAGATCCTTCATCTCACGTGGACACGACAACAAAAACAAAAACAACAAAAGACATTTGCTTTAAAGTTTCAGTAATAATGAAAAGCGCCATCTTTGATCTATAGATTAAATGTCAACACAAATTTCAATTGATATTGTTGATAGATTTAAAGATGACGTTAGTGGTAGGATAGCTTGCAATAGATGGTGGTAGGCAAGCGTCATGTCGGTGAAACGCTATCCTTAACCGTTTCATGTTTTAATTCGAAAGAATGTTGTTTTCAAAACAAAAAAATAAAAGTAAATAGATGAAAGTACAAGAAAGATAAGTGAATAGAAGGAAAAACGTGTATAACAAATAAATCATGAAATAGAAGGACGAAAGTGTAAAATAATCATAAAGATTTTTTATTGACAGACATATTAATGTACTGTAAATTAATAGTCAAATCCAGAATAACGACCGTTTAAAACTCAAAAATACTGACTTTTCCGAAACGCAAACGTCGAAATTAATTAAAACGCTCCAAGTCATGCGCGCTTATATCTAGAAAATTTCAATTTTTTGAAACAAAAACTTTACTATACTGTAATATATTTATAGTAGTAATATTTCAAGCGACATTCATACAAAAGTTCAAAAAAAATATGTACACTTTTCCGAAATTCGACAAACACCTGACAATATGCATAAAAATTTCAAAAGTTTTTAAACACATAAAATAAAATGACTACCTTTTCAGTCAGATACTCGTATATTATAAAATAAAAGTGAAATTCTGAACTACTAAGAAAAAAGTTAAAGTATATAATATATAGGTTCGTATAAAGTATATAATATATAGGTACTGAGGAAAACAATGGCATTTCAGTGTAGCTGTTATATGAATATTATAAACTTTGATGGTTTCCGAATCTCGACGGAGAAAAATACGTGAAACAATTTTAAAAATATAAATATTTAACCTATTCCAATATTTGTATAATAATGATATTTTATAATAATATTTAAACAGAGAAAAATAATCAAACACTTTCTGACACGACCTTCCCTTTATGTCAAGGTGTTATATACACTCACTACCCTCAAAAATCGGCGTTTAAAATTATTTTCTTTTAGAAAATATTTAGTAATATATACGTGATACTTTATTTATTGGTCCTTTAGGTACAAGGAAACATTTATTATTTTTTTGTTAACTTATATAACAAATGTTATTAGAGATATTTAAAGTGCCTCGAAAGAAATACTTATTCACTATCTGCATCATATCCTTTTTCTAGATGAATAAACATAAAAAATCATAAATATTCTTTTTATTGTAATATTTTAGTCCAGGCATTTTTTTAGAAATATTTTGTTACACAATTTTTATAATCAATTAACAAACCTAAACAAACGTTTAATTTTAACAAGCCATAAATATTGAATATATTTGGCGTTAATTTTGTAGAAATTCATTATTCACAATTAAATGAAACTACGTGATTTCTTTACCACGACCTAGGTTTCGTTGTATTACAACATCTTCAGGTGGGATATTGGCAAAAATCTTTTCCAATATCCCACCTGAAGATGTTGTAATACAACGAAACTTAGGTCGTTGTAAAGAAATTAAAGAAAGTAGAAGTAATAATACATCACGGCATAAATAGTTTAATTAAACTTCACTTGATAGATTATAATTAAAATATTATACAATAAGAACCTCCTTCAATTTTTCTGATTTATTTGGCTCCAAAGAATGTATGACGAAGACAGCGGGGAAGTACCTATTTTTAATTCAAGCCTTGCGAATAACATCTAATAGCATTCATTAACTAATGAAAAAGTGATAATTTTTTTTGTATCTAAAAGTTCGATAAATAAAGTGTTATATATATATATATATATATATATATATATATATATATATATATATATATATATGTATATGTATATATATTGTTTCATTTTTCGCTATTTAAAAATTTCTTAAAATTATCGAATTTATATAATTACTTCAATCAATTATTAGCGCGAGATTTACATTTACATATAAGGAAAAAAATGACAATAGTTTAGTATGTATGTATCATTACATATATACATTTTTTTTACTACTTTGGAAATCACCACAAATTTTACGGGCAAAATATAAAAATTAATCGTATTTTGTAAAATTATATAATAAAATTATTATATATACTTATATAGTTTAAAAATGATTGGTAAAATATTCCTTTACGTTACATGTGGACCTATTCGTAGTCAGTTTGAATAAGTAGTCGTGGAACAGTCATGGAATAGCTTATTTCAGCTATTTTCACAGTATAACGTCGTAGGGTTTGTTGAGGGGTAGGGTTGTGAATACTCAATCCGTCTTTATTTTGCAAAAGAGGGAGAGAGTTATCCTCTCCATGGCGCAAATTAATTTCTCGAAATTCACTCGGAAAACTATTTAAAGTAATTAATATACTCACATTACCTTCACAGTATATTTTTGAAAATATTTTGCATGTGAGTAGAAAATTATCACTTAACTGTGTTCGACACAATTACCACATTAGACATAAAAGTTAACTAGGTATTCTCAACATCAGACTCGCAAAAATTACTAGTTCAGTTGTGGAAGAGAGGACACGCTCTTATAATAAAATACCAGAAGATATATTGACATTGTCAGGTAAACATTTTAAACGCTTTATTAAGAGACACCAACTGTAAAAAACCGTATTATAAAATTGATTATTTTATAAACGACAAAACCAGTCATTTACTGGGGCCATTTGTCCCTTTTAACAAGCTAGTACATATAAATAACGATAAAATGTTTATACCATAAATATAATTCGACATTTTTTATTATTTTATATCGAAACTTGCGACTAACGTTCGACAAGGGAACGCAACGCTTGTACGTTGAAGAAAAATTGAAAAAGTTATTAAACGTATATGCAACGTCCTACAAAGGGTAATTGTGAAGATGGAGAAAGACACGTCTAGAAATGGCACATACGTGAAGAAATGAAACTTCTTTCTTACTGAAGCACTGAACTGAGAAATGAGGAGTAATATTTAAGTCTAGCAATATGCGTACCGGGCACGTATTAAATTAAGAGTTCAGTGGAAGTCATGTATTTGAATCGTGCTCACACGGAAAGGTGATTATTAAATAATGTTGCTATGTAATATATATATGTACAAATTCTTGCCAAATGTAATAATTTCATAAATTTTTCAAACGTTCGCTTGGAAAATGAATGGGCATTAGACTTTAAATGACTTTGGAGACTAATACATGCGAACCATCATCAAAATCATCAAACGGCCTGTCTCTGTTCACTGCTGGATATAGACCTTTCCTAAAGCGCCCATCGTTGGAGGTAATACCCATAATCGTCACACTGGCAGGCTGTTTGGCGATCGCAGTGAGTAGATTCCCTTACCTGTTACTGGCCAGTGGTATTTTCGACACGCTATTAATGCGACTGACAATTCGCATTTGCGCAGTAGTGCGACTAAATAAAAAAATATCGCGTGATATAATCACCACACTTTCAAAAACCTATACGACGACATGGGCATCTCATTCGATACATGAAAGACTATTTCCACTATAATTTTAAAGGCATATAGAGAAATATAATTTCTAATAATTTTTTCGTAATTTTACTAATATACTTGGGTTACTTAAGAGTAATAAATATGTTTTGAAACTAGAATAGGAGGAAAATAAGACGATATTAATCAAGATTTCTTTTTCGAATAACCGTTTTATTTTTGAGGTAATTAAGTATCGTGCTGTGCACGCGCACTGGGCGCCGTATACGATGCAACGCGGTGAAGCCCTTATTCGGTTTCGAAAAGAAAGCGATACGAGTGTTATTTCGCGTACGAAAATTCGATTATATTGTAAATTAGGGATTTTCTCAATTTTCTTTATGGAGATTCTTTTTATGATAATGAAACTTTTAAATGTAATTATAATGGAAATAAACATATTTTAATATTGAAAATAAATTATATCTTCGTAATATTTATTTATTGTTTATTTATCAACTTTCATACATAGTGCATATGGTGGATTTATTGCTACATGAGCAATCTCTTCCGGTCAACCGACAATTTGCATTGAAATTAGTTGGTAAACTGTAAAAGATTTTACAATGAAAATTATATATAGTAAATATAGACAAAAATACAAAAGTATAATTAATAGAAACTATTGACATTATTTGGGCTGAGAAAGACAGGAAAGGACAAGGGCACAAAAAAAGGATTCCGGAGAGGCAGGACTTTTTCACTCGATCGAGGGACGTGATTTTTCTGGTGTCAGGATCGAGGTGATTCCAAATTTTTGCTGCTCGAACAGTGAAGGATTTTTGGTAAGAGGTAGAGGTATGTTTAGGAATAAGTAGAGTGAGTGAACTTCCAGATCATCCCCTCAAATCTTCATGTCGTGAGCAGATAAATCTTTAAATTTGCCAGCAAGATAATTTGGGATCTGAGGATTATTTAATATATTAAAAAGAAGTGTGCGAAGTTGGCGTCGATCATGAATCTTCAGCCATTTGAGAAACGACCAATATATATATATATATATATATATATATATGTATATATATATATATATATATATATATATATATATATATATATATATATATATATATCTGCGAGAAATACGATCTTATTATCTTATTTTCTGAGACCGAAGATGTACCAGATGCATAAATTTTGCAGACGTTCCAACTTGTACAAATATTCTTCATTAAGATCAGGATAACACACATCTCCATAATCAATTAGTGGTAATAAGAGCGTTTGACAAAGGTAGATTTTCATTTTAGTTGGTAGAAAATTTTGGAGACGTTTTAAAGGGTGTATCCTGTTGAAAACACGACGATTAACATTATTTACTTGAGGGCGCCAACTAAGATTTTGATCGATAAGTAGGCCCATGTTATTAACAGTTGACTTATATGGTATTTATTGTACTATTTATATTTAGCACTAATTTTGGTAAACTAGTAGGTTTACTTTAGAAATCAGTCTTTGACTATCAATGATGATAGCTTGAAACTTGCTTGGGCTAACCAAAAAACTAATTTCATGATAAATGACAGAAACAAAAAAAAATCTATCAAGATGAGTAGAACTCGTACTACGAGGGTTCCGTACACATTTAGGCACTTATAAACATTTAAGAGTACATAGTATGAATTTTTATTTATGCATTTTTCAACTCTCTTCTTTATGCATTTTTCAACTCTCTTCTTTATGCATTTTTCAACTCTCTTTGTACTCTTAACTGTTTATACTTTAATTTTTTTACAGCATTGGCTTCTAAATCTGTCACAGGCGTTAAAACATGGTGAACATTACAACAAAATATAAATAATTTTAGGACTATCGCTTCAGACACTAAATTTGCCCTTTCTAAAGAGAGATGGGTGAAAATAGGTCTGACATTAAAGAAATAGAATAAACTTTTTAAAAAAATTTAGAATTTATTACATTGTTTTTTTACTATCAAACAATTCAGCAATTGACGATCAGGAGAAAGCAAGAAATAAAATGCAGTTTGTGATCATAATACAATACAAAATATTCATCATCATAAATGCGCATATATGACATTTATTAATACGCCAAATTTCAAGTTGCGACATGAAGCGGTTTCTGAGAAAAACTGCTGTGACAGAGACACGTCAGTGATCTTATAAGGGTTCAGATTTTCCTTTTGTAGTACGTAGCTATAAATATGGTACAGATTAATTTCGTCTTATATTTTCGAGAGCACTCGAAAAAAGAAAAAGACGACATACGAATGAATCAACATTTACACGTATATGTAATACACACACATACACCCGCAGGCCTACACACGCACGCACGCATACACACACACACACACATATATAAACAGTCGGCACCGTGGTGTGTTCGGTTGATCCCAAGACATACGGCCGTTGAGTGCGCGGTGCGCCGTGGGGACCCTGGTTCGTTTCCCCGCCGTTTATCAAGCGGGACTGGAGAAGTCCAACATTTCGAGTATCTGGCAACCATTATTCCATATGAGATCCTTCATCTCACGTGGACACGACAACAAAAACAAAAACAACAAAAGACATTTGCTTTAAAGTTTTAGTAATAATGAAAAGCGCCATCTTTGATCTATAGATTAAATGTCAACACAAATTTCAATTGATATTGTTGATAGATTTAAAGATGACGTTAGTGGTAGGATAGCTTGCAATAGATGGTGGTAGGCAAGCGTCATGTCGGTGAAACGCTATCCTTAACCGTTTCATGTTTTAATTCGAAAGAATGTTGTTTTCAAAACAAAAAATAAAAGTAAATAGATGAAAGTACAAGAAAGATAAGTGAATAGAAGAAGGAAAAACGTGTATAACAAATAAATCATGAAATAGAAGGACGAAAGTGTAAAATAATCATAAAGATTTTTTATTGACAGACATATTAATGTACTGTAAATTAATAGTCAAATCCAGAATAACGACCGTTTAAAAACTCAAAAATACTGACTTTTCCGAAACGCAACCGTTGAAATTAATTAAAACGCTCGAAGTCATGCGCGCTTATATCTAGATAATTTCAATTTTTGGAACAGAAACTTTATTATACTGTAATATATTTATAGTAGTAACATTTCAAGCGACATTCATACAAAATTAAAAAAAAAATATGTACACTTTTCCGAAATTCGACAAACACCTGACAATATGCATAAAAATTTCAAAAGTTTTAAACACATAAAATAAAATGACTACCTTTTCAGTCAGATACTCGTATATTATAAAATAAAAGTGAAATTCTGAACTACTAAGAAAAAAGTTAAAGTATGTAATATATAGGTTCGTATAAAGGATATAATATATAGGTACTGAGGAATCCAATGGCATTTCAGTGTAGCTGTTGTATGAATATTATAAACTTTGATGGTTTCCGAATCTCGACGGAGAAAAATACGTGAAACAATTTAAAAATATAAATATTTAACCTATTCCAATATTTGTATAATAATGATATTTTATAACAATATTTAAACAGAGAAAAATAATCAAACACTTTCTGACACGACCTTCCCTTTATGTCAAGGTGTTATATACACGAACTACCCTCAAAAATTGGCGTTTAAAATCATTTTCTTTTAGAAAATATTAAGTAATATATACGTGATACTTTATTTATTGGTCCTTTAAGTACAATGAAAAATTTATAATTTTTTTTACCTTATATAATAAATGTTATTAGAGATTTATTTTATTTGAATTGAATCGGGTTTTTTCGCGGTAATTATATATTTAATGAGTAAACCTAGATATTATATACTAAGTACTCACTATGTCCCGACGTTTGAGACTAGTTGCACAGCCTGTGGTCACGGGAAGACTGACGATGTGTAGGAGTCACCGCTGCGACGCGGGAGTGTTTTTTAAAACTACCCCCACTTGGTTGATTGTAGAAATCTAAGGCGCGTTCACACTAGACCTACACACTACACTGACGGTGTCATGACATTTGGATTTATGTACACATCGCGAACACCTAGTTGCAATCACTGGATTCCAAGCCGCCGAGAGTTTGAATCCGCCTTCGTTGAAATTTGGATGTTTTTTAATTTCAATCGCTTCCCGTATAATCCTCTTGAAATAATGAGGCTCAGAAGAAATAACCTTGGGGTCATGAAGTTCGATCCAGTGATTGGGCCCCGAATCAACTAAGTGTTCTGCTATAGCAGACTAACTTATCTGGCGGTTCTTCACAGCTGCTATGTTTTCCTTGATGCGTTGGGCGATTGTCCTTTTTGTCTGACCTATGTAGGAAAGACCGCAGCTACAGTCGATTTTATAGACACCTGGCTTCTGCAATGGAATTACGTCCTTTGGTGTCCGCAGCTGCTTGGCCATTGTTGTAAGAGGGGTGTATATCGGTTTTATTGAAAACCGTCTACTACGACATAGTGAGTACTTAGTATATAATATCTAGGTTTACTCATTAAATATATAATTACCGCGAAAAAACCCGATTCAAATCAAATAAAATATGTGTTCGAATCGCGAAAGTTTAAAAAAAAAAAAAAAGTCTATTGTTATTAGAGATATTTACAGAACCTTGAAAACAATACTTATTTACTATCTGCATCATATCTTTTTTCTAGATTAATAAATCTAAAAAAAATCATAAATATTCTTTTTACTCTAATATTTTAGTCCTAATCTATCGAGGTATTTTTTAGAAATACTTTGTTACACAATTTTTATAATCAATTAAAGAGTACAATTTTTCTTGAAAACAAACGTTTAATTTTAACAAGCCATAAATAGTTTAATTATTTAAACTATTAAATTTCACTTGATAGATTATAATTAAAATATTATACAATAAGAATCTCCTTCAATTTTTCTGATTTATTTGTCTCGAAAGAATGTATGACGAAGACAACGGGGAAGTATTTTTAATTCCAGCCTTGCGAATAACATCTAACAGCATTCATTAACTAATGAAAAAGTGATAATTTTTCTATGTATCTAAAAGTTCGATAAATAAAGTGTTATATATATATATATATATATATATATATATATATATATATATATATATATATATTGTTCCATTTTTCCCATTTAAACATTTCTTAAAATTATCGAATTTATATAATTACTTCAATCAATTATTACCGCGAGATTTACATTTACATATAAGGAAAAAAATGACAATAGTTTAGTATGTCTGTATCATCACATTTATACATTTTTTTTACTACTTTGGAAAATTCTACAGGCAAAATATAAAAATTAATCGTGTTTTGTAAAATTATATAATAAAATTATTATATATACTTATTATATATACTTATATAGTTTAAAAATGATTGGTAAAATATTCCTTTACGTTACATGTGGACCTATTCGTAGTCAGTTTGAATAAGTAGTCGTGGAACAGTCATGGAATAGCTTCGTCGTAGGGTTTGTTGAGGGGTAGGGTTGTGAATACTCAATCCGTCTTTATTTTGCAAAAGAGGGAGAGAGTTATCCTCCCCATGGCGCAAATTAATTTCTCGAAATTCACAAATCTTCATGACGTGAGCAAATAAATCTTTAAATTTGCCAGTAAGATAATTTGGGATCTGAGGATTATTTAATATATTAAAAAGAAGTGTGCGAAGTTGGCGTCGATAATGGATCTTCAGCCATTTGAGAAGCTACCAATATATATATATATATATATATATATATATATAACAGCGAGAAATACGATCATATTTTCTGAGACCGAAGATGTATCGGATGCATAAATTTTGAAGACGTTCCAACTTGTACAAATATTCTTCATTAAGATCAGGATAACACACATCTCCATAATCAATTAGTGGTAATAGGAGCGTTTGACAAAGGTAGATTTTCGCTTTAGTTGGTAGAAAATTTTGGAGACGTTTTAAAGGGTGTATCCTGTTGAAAACACGACGATTAACATTATTTACTTGAGGGCGCCAACTAAGATTTTGATCGATAAGTAGGCCCAGGTTATTAACAGTTGACTTATATGGTATTTATTGTACTATTTATATTTAGCACTAATTTTGGTAAACTAGATAGGTTTACTTTAGAAATCAGTCTTTGACTATCAATGATGATAGCTTGAGACTTGCTTGGGCTAACCAAAAAACTAATTTCATGATAAATGACAGAAATAAAAAAAAATCTATCAAGATGAGTAGAACTCGTACTACGAGGGTTCCGTACACATTTAGGCACTTATAAACATTTAAGAGTACATAGTATTAATTTTTATTTATGCATTTTTCAACTCTCTTCTTTATGCATTTTTCAACTCTCTTCTTTATGCATTTTTCAACTCTCTTCTTTATGCATTTTTCAACTCTCTTCTTTATGCATTTTTCAACTCTCTTCTTTATGCATTTTTCAACTATCTTCTTTATGCATTTTTCAACTCTCTTCTTTATGCATTTTTCAACTCTCTTCTTTCTGTATTTTTCAACTCTCTTCTTTATGCATTTTTCAACTATCTTCTTTATGCATTTTTCAACTCTCTTCTTTATGCATTTTTCAACTCTCTTCTTTATGCATTTTTCAACTCTCTTTGTACTCTTAACTGTTTATACTTTAATTTTTTTACAGCATTGGCTTCTAAATCTGTCACAGGCGTTAAAACATGGTGAACATTACAACAAAATATAAATAATTTTAGGACTATCGCTTCAGACACTAAATTTGCTCTTTCTAAAGAGAGGTGGGTGAAAATAGGTCTGACATTAAAGAAATAGAATACACTTTTTAAAAAAATTTTGAATTTGTTACATTGTTTTTTTACTATCAAACAATTCAGCAATTGACGATCAGGAGAATGCAAGAAATAAAATGCAGTTTGTGATCATAATACAATACAAAATATTCATCATCATAAATGCGCATATATGACATTTATTAATACGCCAAATTTCAAGTTGCGACATGAAGCGGTTTCTGAGAAAAACTGCTGTGACAGAGACACGTCAGTGATCTTATAAGGGTTTAGATTTTCCTTTTGTAGTACGTAGCTTTAAATATGGTACAGATTAATTTCGTCTTATATTTTCGAGAGCATTCGAAAAAAGAAAAAGACGACATACGAATGAACCAACATTTGTACGTATATGTAATACACACACATACACCCGCAGGCCTACACACTCACGCACGCATACACACACACACATACACACACACACACACATATATATATATATATATATATATAAACAGTCGTCACCGTGGTGTGTTGGGTTGATCCCAAGACATACGGCCGTTGAGTGCGCGGTGCGCCGTGGGGACCCTGGTTCGTTTCCCCGCCGTTTATCAAGCGGGACTGGAGAAGTCCAACATTTCGAGTATCTGGCAACCATTATTCCAAATGAGATCCTTCATCTCACGTGGACACGACAACAAAAACAAAAACAACAAAAGACATTTGCTTTAAAGTTTTAGTAATAATGAAAAGCGCCATCTGTTATCTATAGATTAAATGTGAACACAAATTTCAATAGATATTGTTGATAGATTTAAAGATGACGTTAGTGGTAGGATAGCTTGCAATAGATGGTGGTAGGCAAGCGTCATGTCTGTGAAACGCTATCCCTAACCGTTTCATGTTTTAATTCGAAAGGATGTTGTTTTCAAAACAAAAAATAAAAGTAAATAGATGAAAGTACAAGAAAGATAAGTGAATAGAAGGAAAAACGTGTATAACAAATAAATCATGAAATAGAAGGACGAAAGTGTAAAATAATCATAAAGATTTTTTATTGACAGACATATTAATGTACTGTAAATTAATAGTCAAATCCAGAATAACGACCGTTTAAAAACTCAAAAATACTGACTTTTCCGAAACGCAACCGTCGAAATTAATTAAAACGCTCAAAGTCATGTGCGCTTATATCTAGATAATTTCAATTTTTGGAACAGAAACTTTATTATACTGTAATATATTTATAGTAGTGACATTTCAAGCGACATTCATATAAAATTAAAAAAAAAATATGTACACTTTTCCGAAATTAGACAAACACCTACAAATACACATAAAAATTTCACAAGTTTTAAACACATAAAATAAAATGACTACCTTTTCAGTCAGATACTCGTATATTATAAAATAAAAGTGAAATTCTGAACTACTAAGAAAAAAGTTAAAGTATATAATATATAGGTTCGTATAAAGGATATAATATATAGGTACTGAGGAAACCAATGGCATTTCAGTGTAGCTGTTATATGAATATTATAAACTTTGATGGTTTCCGAATCTCGACGGAGAAAAATACGCGAAACAATTTAAAAATATAAATATTTAACCTATTCCAATATTTGTATAATAATGATATTTTATAATAATATTTAAACAGAGAAAAATAATCAAACACTTTCTGACACGACCTTCCCTTTATGTCAAGGTGTTATATACATAAAGTACCCTCAAAAATCGGCGTTTTAAATTTTTTTTCTTTTAGAAAATATTAAATAATATATATGTGATACTTTATTTATTGGTCCTTTAAGTACAATGAAAAATTTATAATTTTTTTTACCTTATATAATAAATGTTATTAGAGATATTTAAAGCGCCTCGACAGAAATACTTATTCACTATCTGCATCATATCCTTTTTCTAGATGAATAAACATAAAAAATCATAAATATTATTTTTATTGTAATATTTTAGTCCAGGCATTTTTTTAGAAATATTTTGTTACGCAATTTTTATAATCAATTAACAAACCTAAACAAACTTTTAATTTTAACACGCCATAAATATTGAATATATTTGGCGTTAATTTTGTAGAAATTCATTATTCACAATTAAATGAAACTACGTGATTTCTTTACCACGACCTAGGTTTCGTTGTATTACATAATCTTCAGGTGTTGTAATACAACGAAACCTAGGTCGTTGTAAAGAAATTAAAGAAAGTAGAAATAATAATACATCACGCCATAAATAGTTTAATTATTTAAACTATTAAATTTCACTTGATAGATTATAATTAAAATATTATACAATAAGAATCTCGTTTAATTTTTCTGATTTATTTGTCTCCAAAGAATGTATGACGAAGACAGCGGGGCGAATTCCAGCCTTGCGAATAACATCTAACAGCATTCATTAACTAATGAAAAAGTGATAATTTTTTTTGTATCTAAAAGTTCGATAAATAAAGTGTTATATATATATATATATATGTATATGTATATATATTGTTTCATTTTTCGCTATTTAAAAATTTCTTAAAATTATCGAATTTATATAATTACTTCAATCAATTATTACCGCGAGATTTACATTTACATATAAGGAAAAAAATGACAATAGTTTAGTATGTATGTATCATTACATATATACATTTTTTTTACTACTTTGGAAATCACCACAAATTTTACGGGTAAAATATAAAAATTAATCGTATTTTGTAAAATTATATAATAAAATTATTATATATACTTATATAGTTTAAAAATGATTGGTAAAATATTCCTTTACGTTACATGTGGACCTATTCGTAGTCAGTTTGAATAAGTAGTCGTGGAACAGTCATGGAATAGCTTATTTCATCTATTTTCACAGTATAAAGCCGTAGGGTATATTGTTGAGGGGTAGATCTGGACCTATTCGTAGTCAGTTTGAAAAAGTAGTAGTGGAACAGTCATGGGATAGCTTATTTCAGCTATTTTCACAGTATAACGTCGTAGGGTTTGTTGAGGGGTAGGGTTGTGAATACTCAATCCGTCTTTATTTTGCAAAAGAGGGAGAGAGTTATCCTCTCCATGGCGTAAATTAATTTCTCGAAATTCACTCGGAAAACTATTTAAAGCAATTAATATACTCACATTACCTTCACAGCATATTTTTGAAAATATTTTGCATGTGAGTAGAAAATTATCACTTAACTGTGTTCGACACAATTACCACATTAGACATAAAAGTTAACTAGGTATTCTCAACATCAGACTCGCAAAAATTACTAGTTCAGTTGTGGAAGAGAGGACACGCTCTTATAATAAAATACCAGAAGATATATTGACATTGTCAGGTAAACATTTTAAACGCTTTGTTAAGAGACACCAACTGTAAAAAACCGTATTATAAAATTGATTATTTTATAAACGACAAAACCAGTCATTTACTGGGGCCATTTGTCCCTTTTAACAAGCTAGTACATATAAATAACGATAAAATGTTTATACCATAAATATAATTCGACATTTTTTATTATTTTATATCGAAACTTGCGACTAACGTTCGACAAGGGAACGCAACGCTTGTACGTTGAAGAAAAATTGAAAAAGTTATTAAACGTATATGCAACGTCCTACAAAGGGTAATTGTGAAGATGGAGAAAGACACGTCTAGAAATGGCACATACGTGAAGAAATGAAACTTCTTTCTTACTGAAGCACTGAACTGAGAAATGAGGAGTAATATTTAAGTCTAGCAATATGCGTACCGGGCACGTATTAAATTAAGAGTTCAGTGGAAGTCATGTATTTGAATCGTGCTCACACGGAAAGGTGATTATTAAATAATGTTGCTATGTAATATATATATGTACAAATTCTTGCCAAATGTAATAATGTCATATATTTTCAAACGTTCGCTTGGAAAATGAATGGGCGCCGTATACGATGCAACGCGGTGAAGCCCTTATTCGGTTTCGAAAAGAAAGCGATACGAGTGTTATTTCGCGTATGAAAATTCGATTATATTGTAAATTCGGGATTTTCTCAATTTTCTTTATGGAGATTCTTTTTATGATAATGAAACTTTTAAATGTAATTATAATGGCAATAAACATATTTTAATATTGAAAATAAATTATATCTTCGTAATATTTATTTATTATTTATTTATCAACTTTCATACATAGTACATATGGTGGATTTATTGCTACATGAGCAATCTCTTCCGGTCAACCGACAATTGGCATTGAAATTAGTTGGTAAACTGTAAAAGATTTTACAATGAAAATTATATATAGTAAATATAGACAAAAATTATATATAGACTAAAATACAAAAGTATAATTAATAGAAACTATTGACATTATTTGGGCTGAGAAAGACAGGAAAGGACAAGGGCACAAAAAAAGGATTCCGGAGAGGCAGGACTTTTTCACTCGATCGAGGGACGTGATTTTTCTGGTGTCAGGATCGAGGTGATTCCAAATTTTTGCTGCTCGCACAGTGAAGGATTTTTCGTAAGAGGTAGAGGTATGTTTAGGAATAAGTAGAGTGAGTAAACTTCCAGATCATGCTCCAAGGCCAAATCTTCATGTCGTGAGCAAATAAATCTTTAAATTTGCCAGTAAGATAATTTGGGATCTGAAGATTATTTAATATATTAAAAAGAAGTGTGCGAAGTTGGCGTCGATCATGGATCTTCAGCCATTTGAGAAGCGACCAATATATATATATATATATATATATATATATATATATATATATATATATATATATATGTATATATATATATATATATATATATATATATATATATATGTATATATATATATAACAGCGAGAAATACGATCATATTTTCTGAGACCGAAGATGTACCGGATGCATAAATTTTGAAGACGTTCCAACTTGTACAAATATTCTTCATTAAGATCAGGATAACACACATCTCCATAATCAATTAGTGGTAATAGGAGCGTTTGACAAAGGTAGATTTTCGCTTTAGTTGGTAGACAATTTTGGAGACGTTTTAAAGGGTGTATCCTGTTGAAAACACGACGATTAACATTATTTACTTGAGGGCGCCAACTAAGATTTTGATCGATAAGTAGGCCAGGTTATTAACAGTTGACTTATATGGTATTTATTGTACTATTTATATTTAGTAGTAATTTTGGTAAACTAGATAGGTTTACTTTAGAAATCAGTCTTTGACTACCAATGATGATAGCTTGTGACTTGCTTGGGTTAACCAAAAGACTCATTTCATGATAATGACAGAAATAAAAAAATCTATCAAGATGAGTAGAACTCGTACTACGAGGGTTCCGTACACATTTAGGTACTTATAAACATTTAAGAGTACATAGTATGAATTTTTATTTATGCATTTTTCAACTCTCTTCTTTATGCATTTTTCAACTCTCTTCTTTATGCATTTTTCAACTATCTTCTTTATGCATTTTTCAAATCTCTTCTTTATGCATTTTTCAACTCTCTTCTTTATGCATTTTTCAACTCTCTTCTTTATGCATTTTTCAACTATCTTCTTTAAGCATTTTTCAACTCTCTTTGTACTCTTATCTGTTTATACTTTAATTTTTTTACAGCATTGGCTTCTAAATCTGTCACAGGCGTTAAAACATGGTGAACATTACAACAAAATATAAATAATTTTAGGACTATCGCTTCAGACACTAAATTTGCTCTTTCTAAAGAGAGATGGGTGAAAATAGGTCTGACATTAAAGAAATAGAATACACTTTTTAAAAAAATTTAGAATTTATTACATTGTTTTTTTACTATCAAACAATTCAGCAACTGACGATCAGGAGAAAGCAGGAAATAAAATGCAGTTTGTGATCATAATACAAAACAAAATATTCATCATCATAAATGCGCATATATGACATTTTTAAAACATCAAGAATCACCGTGATGTGTTGGGATGATCACAAGACATACGGCCTTTGAATGCGAGGCTCACCGGGGCCCGGGTTCGATTCCCGGTCGCTCGTCGAGCGGGGCTGGACTGGTATTCTGGTTGGCTGCGAGAGATTGCTCTTGTAGCAATAAGTCCGCCATATGTATGAATTAGATACAATAAAGTATAGAAATGAATAAGTTAATAAATTGTTATTGAGAAAAAAAAATTGTAAAGAACATTTGATGAAATAAATGATAAGTTTCTAAGTACGATTACAAAAAATAGCCAATACCGTTTGCTTTTTCTAATGTGTAGCCATTGTTTAAATTAATTAAAAATAATCTGCTGACTGACAAAGACAATCATTTAGTTGTTGCGAAGCTTTTATCTAAATTAATTAAAAATAATCTGCTGACTGATAATGACAATAATTTTGTTGTTGCTAAGTCTTTGTCTAAATTAATTAAAAATAATCTGCTGACTGACAATGACAATAGTTTTGTTGTTGCTAAAATTAAACCCTTTTCCGCTCTTTTCGAGTTTTACGTAATTATTTTTGAATGACCTTATCGAGCCTGTGAGTTCCACGGATTATCATGGTATGTACCATCTCTCTGGATGGAGGATACAACAAGGAAGGAGGAGACATAATCTTCACTTTGTTTTATATTGCCAATTGAAAGAGTGCCGCGGAAATAACACTTATAAACTATTATGAAAAGTACCTAACTTTTCATAATAAAATACCAGATTTCTCATTTAGATAAAACTTTTAAGGAGCTTTTTTCATTTTCTCTGCATAATAGCGTAATTTTTATTCTTATAGCACCTGGGCCCAATACCATATGGTCTTCTGCCAGTCTCCTTCAATTGTAATGTCTTTGAGTATTATATATTGAGATGAGTTAAAGTTAATATATTTTATTAATACGCCAAATTTCAAGTTGCGACATGAACCGGTTTCTGAGAAAAACTGCTGTGACAGAGACACGTCAGTGATTTTATAAGGGTTCAGATTTTCCTTTTGTAGTACGTAGCTATAAATATGGCACAGATTAATTTCGTCTTATACTTTCGAGAGCATTCGAAAAAATAAAAAGACGACATACGAATGAACCAACATTTGTACGTATATGTAATACACACACATACACCCGCAGGCCTACACACGCACGCACGTATACACACACACACACACACACACACATATATATATATATATATATATATATATATATATGCTTGGGGATAAACATGACAAAATTGTAAGGTTCATCTTTCCTATTAAACCCCGAAAATAACAATTATGATATAAAGCTGAGCAATTTTTGGAAGATGGTAAGTTATAAAGTCATATATATATATATATATATATATATTTTTGTATAGATAAAGAATTAAAAAAATAATGTTTATCCGTTGCAGTGGAATATAGTTAACACTGAGGGAAGATTAATAACAAAATGTCCGAGTAATTATATAGTTAGTTCCTACAAAAACCGAAAACTGCATGGCTAGAGGAAACTGGCAAGGAAGTCTTAAATATAGAAGAGCTTATATTCAGCTGGCTGTGAGAAAAACGGAAGGAAAATATTCATCCAACCTATATGGTAGTTGGGTCAGAATTGAAACACGTTTTTCTATATATATATATATATATATATATATATATATATAGAATTAAAATACCACCTTTATAAAGAAGGTTCATTCGTTGCTACAGAATATTGCTAATACTGAAAGAAAATTAATTACAAAACATCCCGGTAATTATAACGCAAGGGTTGCTCTTTGGCACAAAATCTAAAATAACATTGGGTAGACGATATTCAGAACATTGGATAGACAAAGTTCAGGAATTTTTTAAAGATGATAATTTATAGTCATAAATGAAATGATAAGGACTGGACTGAAAAGTGGAAAGATAAGGACTAAGATACATTTTTTATTGATATAGAATTAAACTACCCCATTAATAAAAAAATAAATAAAAAACTGACTGACTGACTTTTTTAAGTGCTACCAAAGATTGCTAATACTAATAAAGAAAAATTAATAATAAACTCGCCAAGTACATGTCGAACTATTGCGATAAGCGTTGTGCAGAAGCTTACAAGCATGAATCATATGTATGAGCCGCGTACTGGTCGCGTGCGATTTGAACGTAACACTCGGTTATAAAATACTCGTATAAATTGCATTACGTTAATGTTTTCATAACTTGGTATATAATGAAATAATATATATATATATATATATATATATATATATATATATATATATATAGATAGATAGATATATATTTTAGAAATTTTTTTGAAACATTTTTTTATCACCGTTAACATTTTTGCCAT
Organism: Druceiella hillmani; assembly: GCA_039881145.1. Classification (NCBI taxonomy): domain Eukaryota; kingdom Metazoa; phylum Arthropoda; class Insecta; order Lepidoptera; family Hepialidae; genus Druceiella; species Druceiella hillmani. The sequence goes on along the minus strand of JAYKKI010000011.1, from coordinate 7,097,832 downwards.
AATTTAATTGTTTATCACAAAAATATTGTCTCATGCAGTGGAATACTGATAATTTTTTGTAAATATAGGCATTAGGAGCTTCGAGATTTTCCTGGACATCATTCCTTTCAGTACATTATGTATTTCAATAGGTGCATTATCCTAGAATGAGTACTATGACATACAAAAAATAATTGCTTCCAATGTTACCCGCATTGATAGAGGCCTATGTCCAAAAGTGGCCAAGACAGGTTGTTGATAGTTGATGAACATTTACATATGGACTTATAAAATAAATACATAACTATGTTATGACCCAATTAGAGTCTTACGTACGTAAGTATTAGATATACGTAAATAAGTATTAGAAAGTCCGTCGACGAACGTTGCACGTATATTAGCGTGTGGGTCAGTTCGGAAACCGCGACTGCTTTGGCGACTGCAAACAAATAATCAATTTCTACGTATATAGTACTTAAGAAGCTGATCGTCTTTGTCATAATATAAAAGACACTCTTGTCATGATACAATTTGGTTACGCTTCCTAGAAATTACTTTAATTTGAATTCAATACAATGCAAACTTTTAATTTTCCGACTTCTGGCGAAACTAAGTTTATTCTAAGTGTGTTTTGCCATTTGTACGTTCGTTATTTGTTGAATAAAAATATTTACGTAAATATTTATGTTTAGGTAATAGACAACTATTACCTAAACATATCAAGAATCACAGAGTTCTATTTTTCTATGCTACCTGTCTGTGCTATCGATCATCGAAATGAAATATTACGGATTCGTCTTGTCGAGCTTTGCAATATTTAATCTTATAAATTCTCTCTAAAAGTTGATCTCTTATATATAACTTCCTTTTCAAGACAAAGAAAAATTTTAAAGATTGGAGAAAGGGGAAATTAGATTTTCAAGATATATTTCCTTGATTTTCAAGATATAGCATCCCGGCTTTTTTTAAAGATTTCTCTGATTGATAGTATTGGATATTGCGAGTTTTTCAATTTTTTTGGGAATCTTATTAGAAAACGATTATTTTAAAACAATAAACAAAATATACATATTTTTGTCCTGGAATTTTAATAGATTTTCATTATATTAATATATTTCATATATTTTATTTCTCATTATTTTTCTTATCATTCTGAAAGAAAAATATCCCTGGTGAATGTGAAAAAGCTCAACCGTTTCTGAGATTAACACTTTTAAAGTTAGAATTTAAAAAAATTATATTTTTATTAACTAAAAGAAACAATTTTCCAAAATTATTGGCAAAACGTTCACAAGAGATAATTACTATATAAGATATACTTTATAGGTGTGATTCATCACATCATTCTGAATAGGAAAAACTAAGGAAATGCGTTTATTAAAAACTTTCAAAACCATTCCACAAAAATTAAAATTCGCCTTTATTTCTGTAATATTTGCCATTTCTTTCTATAACTACGCCAAAAATTTAAACTTTTTAAATAAAATGGTCTTTGGGAAAATTGCTTGTGACAGATAGACAATGAGATGATCCCATAAGTTTTCCGTTTTCACAATTTTATCACAAAAAAATATGGTACTTGATGTCACGTTCCTGTTAAATTTTATTCCACCTCGTGGAACTTCCTTTTCCTTCCAAAGTTTCACTTCTTTATTCCCTTTAATGTTTACTTTGGAGTAATACTTCGCAGTTCGAACAATGTTTCAAGTTCTTTTATTTATTTTGATAAAATTATCGCGAAAATTGTTTCAAAGCTTTTAGCGTCAAGTGCTAACAATGTGTACATAAACATATAACACATGAAAAATAATGTCACTCGTTTGCTTTCCTTCAAGAAACAGGGTCAACCAGGCGTGCGTGTTTGCGAGCGGGCGTCAGAACATAGTCGGGTCGAGAAACGGGTCAGCCGTTGTTGGTGCTTACACCAGCCTGCTTGAAGGTAGCGTGACCGCATAAGAACATAATTATACACACATTAACAGTGTTTAGTGGCAATAAATTATAAATTACGGGTTTCCGTGTCCTAAAGTGCAGACAGCCATAAATTTACATGTGTCGTTTTATTATCTCTGCTCACGCCGGCGCGTTTTTAATTACTCAATTCTAAAATTTGTCTCATGACAACTATGAACATTTCTGAAGAATTATTATTGAAGAACCTAATAATTTGTATATTTAATATACGTAAAAAAATATTAAATATACATATAACGTTTATTTAAAGGTAAATTTTGTCAATTCCATACTCAAAGCATCTGCTGATATTTCTAAATTCACGTGTGTTCAAAGTTAGACATGTGCATATTTTTAATCTAAACATTAGCCATATACAGAGCATCGCTTGGTGTTGCTAATTTCACATATTTTCGAAGTTTGATATATCCATAATATTTACTCGATATAATGTGCCATATACAGAGCGACACTTGATCTTGCTAATTTTAAGTGTTTTCAAAGTTCTGCACGTCTAAAATTTTTACTCGAAACACAACATACGCTGAACATCTCGTGTTGTTACTAATTTCACATATTTTCGAAGTTTGATATATCCATAATATTTACTCGATATAATGTGCCATATACAGAGCGACACTTGATCTTGCTAATTTTAGGTGTTTTCAAAGTTCTGCACGTCTAGAATTTTTACTCGAAACGTAACATACGCTGAACATCTCGTGTTTTTCCTAATTTCAGGTATTTTCAGAGTTCGACTTGTCCACAATTTTTAGTGAAAATTATATATCATACTCAGAGTTCTCTTGAAATTTCTAATTTCACCCATTTTCAAAGCCAAACATGTCCACAGATTTTAATGAAAACAATATATCATAGCACAGCATATCTTGATATTACTAATTATAATATAAAATACAGAAAACAAAGAAATGGAAGACGGCTGAATAGGATGTCTTGTAATAGTTGCTACTATAGCAGACAACATTCAACATACCTTACAAGTGTTTCAGTATTGATGAAATAGTTGTATAACATGGCTGGTCCGCTTCTGTACCGTATTCAAAATAACATGGTCTGCGTCTATTTGATGTTATTGTGTCGGCTAAAAACTAATTTATGAAAAACTTTTAGATCCGGAAAAGCTTTAGAACGAATTTTCAGATATAACTATGAAATTCCCATGTTTTCGAATGAACCTGATTTTATAAACTTGGCCCAATATTATTATTTTCATAAACGAAACGCAACTAAAAAAATAGAACTTCATGTCAACATAGAATGAGCATCGTCTTTTAAGCCGGTTCCATATTTTAGCATGTTTAACTGACCAATTTTTATAATTTTTCGTTAATTTTAATTTGCCCAAAAATTATTATGAATTTCATAAAAGGAAGGCACCTAAAAAAATAGAACCTCAAGTTAACCTAAAGTGAGCATTGTCTTTTAAGCCGGTTCCATATGTTAGCATATTTAACTGACCAATTCCTACAATTTTTCGTTGGTCTTAACTTGCCTACATATTATTATGAATTTTATAACTGGAAGGCATTTAAAAAATTGAACCTAAAGTTAACCTAAAGTGAGCATTGTCTTTTAAGCCGGTTCCATATGTTAGCATATTTAACTGACCAATTCCTACAATTTTTCGTTGGTCTTAACTTGCCTACATATTATTATGAATTTTATAACTGGAAGGCATTTAAAAAATAGAACCTCAAGTTAACCTAAAGTGAGCATTGTCTTTTAAGCCGGTTCCATATGTTAGCATATTTAACTGACCAATTCCTACAATTTTTCGTTGGTCTTAACTTGCCTACATATTATTATGAATTTTATAACTGGAAGGCATTTCAAAAATAGAACCTCAAGTTAACATAGAGTGAGCATTGTCTCTTTAGCTGGTTCCATATTTTAGCATGTTTAACTAACCAATTTGAACAATTTTTCGTTGATATTAACTTGCTTTTATATTGTTATGAATTTTATAACTGGCATCTAAAAAAATACAGCCGCAACTTAAAAAAGAGAGTGAGCATTATAAATATATGCCAAAGACAACCGCTTTAAATACCTTTTTAGGAGTATTATAGACTAGAATTATTTTTTTCTCTTATCTTATTGCAGGAATCTTATTTCTTGTTTGATTTATCTGAACTAAACCCTGGTTATCTGCTAGCAATGCAATAAGTTAGTTTGACATAATAGTAATACTAAAAGGACCACAATGATCAAACTGATTTTAATTATGACTAGCTGACCCGGCGAACTTTGTACCGCCTCAGAATCAATAAATATTGTGTTAACTTATTAGCTGAATTAAATTAAGTTTTTCTCAGTTAGAAAATGAATTAAGTTCAATAAATGTACAAAAATCGAATTGAAAAGTATTTTAATTACATTGAAATAAATATAATTCACGTGGCCGCAAGACATTTGCTTTATTGAAGCGAATCGAAATGATTCGCTTAGCATTGTTGCACTACTTTCTGTTAAACTGTTTTCTGGATGGGTTGCACTCGGGTCGGTTCCCTTTATTGAAGTACCTTATGATATGTGACATTTTTCGTATTGTTGTCAGATAGATTTCAGTCTAGTTTTTAAGCACAAGAAATGTCATTGAAGTCTACTTATACCACATGATGAGAAGTGTGAAGTCATCAAATCACTATACGATTGTTCACCCTGAAATAAATTAACTTTCTTAAATTGTAAATTGGTTAGTATGGGTGTCACAAGAAAGTATCAAGTTCGGACACTGCCCTTTCATTTATATTTATAAATACATCATTAACCAGAGGTTACACTGAAACTTTAACAATGTTAACAATGGAATTTTAACAGTGTTAAAGGTTCAGTGTTTAGGAAAGTTTAACAATGGAACAAACCAGCAAGTTAGCAATTGATTTACTGGTTTACAAAGTAGCCTCCATTACAATCTATTCATCATTTTATTCGATGGGGCCATTGAAAGAAGCAGCTGATCCGCTCTTCTTCAGACGTTTCGTCTAAAGCAGTCACAGCTTCTTCGATGACCGAGAATTGTGTACGTGACAGGTTAACTTTTACTCTTGGGAATAAATAGAAACCACATGGTGCGTGGTTGGGGCTGTATGGCGGATGACCATAAATATTCGATTAGTCAAATACATCGTGATGGAGATTGATCATACTGCTCTCGAATATTTTCCAAAATAGCAAGTAAGCAATTGCTGATATTTCATTCTACAGTAAATGTTTTTTATTTTTCAGAGAAAATCGTTGCATAATAATCCGTCCATCTGAAGAACAATGTGACAATCTTTTTTCCAGCACAAGGCGACGAGGGGATGTCCTTTCATTATAATTGCAGCCAACTTTTCAGACAAAACTCTCACTACACAGACTACTCCTTAGTTTCGAGTTCTTAACAGTATATTCATCGTTATATAACAGTGTATACATTTGGCGACAACAATCAATGCAATGGTGTTTTTGACAAGATGACAAATTCATTATACCAAATAGTTATTATAATATTTTCGTAACCGACATTATTTTTTTTTACCATTATTACAAATGGCCAGTTCTGAGAACCTTCAGTGTTACCTTTGCATTTCAACTTTATTACTACGTAACACCAGTAGATAGAGATTTGCTTAAGCAAAACATTAAGGCTAGTTTTTAACCGTAGTGATCCTGATCTGTTGAAACACGGTAAAAAGTCGGGCAGTAACGGGCAAATTAGATAGAAAGTATTAAGCGATCATGCATATAGTTAATCTCCTATCTGATAGAATCATATAGTTAATGGATATTTTCCTATAATGAACAGACAACATTTAGATACGGAATGACTGAATAAGAATAATGCAGTTTTATGTAAAAGAACGAAAAAACATGCAGGAAACTGTCAAATATTCAGAATAAAGTAGGTTATTTCTGCGGAGATCCCAAAAAGGAACTTTTTCGCGAATTTTTACCTATAAGTTATTATTTATAACTAATAATTGAGAATTGTCACAGCAAATTTCCCATTACATCTATTTTCCATGATATCCACAGAAATGTTTATTAAAATGTAAGCGATATTAATTTGCATAAAGATATTCCTTCAGATTGGTTTGTCTGAAAACAAAAAAAATCGGATACTTTCATAAAATCCAGAAATCTAATTAAAATGTAAGCGATATTAATTTGCATAAAGATATTCCTACAGATTGGTTTGTCTGAAAACAAAAAAAATCGGATACTTTCATAAAATCCAGAAATCTAATTAAAATGTAAGCGATATTAATTTGCATAAAGATATTCCTAAAGATTGGTTTGTCTGAAAACAAAAAAAATCGGATACTTTCATAAAATCCAGAAATCTAATTAAAATGTAAGCGATATTAATTTGCATAAAGATATTCCTTCAGATTGGTTTGTCTGAAAACAAAAAAAATCGGATATTTTCTTAAAATCCAGAAATCTAGTCATCATTAAATATAGTCATTACTTGTAAAAAATTAAAATTATTTTCGTTCTATTTCACTTATTTTACAAACAGTGACTCGTGAAATTTTATAAAACTTATTCCCCTCAATTACCTTAAAATACAGAAATTTTTGAAACGATTACGAAAATTGTAGTAGAAAATGTTTGAGTTTTCTTATTCGTCAATTCAATTAAATTGTTAAATTAAAAACTCGAATGAATTTTATAACAGTTATACGAAAGCGGTTAATCAGCCAACTGAATATTCACGCATTCTTGTTGTGACACATAACAAGGGTTAGACAAAAGAATAGTCCACGGGATTCCCCAAAAACACAATGACGCACAGCCTTTTCTGCCGAACAAGATCAGGCGCTCTACCTGTACCTAATATAAATGCTGCGAATTCATAATAATAAACTTAACATAATTTTGGATGACTCCTACTTTAAGTTAAGACAAAAAATATATTATATCACCCATCATATAGGCGATCTCTTTCAAATATTTACTTCACTAATCCTATCGACAATCTCCACTAAAATCTAATGAAATACATTATATTTTGATTTTCCAGCATCTCTGTTGAATTAATGACGATCTGAGAGGATGGAGATACAACAAGATCGTTTCTAATTAACGCTAGAAGCTATCTTGTTCTGTAGATTGCTTATAGAGAACAAGATTGCTTGTAAAGATCATTTCTATAAGATGATTTTATAACTATCAAGTCTGAACATGAAATATGTTTGGTTGAAAACTGTAATATGCCCTACTATGACATTTCGTATTTTTTTAATTGAAGAGCTATTTTAAAAACGTAGAATTCATTCAGTCCAAATGACATACACTGGATGACTAATGGTAAATTGGCTCTGAGTAACAAAAACCCCAATTCAGTCTATTGATCTCTTGGACTCGAACACTAATTTTCGAAAACATCTATTATTTTATAAATTAAGTTGGTATAAATTCTAGTCCACTGTTAGTTAGGTCTAAACTTGTTAATTGATTAAAAAGGTTATGTTCCAAACTTTACAAGTAATGGCAACGAAGTACCGATATACAGTAAAACATATCATTTTTCATATGACAGGGATCAGTACGTTTCAAAAATATCCATGGACAAGGTCAAGGATGGCTAAAACGGTAAGATATCTCATTTTATCTAATGTTAACAGCTTCTTATCTCGTTCCGTGGCCATGCTTGACTTAACGGCTATGGGTTAAGGTACAAAAAATTAAAAATTACGATTACATTTATTTCTAGATTTTATTAGCATTATCATTATCTTAAAAACTTTGTCTAATACCATTAACACCGTTTAACGGATTTATCGGATAATGAAATAAGGCCATTCGGATCATCTTGTTAAGATCGATTTGAACAAAACACTTTTATTCTATACTAACAAGATTGAGTTATTTTTAACATATTTAATCGAGGACAACACTGCGAAATCTTTAGCAGTTCTTTTATTGCCATTACAGCATTTTATTACTCAACAAATGTTAATGTTTTACAAGCACCAATTAGATCCGTAATTAAATACAATCGTGCAATATAAAGGGTATTTACACTCGCTATCTTTACAAAGTATTTTCACCCGCTATCTTTACCAAGAATTACTCGAGGCGAACAGATGTTTGATTAAACAAGACACAATAATTAAGGAGTGCTGCATAAAAGTTCGCAATCCGACGAACGAGTTTCGTTAAATCGTACCTAATAATAGACGGACGCAGACACAGATTTACGGATGGAAACGAGCGCATTGAAAGCAATGTACAAGTTCGACATTCTGACCTGACAACATTCGATTGGCAGAAATTGGTACCGAAGCTGTAAATCCATCATTAGCATCTAATTATTACTTAATCCTATTTGTATCTTAGGAAATAAATAAACGTGATGTCTATTAAAACCGATGGGTAAAAAGAATTATATATATATATATATATATATATATATATATATATATATATATACATATATATATATATATATATATATATATATATAACGTCAAGTAATCTACAAAAATAAATATGAAAAAATCTAGATTTAGAAACTGAAAACACAGAAATTGCAATAGAATGTGTAGAAATCGTCGATTGGCATATTCGCTGAAAACTATTTTAGCTATCAAATGTTACCGTTCATACGAAAGGGAACATTAAAAGTCCTTAGAAATCGCCATCGAAAATTCTTAGAAATCGCCATAGAAAGTTCTTAGAAATCGCCATCGAAAGTTCTTAGAAATCGCCATCGAAAGTTCTTAGAAATCGCCATCGAAAGTTCTTTTAAATCGCCTACGAAAGTTCTTGGAAATCGCCTCCGAAAGTTTTTAGTAATCGCCATCGAAAGTTCTTAGAAATCGCCATTGAAAGTTCTTAGAAATCGCCATCGAAAGTACTTAGAAATCGCCATCGAAAGTTCTTGGAAATCGCCATCGAAAGTTCTTAGAAATCGCCATCGAAAGTTCTTAAAAATCGTCATCGAAAGTTCTTAGAAATTGCCATCGAAAGTTATTAGAAATCGCCATCGAAAGTTCTTAGAAATCGCCATAGAAAGTTCTTAGAAATCGCCATCGAAAGTTCTTAGAAATCGCCATCGAAAGTTCTTAGAAATCGCCATCGAAAGTTCTTAGAAATCGCCATCGAGAGTTATTAGAAATCACCATCGAAAGTTCTTAGAAATCGTCATCGAAAGTTCTTAGAAATTGCCATCGAAAGTTATTAGAAATCGCCATCGAAAGTTCTTAGAAATCGCCATCGAGAGTTATTAGAAATCGCCATCGAAAGTTCTTAGAAATCGCCATCGAAAGTTCTTAGAAATCGCCATCGAAAGTTCTTAGAAATCGCCATCGAGAGTTATTAGAAATCGCCATCGAAAGTTCTTAGAAATCGTCATCGAAAGTTCTTAGAAATTGCCATCGAAAGTTATTAGAAATCGCCGTCGAAAGTTCTTAGAAATTGCCATAGAAAGTTCTTAGAAATCGCCATAGAAAGTTCTTAGAAATCGCCATCGAAAGTACTTACAAACCGCTCTCGAAAGTTCTTAGAAATCGCCATCGAAAGTTCTTGGAAATCGCCTTCGAAAGTTCTTAGAAATCGCCATCGAAAGTTCTTAGAAATCGCCATCGAAAGTTATTAGAAATCGCCTTCGAAAGTTCTTGGAAATCGCCTCCGAAAGTTTTTAGTAATCGCCATCGAAAGTTCTTAGAAATCGCCTTTGAAAGTTCTTAGAAATCGCCATCGAAAGTACTTAGAAATCGCCATCGAAAGTTCTTGGAAATGGCCATCGAAAGTTCTTAGAAATCGCCACCGAAAGTTCTTAGAAATCGTCATCGAAAGTTCTTAGAAATTGCCATCGAAAGTTCTTGGAAATCGCCTTCGAAAGTTCTTAGAAATCGCCATCGAAAGTTCTTAGAAATCGCCATCGAAAGTTTTAGAAATCGCCTTCGAAAGTTCTTGCAAATCACCTCCGAAAGTTTTTAGTAATCGTCATCGAAAGTTCTTAGAAATCGCCATCGAAAGTTCTTAGAAATCGCCTTCGAAAGTTCTTGGAAATCGTCTCCGAAAGTTTTTAGTAATCGCCATCGAAAGTTCATAGAAATCGCCATTGAAAGTTCTCAGAAATCGCCATCGAAAGTACTTAGAAATCGCCATCGAAAGTTCTTGGAAATCGCCATCGAAAGTTCTTAGAAATCGCCATCGAAAGTTCTTAGAAATCGCCTTCGAAAGTTCTTGGAAATCGCCTCCGAAAGTTTTTAGTAATCGCCATGGAAAGTTCTTAGAAATCGCCATTGAAAGTTCTTAGAAATCGCCATCGAAAGTACTTAGAAATCGACATCGAAAGTTCTTGGAAATCGCCATCGAAAGTTTTTAGAAATCGCCATCGAAAGTTCTTAGAAATTGCCATCGAAAGTTCTTGGAAATCGCCTTCGAAAGTTCTTAGAAATCGCCATTGAAAGTTCTTAGAAATTCGTCATCGAAAGTTCTTAGAAATCACCATCGAAAGTTTTTAGAAATCGCCTTCGAAAGTTCTTGGAAATCGCCTCCGAAAGATTTTTTGTAATCGCCATGGAAAGTTATTAGAAATCGCCATTGAAAGTTCTTAGAAATCGCCATCGAAAGTACTTAGAAATCGCCATCGAAAGTTCTTAGAAATCGCCTTCGAAAGTTCTTGGAAATCGCCTCCGAAAGTTTTTAGTAATCGCCATCGAAAGTTCTTAGAAATCGCCTTTGAAAGTTCTTAGAAATCGCCATCGAAAGTACTTAGAAATCGCCATCGAAAGTTCTTGGAAATGGCCATCGAAAGTTCTTAGAAATCGCCACCGAAAGTTCTTAGAAATCGTCATCGAAAGTTCTTAGAAATTGCCATCGAAAGTTATTAGAAATCGCCATCGAAAGTTCTTAGAAATCACCATCGAAAGTTCTTAGAAATCGCCATCGAGAGTTATTAGAAATCGCCATCGAAAGTTCTTAGAAATTCGTCATCGAAAGTTCTTAGAAATCACCATCGAAAGTTCTTAGAAATCGCCTTCGAAAGTTCTTGGAAATCGCCTCCGAAAGTTTTTTTGTAATCGCCATCGAAAGTTCTTAGAAATCGCCATCGAGAGTTATTAGAAATCGCCATCGAAAGTTCTTAGAAATTCGTCATCGAAAGTTTTTCGAAATCACCATCGAAAGTTCTTAGAAATCGCCTTCGAAAGTTCTTGAAAAACGCCTCCGAAAGTTTTTTTGTAATCGCCATCGAAATTTCTTAGAAATCGCCATTGAAAGTTCTTAGAAATCGCCATCGAAAGTACTTAGAAATCGCCATCGAAAGTTCTTGGAAATCGCCATCGATAGTTCTTAGAAATCGCCATTGAAAGTTCTTAGAAATCGCCATCGAAAGTTCTTGGAAATCGCCATCGATAGTTCTTAGAAATCGCCATTGAAAGTTCTTAGAAATCGCCATCGAAAGTTCTTAGAAATCGCCATCGAAAGTTCTTAGAAATCGCCATCGAAAGTTCTTGGAAATCGCCTTCGAAAGTTCTTAGAAATCGCCATCGAAAGTTCTTAGAAATCGTCATAGAAAGTTTTTAGAAATCGCCTTCGAAAGTTCTTGGAAGTCGCCTCCGAAAGTTTTTAGTAATCGTCATCCAGAGTTCTTAGAAATCGCCATTGAAAGTTCTTAGAAATCGCCATCGAAAGTACTTAGAAATCGCCATCGAAAGTTCTTGGAAATCGCCATCGAAAGTTCTTAGAAATCGCCATCGAAAGTTCTTAAAAATCGTCATCGAAAGTTCTTAGAAATTGCCATCGAAAGTTATTAGAAATCGCCATCGAAAGTTCTTAGAAATCGCCATAGAAAGTTCTTAGAAATCGCCATCGAAATTTCTTAGAAATCGCCATCGAAAGTTCTTAGAAATCGCCATCGAAAGTTCTTAGAAATCGCCATCGAGAGTTATTAGAAATCACCATCGAAAGTTCTTAGAAATCGTCATCGAAAGTTCTTAGAAATTGCCATCGAAAGTTATTAGAAATCGCCATCGAAAGTTCTTAGAAATCGCCATCGAGAGTTATTAGAAATCGCCATCGAAAGTTCTTAGAAATCGCCGTCGAAAGTTCTTAGAAATCGCCATCGAGAGTTATTAGAAATCGCCATCGAAAGTTCTTAGAAATCGTCATCGAAAGTTCTTAGAAATTGCCATCGAAAGTTATTAGAAATCGCCGTCGAAAGATCTTAGAAATTGCCATAGAAAGTTCTTAGAAATCGCCATAGAAAGTTCTTAGAAATCGCCATCGAAAGTACTTACAAACCGCTCTCGAAAGTTCTTAGAAATCGCCATCGAAAGTTCTTGGAAATCGCCTTCGAAAGTTCTTAGAAATCGCCATCGAAAGTTCTTAGAAATCGCCATCGAAAGTTCTTAGAAATCGCCATCGAAAGTACTTAGAAATCGCCATCGAAAGTTCTTGGAAATCGCCATCGAAAGTTCTTCGAAATCGCCATCGAAAGTTCTTTGAAATCGCCATCGAAAGTTCTTAAAAATCGCCATCGAAAGTTCTTGGAAATCGACTTCGAAAGTTCTTAGAAATCGCCATCGAAAGTTCTTAGAATTCGCCGTCGAAAGTTCTTAGAAATCACCTTCGAAAGTTCTTGGAAATCGCCTCCGAAAGTTCTTAGAAATCGCCATCGATAGTTCTTGGAAATCGCCTTCGAAAGTTCTTAGCAATCGCCATCGAAAGTTCTTAGAAATCGCCATCGAAAGTTCTTAGAAATCGCCTTCGAAAGTTCTTGGAAATCGTCTCCGAAAGTTTTTAGTAATCGCCATCGAAAGTTCATAGAAATCGCCATCGAAAGTTCTCAGAAATCGCCATCGAAAGTACTTAGAAATCGCCATCGAAAGTTCTTGGAAATCGCCATCGAAAGTTCTTAGAAATCGTCATCGAAAGTTCTTAGAAATTGCCATCGAAAGTTATTAGAAATCGCCATCGAAAGTTCTTAGAAATCGCCATCGAGAGTTATTAGAAATCGCCATCGAAAGTTCTTAGAAATCGCCATCGAAAGTTCTTAGAAATCGCCATCGAAAGTTCTTAGAAATCGCCATCGAGAGTTATTAGAAATCGCCATCGAAAGTTCTTAGAAATCGTCATCGAAAGTTCTTAGAAATTGCCATCGAAAGTTATTAGAAATCGCCGTCGAAAGTTCTTAGAAATTGCCATAGAAAGTTCTTAGAAATCGCCATAGAAAGTTCTTAGAAATCGCCATCGAAAGTACTTACAAACCGCTCTCGAAAGTTCTTAGAAATCGCCATCGAAAGTTCTTGGAAATCGCCTTCGAAAGTTCTTAGAAATCGCCATCGAAAGTTCTTAGAAATCGCCATCGAAAGTTCTTAGAAATCGCCATCGAAAGTACTTAGAAATCGCCATCGAAAGTTCTTGGAAATCGCCATCGAAAGTTCTTCGAAATCGCCATCGAAAGTTCTTTGAAATCGCCATCGAAAGTTCTTAGAAATCGCCATTGAAAGTTCTTGGAAATCGACTTCGAAAGTTCTTAGAAATCGCCATCGAAAGTTCTTAGAATTCGCCGTCGAAAGTTCTTAGAAATCGCCTTCGAAAGTTCTTGGAAATCGCCTCCGAAAGTTCTTAGAAATCGCCATCGATAGTTCTTGGAAATCGCCTTCGAAAGTTCTTAGCAATCGCCATCGAAAGTTCTTAGAAATCGCCATCGAAAGTTCTTAGAAATCGCCTTCGAAAGTTCTTGGAAATCGTCTCCGAAAGTTTTTAGTAATCGCCATCGAAAGTTCATAGAAATCGCCATTGAAAGTTCTCAGAAATCGCCATCGAAAGTACTTAGAAATCGCCATCGAAAGTTCTTGGAAATCGCCATCGAAAGTTCTTAGAAATCGCCATCGAAAGTTCTTAGAAATCGCCCTCGAAAGTTCTTGGAAATCGCCTCCGAAAGTTTTTAGTAATCGCCATGGAAAGTTCTTAGAAATCGCCATTGAAAGTTCTTAGAAATCGCCATCGAAAGTACTTAGAAATCGCCATCGAAAGTTCTTAGAAATCGCCATCGAAAGTTATTAGAAATTGCCATCGAAAGTTCTTGGAAATCGCCTTCGAAAGTTCTTAGAAATCGCCATCGAAAGTTCTTAGAAATCGCCATCGAAAGTTTTAGAAATCGCCTTCGAAAGTTCTTGCAAATCACCTCCGAAAGTTTTTAGTAATCGTCATCGAAAGTTCTTAGAAATCGCCTTTGAAAGTTCTTAGAAATCGCCTTCGAAAGTTCTTGGAAATCGCCTTCGAAAGTTCTTGGAAATCGTCTCCGAAAGTTTTTAGTAATCGCCATCGAAAGTTCATAGAAATCGCCATTGAAAGTTCTCAGAAATCGCCATCGAAAGTACTTAGAAATCGCCATCGAAAGTTCTTAGAAATCGCCATCGAAAGTTCTTAGAAATCGCCATCGAAAGTTCTTAGAAATCGCCTTCGAAAGTTCTTGGAAATCGCCTCCGAAAGTTTTTAGTAATCGCCATGGAAAGTTCTTAGAAATCGCCATTGAAAGTTCTTAGAAATCGCCATCGAAAGTACTTAGAAATCGCCATCGAAAGTTCTTAGAAATCGCCTTCGAAAGTTCTTGGAAATCGCCTCCGAAAGTTTTTAGTAATCGCCATCGAAAGTTCTTAGAAATCGCCTTTGAAAGTTCTTAGAAATCGCCATCGAAAGTACTTAGAAATCGCCATCGAAAGTTCTTGGAAATGGCCATCGAAAGTTCTTAGAAATCGCCATCGAAAGTTCTTAGAAATCGCCATCGAAAGTTCTTAGAAATCGTCATCGAAAGTTCTTAGAAATTGCCATCGAAAGTTATTAGAAATCGCCGTCGAAAGTTCTTAGAAATTGCCATAGAAAGTTCTTAGAAATCGCCATAGAAAGTTCTTAGAAATCGCCATCGAAAGTACTTACAAACCGCTCTCGAAAGTTCTTAGAAATCGCCATCGAGAGTTATTAGAAATCGCCATCGAAAGTTCTTAGAAATTCGTCATCGAAAGTTCTTAGAAATCACCATCGAAAGTTCTTAGAAATCGCCTTCGAAAGTTCTTGAAAAACGCCTCCGAAAGTTTTTTTTGTAATCGCCATCGAAATTTCTTAGAAATCGCCATTGAAAGTTCTTAGAAATCGCCATCGAAAGTACTTAGAAATCGCCATCGAAAGTTCTTAGAAATCGCCATCGAAAGTACTTAGAAATCGCCATCGAAAGTTCTTGGAAATCGCCATCGAAAGTTCTTAGAAATCGCCATTGAAAGTTCTTGGAAATCGACTTCGAAAGTTCTTAGAAATCGCCATCGAAAGTTCTTAGAATTCGCCGTCGAAAGTTCTTAGAAATCGCCTTCGAAAGTTCTTGGAAATCGCCTCCGAAAGTTCTTAGAAATCGCCATCGATAGTTCTTGGAAATCGCCTTCGAAAGTTCTTAGCAATCGCCATCGAAAGTTCTTAGAAATCGCCATCGAAAGTTCTTAGAAATCGCCTTCGAAAGTTCTTGGAAATCGTCTCCGAAAGTTTTTAGTAATCGCCATCGAAAGTTCATAGAAATCGCCATAGAAAGTTCTCAGAAATCGCCATCGAAAGTACTTAGAAATCGCCATCGAAAGTTCTTGGAAATCGCCATCGAAAGTTCTTAGAAATCGCCATCGAAAGTTCTTAGAAATCGCCCTCGAAAGTTCTTGGAAATCGCCTCCGAAAGTTTTTAGTAATCGCCATGGAAAGTTCTTAGAAATCGCCATTGAAAGTTCTTAGAAATCGCCATCGAAAGTACTTAGAAATCAACATCGAAAGTTCTTGGAAATCGCCATCGAAAGTTTTAGAAATCGCCATCGAAAGTTCTTAGAAATCGCCATCGAAAGTTATTAGAAATTGCCATCGAAAGTTCTTGGAAATCGCCTTCGAAAGTTCTTAGAAATCGCCATCGAAAGTTCTTAGAAATCGCCATCGAAAGTTTTAGAAATCGCCTTCGAAAGTTCTTGCAAATCACCTCCGAAAGTTTTTAGTAATCGTCATCGAAAGTTCTTAGAAATCGCCATTGAAAGTTCTTAGAAATCGCCTTCGAAAGTTCTTGGAAATCGTCTCCGAAAGTTTTTAGTAATCGCCATCGAAAGTTCATAGAAATCGCCATTGAAAGTTCTCAGAAATCGCCATCGAAAGTACTTAGAAATCGCCATCGAAAGTTCTTAGAAATCGCCATCGAAAGTTCTTAGAAATCGCCATCGAAAGTTCTTAGAAATCGCCTTCGAAAGTTCTTGGAAATCGCCTCCGAAAGTTTTTAGTAATCGCCATGGAAAGTTCTTAGAAATCGCCATTGAAAGTTCTTAGAAATCGCCATCGAAAGTACTTAGAAATCGCCATCGAAAGTTCTTAGAAATCGCCTTCGAAAGTTCTTGGAAATCGCCTCCGAAAGTTTTTAGTAATCGCCATCGAAAGTTCTTAGAAATCGCCTTTGAAAGTTCTTAGAAATCGCCATCGAAAGTACTTAGAAATCGCCATCGAAAGTTCTTGGAAATGGCCATCGAAAGTTCTTAGAAATCGCCATCGAAAGTTCTTAGAAATCGCCATCGAAAGTTCTTAGAAATCGTCATCGAAAGTTCTTAGAAATTGCCATCGAAAGTTATTAGAAATCGCCGTCGAAAGTTCTTAGAAATTGCCATAGAAAGTTCTTAGAAATCGCCATCGAAAGTTCTTAGAAATCGCCATCGAAAGTACTTACAAACCGCTCTCGAAAGTTCTTAGAAATCGCCATCGAGAGTTATTAGAAATCGCCATCGAAAGTTCTTAGAAATTCGTCATCGAAAGTTCTTAGAAATCACCATCGAAAGTTCTTAGAAATCGCCTTCGAAAGTTCTTGAAAAACGCCTCCGAAAGTTTTTTTTGTAATCGCCATCGAAATTTCTTAGAAATCGCCATTGAAAGTTCTTAGAAATCGCCATCGAAAGTACTTAGAAATCGCCATCGAAAGTTCTTGGAAATCGCCATCGAAAGTTCTTAGAAATCGCCATTGAAAGTTCTTAGAAATCGCCATCGAAAGTTCTTAGAAATCGCCATCGAAAGTTCTTGGAAATCGCCTTCGAAAGTTCTTAGAAATCGCCATCGAAAGTTCTTTGAAATCGTCATAGAAAGTTCTTAGAAATCGCCTTCGAAAGTTCTTGGAAGTCGCCTCCGAAAGTTTTTAGTAATCGTCATCGAGAGTTCTTAGAAATCGCCATTGAAAGTTCTTAGAAATCGCCATCGAAAGTACTTAGAAATCGCCATCGAAAGTTCTTGGAAATCGCCATCGAAAGTTCTTAGAAATCGCCATCGAAAATTCTTAGAAATCGCCATCGAAAGTTCTTAGAAATCGCCATCGAAAGTTCTTGGAAATCGCCTTCGAAAGTTCTTAGAAATCGCCATCGAAAGTTCTTATAAATCGCCTACGAAAGTTCTTGGAAATCTCCTCCGAAAGTTTTTAGTAATCGCCATCGAAAGTTCTTAGAAATCGCCATTGAAAGTTCTTAGAAATCGCCATCGAAAGTACTTAGAAATCGCCATCGAAAGTTCTTGGAAATCGCCATCGAAAGTTCTTAGAAATTGCCATCGAAAGTTATTAGAAATCGCCATCGAAAGTTCTTAGAAATCGCCATAGAAAGTTCTTAGAAATCGCCATCGAAAGTTCTTAGAAATCGCCATCGAAAGTTCTTAGAAATCGCCATCGAAAGTTCTTAGAAATCGCCATCGAGAGTTATTAGAAATCGCCATCGAAAGTTTTTAGAAATCGTCATCGAAAGTTCTTAGAAATTGCCATCGAAAGTTATTAGAAATCGCCATCGAAAGTTCTTAGAAATCGCCATCGAGAGTTATTAGAAATCGCCATCGAAAGTTCTTAGAAATCGCCATCGAAAGTTCTTAGAAATCGCCATCGAAAGTTCTTAGAAATCGCCATCGAAAGTTATTAGAAATCGCCATCGAAAGTTCTTAGAAATCGCCATAGAAAGTTCTTAGAAATCGCCATCGAAAGTTCTTAGAAATCGCCATCGAAAGTTCTTGGAAATCGCCATCGAAAGTTCTTAGAAATTGCCATCGAAAGTTATTAGAAATCGCCATCGAAAGTTCTAAGAAATCGCCATAGAAAGTTCTTAGAAATCGCCATCGAAAGTTCTTAGAAATCGCCATCGAAAGTTCTTAGAAATCGCCATCGAAAGTTCTTAGAAATCGCCATCGAGAGTTATTAGAAATCGCCATCGAAAGTTTTTAGAAATCGTCATCGAAAGTTCTTAGAAATTGCCATCGAAAGTTATTAGAAATCGCCATCGAAAGTTCTTAGAAATCGCCATCGAAAGTTCTTAGAAATCGCCATCGAAAGTTCTTAGAAATCGCCTTCGAAAGTTCTTGGAAATCGCCTCCGAAAGTTTTTAGTAATCGCCATGGAAAGTTCTTAGAAATCGCCATTGAAAGTTCTTAGAAATCGCCATCGAAAGTACTTAGAAATCGCCATCGAAAGTTCTTAGAAATCGCCTTCGAAAGTTCTTGGAAATCGCCTCCGAAAGTTTTTAGTAATCGCCATCGAAAGTTCTTAGAAATCGCCTTTGAAAGTTCTTAGAAATCGCCATCGAAAGTACTTAGAAATCGCCATCGAAAGTTCTTGGAAATGGCCATCGAAAGTTCTTAGAAATCGCCATCGAAAGTTCTTAGAAATCGCCATCGAAAGTTCTTAGAAATCGTCATCGAAAGTTCTTAGAAATTGCCATCGAAAGTTATTAGAAATCGCCGTCGAAAGTTCTTAGAAATTGCCATAGAAAGTTCTTAGAAATCGCCATAGAAAGTTCTTAGAAATCGCCATCGAAAGTACTTACAAACCGCTCTCGAAAGTTCTTAGAAATCGCCATCGAGAGTTATTAGAAATCGCCATCGAAAGTTCTTAGAAATTCGTCATCGAAAGTTCTTAGAAATCACCATCGAAAGTTCTTAGAAATCGCCTTCGAAAGTTCTTGAAAAACGCCTCCGAAAGTTTTTTTTGTAATCGCCATCGAAATTTCTTAGAAATCGCCATTGAAAGTTCTTAGAAATCGCCATCGAAAGTACTTAGAAATCGCCATCGAAAGTTCTTAGAAATCGCCATCGAAAGTACTTAGAAATCGCCATCGAAAGTTCTTGGAAATCGCCATCGAAAGTTCTTCGAAATCGCCATCGAAAGTTCTTTGAAATCGCCATCGAAAGTTCTTAGAAATCGCCATTGAAAGTTCTTGGAAATCGACTTCGAAAGTTCTTAGAAATCGCCATCGAAAGTTCTTAGAATTCGCCGTCGAAAGTTCTTAGAAATCGCCTTCGAAAGTTCTTGGAAATCGCCTCCGAAAGTTCTTAGAAATCGCCATCGATAGTTCTTGGAAATCGCCTTCGAAAGTTCTTAGCAATCGCCATCGAAAGTTCTTAGAAATCGCCATCGAAAGTTCTTAGAAATCGCCTTCGAAAGTTCTTGGAAATCGTCTCCGAAAGTTTTTAGTAATCGCCATCGAAAGTTCATAGAAATCGCCATTGAAAGTTCTCAGAAATCGCCATCGAAAGTACTTAGAAATCGCCATCGAAAGTTCTTGGAAATCGCCATCGAAAGTTCTTAGAAATCGCCATCGAAAGTTCTTAGAAATCGCCCTCGAAAGTTCTTGGAAATCGCCTCCGAAAGTTTTTAGTAATCGCCATGGAAAGTTCTTAGAAATCGCCATTGAAAGTTCTTAGAAATCGCCATCGAAAATACTTAGAAATCAACATCGAAAGTTCTTGGAAATCGCCATCGAAAGTTTTTAGAAATCGCCATCGAAAGTTCTTAGAAATCGCCATCGAAAGTTATTAGAAATTGCCATCGAAAGTTCTTGGAAATCGCCTTCGAAAGTTCTTAGAAATCGCCATCGAAAGTTCTTAGAAATCGCCATCGAAAGTTTTAGAAATCGCCTTCGAAAGTTCTTGCAAATCACCTCCGAAAGTTTTTAGTAATCGTCATCGAAAGTTCTTAGAAATCGCCATCGAAAGTTCTTAGAAATCGCCTTCGAAAGTTCTTGGAAATCGTCTCCGAAAGTTTTTAGTAATCGCCATCGAAAGTTCATAGAAATCGCCATTGAAAGTTCTCAGAAATCGCCATCGAAAGTACTTAGAAATCGCCATCGAAAGTTCTTAGAAATCGCCATCGAAAGTTCTTAGAAATCGCCATCGAAAGTTCTTAGAAATCGCCTTCGAAAGTTCTTGGAAATCGCCTCCGAAAGTTTTTAGTAATCGCCATGGAAAGTTCTTAGAAATCGCCATTGAAAGTTCTTAGAAATCGCCATCGAAAGTACTTAGAAATCGCCATCGAAAGTTCTTAGAAATCGCCTTCGAAAGTTCTTGGAAATCGCCTCCGAAAGTTTTTAGTAATCGCCATCGAAAGTTCTTAGAAATCGCCTTCGAAAGTTCTTAGAAATCGCCATCGAAAGTACTTAGAAATCGCCATCGAAAGTTCTTGGAAATGGCCATCGAAAGTTCTTAGAAATCGCCATCGAAAGTTCTTAGAAATCGCCATCGAAAGTTCTTAGAAATCGTCATCGAAAGTTCTTAGAAATTGCCATCGAAAGTTATTAGAAATCGCCGTCGAAAGTTCTTAGAAATTGCCATAGAAAGTTCTTAGAAATCGCCATAGAAAGTTCTTAGAAATCGCCATCGAAAGTACTTACAAACCGCTCTCGAAAGTTCTTAGAAATCGCCATCGAGAGTTATTAGAAATCGCCATCGAAAGTTCTTAGAAATTCGTCATCGAAAGTTCTTAGAAATCACCATCGAAAGTTCTTAGAAATCGCCTTCGAAAGTTCTTGAAAAACGCCTCCGAAAGTTTTTTTTGTAATCGCCATCGAAATTTCTTAGAAATCGCCATTGAAAGTTCTTAGAAATCGCCATCGAAAGTACTTAGAAATCGCCATCGAAAGTTCTTGGAAATCGCCATCGAAAGTTCTTAGAAATCGCCATTGAAAGTTCTTAGAAATCGCCATCGAAAGTTCTTAGAAATCGCCATCGAAAGTTCTTGGAAATCGCCTTCGAAAGTTCTTAGAAATCGCCATCGAAAGTTCTTAGAAATCGTCATAGAAAGTTCTTAGAAATCGCCTTCGAAAGTTCTTGGAAGTCGCCTCCGAAAGTTTTTAGTAATCGTCATCGAGAGTTCTTAGAAATCGCCATTGAAAGTTCTTAGAAATCGCCATCGAAAGTACTTAGAAATCGCCATCGAAAGTTCTTGGAAATCGCCATCGAAAGTTCTTAGAAATCGCCATCGAAAATTCTTAGAAATCGCCATCGAAAGTTCTTAGAAATCGCCATCGAAAGTTCTTGGAAATCGCCTTCGAAAGTTCTTAGAAATCGCCATCGAAAGTTCTTATAAATCGCCTACGAAAGTTCTTGGAAATCTCCTCCGAAAGTTTTTAGTAATCGCCATCGAAAGTTCTTAGAAATCGCCATTGAAAGTTCTTAGAAATCGCCATCGAAAGTACTTAGAAATCGCCATCGAAAGTTCTTGGAAATCGCCATCGAAAGTTCTTAGAAATTGCCATCGAAAGTTATTAGAAATCGCCATCGAAAGTTCTTAGAAATCGCCATAGAAAGTTCTTAGAAATCGCCATCGAAAGTTCTTAGAAATCGCCATCGAAAGTTCTTAGAAATCGCCATCGAAAGTTCTTAGAAATCGCCATCGAGAGTTATTAGAAATCGCCATCGAAAGTTTTTAGAAATCGTCATCGAAAGTTCTTAGAAATTGCCATCGAAAGTTATTAGAAATCGCCATCGAAAGTTCTTAGAAATCGCCATCGAGAGTTATTAGAAATCGCCATCGAAAGTTCTTAGAAATCGCCATCGAAAGTTCTTAGAAATCGCCATCGAAAGTTCTTAGAAATCGCCATCGAGAGTTATTAGAAATCGCCATTGAAAGTTCTTAGAAATCGTCATCGAAAGTTCTTAGAAATTGCCATCGAAAGTTATTAGAAATCGCCGTCGAAAGTTCTTAGAAATCGCCATAGAAAGTTCTTAGAAATCGCCATCGAAAGTTCTTAGAAATCGCCATCAAAAGTACTTACAAACCGCTCTCGAAAGTTCTTAGAAATCGCCATCGAAAGTTCTTGGTAATCGCCTTCGAAAGTTCTTAGAAATCGCCATCGAAAGTTCTTAGAAATCGCCATCAAAAGTACTTACAAACCGCTCTCGAAAGTTCTTAGAAATCGCCATCGAAAGTTCTTGGAAAATGCCTTCGAAAGTTCTTAGAAATCGCCATCGAAAGTTCTTAGAAATCGCCTTCGAAAGTTCTTGGAAATCGTCTCCGAAAGTTTTTAGTAATCGCCATCGAAAGTTCTTAGAAATCGCCATTGAAAGTTCTTAGAAATCGCCATCGAAAGTACTTAGAAATCGCCATCGAAAGTTTTTGGAAATCGCCATCGAAAGTTCTTAGAAATCGCCATCGAAAGTTGTTAAAAATCGCCCTCGTTATATTGATATAAAAAAAATTTCGACCCCGATGATTGACGACAATAATAATTAATGTGTGGAGTTGAAACAATTAAAAAAGAAACTATGGCATTGCCAGGGGTAATGATAGATTTAATAATTTATTGTTATGTAATTATGTAGATTGATCTTCAGAATTTAAAAAAAATCATATTCATACTACATAATAAACAATTAATAGTGATACGACGGGGCAACACAATAATTACTTCATATCTTGACTATATGAACCCATAAATTTATTTCGCATTTGACAACGTTTGATACGTCGTATAATATGAAAAAAATATTTAACGATATAACGATAATATATATATATATATATATGTATATATATATACATATATATATATATATATATATACACACACACATATATATATATATATATATATATATATACATATATATATATATATATATGTATGTATAAGTGACCAAGTCTAGTAACTATATTTGACGCGTGTTTCTTTATAAAATAATTTTTTTCTTTTAACTTTTGAAGTGCTGTTTTACAGAAACATTCGAAAATTTGTCATATAGTCCTTTAAAATACTCAGTTTTTCTACTCGGTTTGATACGAAGAATCATCTGTATTTATCATATTCACCCATTCATAATATTCTAAGCCAAAAGGTTAATTAACAAACATGAAGTTAGTACCAGATTAAACAAAAAGTCGCAGTGTCTATTAAGCATAAACCGCAAGAATACTTATTGCATCTATTGTGCAGAAACCACACTTTTATTCTACTTACTTACCAAACTATAATGCAATAAGTCATTGTAATTAATTAACAATCATGAATTTAGTACAAGTTCGAAGTAAACACCGTCCTTAAGGAAACTATTGAGCATAAACCGCTAGAGTACTTATTGCATCTATTGTACAGAAACCACACTTCTATTCTACTTATTTACCTAACTATAATGTAATAAGTCATTGTAATTAATTAACAATCATGAATTTAGTACAAGTTCGAAGTAAACACCGTCCTTAAGGAAACTATTGAGCATAAACCGCTAGAGTACTTATTGCATCTATTGTACAGAAACCACACTTCTATTCTACTTATTTACCTAACTATAATGTAATAAGTCATTGTAATTAATTAACAATCATGAATTTAGTACAAGTTCGAAGTAAACACCGTCCTTAAGGAAACTATTGAGCATAAACCGCTAGAGTACTTATTGCATCTATTGTACAGAAACCACACTTCTATTCTACTTATTTACCTTACTATAATGTAATAAGTCATTGTAATTAATTAACAATCATGAATTTAGTACAAGTTCGAAGTAAACACCGTCCTTAAGGAAACTATTGAGCATAAACCGCTAGAGTACTTATTGCATCTATTGTGCAGAAACCACACTTCTATTCTACTTATTTACCTAACTATAATGTAATAAGTCATTGTAATTAATTAACAATCATGAATTTAGTACAAGTTCGAAGTAAACACCGTCCTTAAGGAAACTATTGAGCATAAACCGCTAGAGTACTTATTGCATCTATTGTGCAGAAACCACACTTCTATTCTACTTATTTACCTAACTATAATGTAATAAGTCATTGTAATTAATTAACAATCATGAATTTAGTACAAGTTCGAAGTAAACACCGTCCTTAAGGAAACTATTGAGCATAAACCGCTAGAGTACTTATTGCATCTATTGTGCAGAAACCACACTTCTATTCTACTTATTTACCTAACTATAATGTAATAAGTCATTGTAATTAATTAACAATCATGAATTTAGTACAAGTTGGAAGTTAACGCCATCCTTCTAAAAACTATTAACCATAAACCGCAATAGTACTTATTGCATCTATAGTGCAGAAAGCACACTTCTATTCCACTTATTTTCCCGTCTCTAACATAATAAGTCATAGTAACTAATTAAGAATCATGAATTTAGTACAAGTTGAAAGTAAACGCCATCCTTATGGAAACTATTGAACATAAACCGCAAGAGTACTTATTGTATCTATTATGCAGAAACCACACTTCTATTCCACTTATTTACCCGTCTATAATATAATAAGTCATCGTGATTAATTAACAATTATGTATTTAGTACAAGTTTGAAGCAAACGCCATCCTTATGGAAACTATTGAGCATAAACCGCAAAAATACTTATTGGATCCATTAAGCAGCAACCACTCTTCTATTCCTCTTATTCATCCATCCATTACCCAAATAAAAAACTGTACACCCGGTCGCGTCTGTACGCTTACCGAAAAGTCAGTAGGTATGGTAAATGTTACGGGCGGAAGCGCGAAATAGTCGAAAACGTGCTAAATCCCCAGGGGCAGCTCGCACTTGCGGGTCACAGAAAGATGCGGAAACGTGACAAGCGTAGGGAGGTGAAAACGTAGACATATCGAAAACATCGATACATCGAAGCTTTGTCTATTCACATGCACGTCAAGTTTCCACATTTCTGGGTATTTTATTGGTTTACAATTCGGTGCATTTCATTGGTTTACAAATATTTTGATCAAATTCAGTTTAACGAGAAGATAAATTTTATGTAAATTATTCTAGCAATTGTTTTGCCCATCGACAGCTTATAACATGGTTATAATATATAAATGCATTGACCGTGATTATATCGCAATGTCATGCAGAGGCTACACTCATTAAAATTAGTTTGTATAAATAGTAATCATGAATTAATTGTTTTTTTTTAAGATGTAATCATTACATTAAAAAAACTGTAAATTACTACTAATAGAACTCGCACTAGAAGGAGCGCATGAAATATATATCGGACTTACAAACATTCAAGCGTATGCAGTAGTTTTATTAAAATATTTAAAAATTTATTTAAAAATATTATAATTTCGCAGGCGTAGAACCATGGTGCATATTCCGAAAATTATAAGATTTATATAATTTCTGTAGCTTTATTAGAATCTGCTGGTCAAATTTTATCAAGGCACTGTCTTATATTAGGTACTTCCGGTCGACCCACAATTTTGAAAGTTTGTATAATGGGAGGTCTGATAGCACAAGTAAAGGGAAAATCCAAAAACCAGTGATTGATCGAAATCTAAATTGAATTATATATTTTCGTATTTATTTCATAATTAGTGAAAAACGTATATTTGTAAATAGTTAAATAGAAATAGTGTGTTTATAAATTCCTAAATGTGTACGAAACCCTTATGGCGTGAGTTCTACTCGTGCTTGACAGTTTTTTCCTTTTGAGATTCGTCATCCTAAATCTGTTATGGCAATAATTATGGAACTTTTAAAAAAATTATACTTGTAAATTATAATAATTATACCTCGAACTTTTGGTTTCTGAGACTCCAAAACTTCCCTATTGTAAAATATTAAAGTTAATACTGCGAAACTTTGAAGAACACACAATAATAAATTAATTGACTTTCTAATTTGAATTTTTAAATTTCTACTCTCTCAGTCTATATTGTATACCTTAGATGCTTTATTTTCTGGAAATAAACAACGCATACGCATTTCTGAAAATAACATACGCATTTCGTAACCAAGGACATCACTAATATTTATTGTATTAATGTGAGTTTATTATTTAGTACTTTATATACCTGAAGATATTAATTTTAATACAATAATTTATTAAAATTAATATCTCGTTATGTAATTGTAATTGAATTGAATTCAAGTATGTAATTGAAAATATAACGTTACTTTATTTGTAACGCACACATTAAATGTTACCAATTTGTATCACGACGAGTACACATATACATACTTTTAAATCTTATCATATATAAAGGCATTTTAAACACAGGGCCGTAAGCATTTTAAATGCAAAATGGTCATGAATGTTTGAAGCATCTAAAAGCAGCAGAACTTGCCTGTGCAAAAGGAATATTAAGCGTGTCCTCTTCTTTGTAAGCTTTCCATAATATCCAACGATGTCCAGTGCGGTGTTTAGTCATAGCATTACAATTTATTTATTTATCATATGAAAAGAGATACAGTGTTTAATGTTTAAAGTTACTGTTTCTTTAGTATTTAAGGGTGTCGCTTGTCAGAATGATGAAATGTTCTGGTTGCCCGTCATACATTATTAGAGCGCACTCCTGAATAATGTGATAGATTCTCTGCTTCAGGCATCTACATTCATACCACTTTTCCGGAAATGAGCTCAGTGACCAATTCTGCTTCTTAAGCGATTGATGTTCATTGAATATTTATTACTCTTAGATTAGTGCACAAAAATATGCCCAATAATTACTAATATAAAAGAGTAAAAACATTTTTCCATCATTACTTTCATACATTATTAAGATTGACTTAAAAAAAAGTAAGTAGTTGATATGTAGATGACAAAATACTGCAAATTGATAAAAACACTACATGAAAACTGAATTCCAGGTTGACGTTAGCATCGTTACGAATTTGAGGTAAATTTAGAGAAATCTAAAGTTGTGTACATTCTTAGAAAGGAAATAAGACACAGCATAAATATCTTACAAGCAAAACGTTGCGTTTATCGTTATAAAATGAACGAATTATGGTTTATAGAGGAATAAAAATAAAGAATGAGACGTCAAGTAATAAGTAGGTAACTGTAATTATGAAAGTTCTCCTGTTTATAATATAGGACAGCGAGTACAATGTAAATACGAATGGGACAACATTGCTGTAAAGCAAATCGCATTAATTCATTCTCCATAGATAATGGCGTATATAATCCTAATTCACAATTAAAAGACAAAATGAAACAATAGCGCCAGATATATCGGGGCACTTCAAAAATAGGTCAGGTGGTTCGGCATGGGATGGCCTTTCCTCGGACCAGCTTCATTCAGATCCCCCTCCCGGTATATTTTGTGGGCCAGAAGTGCTGGCGGGTTTCGGGACTTCAACGGTGAAGTTTTTTTAAATATAGCCAGATCAATGGAGAGCTTAGGTCTCTGGCGGATCTTTTTAATTTATCTATGGAAATTCTGTAGGCGCCGAAGGTTGAGTGGAGTAATGTTGCTAATTGGGCGCTGTTTGTCGATGACTGGCATGGGCGCTGTTCATCCCGGTAGGGGCGTAGTATACTGTCATTGAATATACAAGCATCGGAGCGGTTGTTCACAAGAGTCCAACAGAGAACAGAGGCTACTGTTAGTTTTGGCAGAATATTGTTCCTGGTAATTTGACTGTGGGAGCTGCAGGTGATGTCTAGGTATATGGGGTTTCAGTTACAGTTTAGTGCAGTTGATTTAAAAGTAACGTTAAGCTTCCTGTTTGCTATCCGGTTGTTGGAGTGAATCCAGCATACCGTGAATTTCGACGCGTTCATCGAAATTGTCTTCTATGGCAGCTAGACTTTGATGCAGGGTTTCTGCTGTGAATTCGATACGGTGGTATTAAAAAACTAGCGCCAGGTCGTCCACGCAGTCGAATTTCCTTGATACAGTATCTGGTATATCGTGAATGTACAGATGATAATATGATGATCGTATAATACGGGGGCTAGTACTGAGTCTTGAGGTAGACCGTTGTTGAGGACTCTAACTTTGAAAGGGCATTGGAAGGGCCTATTAGTGACGACATCTTCAATAATTCTGCAGGTCTTTATGCAGTGGATCATCTTAAGCAGATTTATAAATAGCCCTTATCACCACACAGTATCATAAGCAGCGAGTAGATTAGGCTACATTAGATTAATTATACTAATATTATGAATGTGAAAGTTAATATGTTTATTTCGTTATTTACTCTGCTTTCACGTCTTGATTATTAAACTAATCTCTATGATATTTTAAAACTAAAAAAGTAATCCGATTAGATACAGAAACGTGAGCAAGAGCGTGAATACAACTATGTAATAATATATCGCGGCAATATGTTAGCCTGTGGCTACCTACCGTAACCCTTGTTGATATTTGAAGTGAATAACACTTATTCTAAGTGAATAATGTGGGCACTCCATTTCTTCGATTCTTTTGATCATATAAATTATTTTTTAATAATTAAAAAGATAATCCGATTAGATGCAAAAGTGTGCATATGCTTAAGAGCGTGAATATAACTATGTAATAATACATCACGGTAACATGTTCGTCTACGACTACCTACCGAAGCTGACGTGGGCACTGCATTTCTCGAATTATTTTCATTCCAAAATAGAATTTATTTTTTGACAATTGAAGAAGGTAATCCGATTAGAAGCAAAAGTATGCATATAAGTAAGAGCGTGATTATAACTATGTAAAAATACGTCACGGTAACATGTTCGCCTACGGCTACCTACCGTATCTGACGTGGGCACTCCAATTGTTCAATTCTGTGCCTCTCAAACTACTTAGCTATTATTTATCCAATATTAAAATCTAACTATTTTCCACGGTTATTATTTTCAACTTTTTCATTTTTGTCGCGAGCGAAGCGGCAGATCAATTGATAGTATAATATATTAATTACAGTTACAATCAGGATTCTAAAGGATACGCTTGATAAGTTATTTCAATCCTTTTAAAGTTATTTCATATATTTCCTTTGAAAAAAAATAAATGTTTTTGGTTTTTTTATAACGAAATTATGAAATGGGAGAAAAAACTTCGAACCACTTAATTATAATGATTAAAATAGCGTCGTTTGTTTACATAGGAGGGTGGATTTAAATATATCCGATCTCATATGACACATGCTCTACAATTTGAATATATCCTTATTATTTGCTGTAATCTGTAGTTTTTACTATAATTATAGGTCACAATAGCTTTACATGAGCGTCATTTAGTTTCAAACACTAAACAATAAATTGAAAAACGGAACGTCATCAAGTATCTCCATAAGATGTGTTCAACGCCAACGTAAATCCACGAAGGCAGCTAACTCATTGTAAACTATGGTTAAAAAATTGTGTGTTAATTAAATGTGGTCGGAAAAATTTGGAAAATTCGCCCTTACAGGGAGCACCCCTAAAACGTAAACCACCGGATAAAACATCGGCAAAATATGCGATCTGATTAGAGAAGATCCATCTCAGTAATAAAAACGGTGAGTATTGTATATATTCATCCTGACTAATATTATAAATGCAGAAGTGACTTCTTTTGTATGTTGCGCTTTCACGTTCCAACTAGTCGACCGATCGTCATGACATCACGTAGTTCTGAGTCATGGGATGCACATAGGACATTTTATCCCAGAGTAAAATAATTTTTTAAAAATTTTCTTTATTCAAATATCAGTTCGCTAGAAAAACCTTCTTTTTAAATTATATTAATATTTTTTTTCACTTTTTCATGCAAACGAATATGGGGTGAAGGATGGTTACCTTATGGTTTTCATAGAAAATTATAAAAGTTTGTTGATGAACAAAAAATAACATCTTTCTTTTTTAAAAATCAACATTTTCAGTGTTTGTTTAGTCTAAATAAATTTAGAAAGCATATAGGTAGAGATGTGGTTCGACTGCTAAAATATAGATAGAAATCAGGTTAACGAAATTTTAAAAGGAAATGGAAAAATATGTTAATAAACAAAGAAAGTAATCATCTTTCTTTTGTAAGAATTTTTTTACCTGTGCGTTTAGTTACGGCAAATAAATTTAGAAAATATATTTTCTTGAATACTCTCCATACAAATACAGCTCTACTGCTGAAATATAGATAGAGATGAGGTTAATAACATCTTTAAGAAAAAAATATAAAAGCCTGTTAATAGACAAAAAACAAATTGATCATCTTTCTTTTTTAAAAGTCACTATTATTATGTGAGCGTTTAGTCGCGGCAAATAAATTTAGAAAAAAATATTTACTTTAATACTTTCAATACAAATACAATTCGACTAACTGAAATATAGCCAGAGATGAGATTAATAATATTTTTTAACACCCTCCCTACACTAGTAGAGTTGGTAAGCTCCAGTTGTAAAGAAAAAAAACATTTTTCAATTTAACCGTCAACATTCAAATTTAACCAACGTTAAATTAAATTTTACGAACAAACCATCGGATACTTTATCGCTTCTCAATCTATTTTTGGATTCATTGAATAATAAACTTATCAAAGAAAGAGTTATTCACTTGGAATATCAATTAAGGAATGTGATAAAATATTACCATAAAGTATTAAAAAATATTTATTGCTCGGTATTTAATTTCCATTGCTTCAGCAAATCTCAACAAATATTGGCTACTCTCTTCTTGCTATAGACTGATAATAATCGTTACCGTGAATCCATTGAGCTTTCTATAGACGACGCCGTTATTTCTACGCCGTTATTTCTACGCAGTTATGTTCGTTAATAATCGACTGATAAATTGCTAATTGGAGAGACAGAACTAGGTTTCAATATTAACTTTTGTCTTACATGGAATTTTAAAATTAGAGTGAAGTCGATGAAGGATTTGGACTTCGGATAGCAGTTAAAATCCTTTTATCACCAAGTAGAGTAGCTACACTGAGGCGTTTGTCGTTTTGTTGAATCGACATAAAATAAAGGACATGAGTTAGCAGCACCAGGTAAATGCTGTATTCGTTTGCAAATAAAATATCATCACTATCTATTTACGCTTGTATAAAAACCAAGAATCGAAAGTTATATAAAAACCATATATCTTTTCTAATTTTGTTTTCTTTATGAATCTTATGTTCATACCCTGTTTTCTTCAAATTTTGTGCTTTAAATGTTGTTTGTTTTTTTCCCGATGTATCGTGTGAAATTTAATTTATTTTGTATCATAATTGTTATTTTCTTTTTTATTATTTCTACTTAAGAAATTTGTTGTCAATTGTACAATCGTACCATACAATTTTTTGCAATTAATCTTGGAACAGATTATTCGAATTCCTTCATTACTTATGGTTTATAGTAAGACATTTGTTCTTATGTCAATTAATGCGTTGTATGTGTGTGTATGTGCGCGCGTGCGTGCGTGCGTGCGTGCGTGCGTGCGTGCGTGCGTGCATACGTGTGTGTGCGTGCCTGCGTGTGCATGTGTTTATGTGTTTGTACCAGTAAATGTAATTAACCGTGAGCGCGTTACTTCAATACATAACAGTGTGTCTTACGAAACATTGGATGAGTAACATTAATCGTATTTTTATCCAAAAACAATAACATTTTCTTTTTAATTTCAAAAATGTTGTAAGTTATTAACATAGAAACCTATGTATTTTATTTCGACAAACATAAGAAGCGTGGCAATCTTGTATAAATAGTTTTCTTAACTATGCGAGCGTGAACTTGACTTTTCTAACTATCCCTCCTCCTAGTATGGGTGTTTCTATAATTTTGCACGGTAACTGCAAATGGAAAACAGTGACATTTAACAGTGAAGGAAAATGTATGGGATTATATGATGAGGCTTTTAATTTTCCTCCTACGGAAACGCATGATAGCATCGCGACTCACATTTTTCATTTCGTTTTGATTAAGTAATCATGTAAACATACTAACTAATATAATACAATATAACATATTAATATTGTAGAGAATTGTCTACAAAATTTGACTATTAGATGACAGTTCGGCAGAATGACTGAAACCTGAACAGCTGACAGCCAGGTGCGATAATGCTGCGGTTAATCCACGAAAGGGGATTTAAATAGATCACACCCGCAAAAATAATCAAGATTTTAAACTTTCAAGGAAGTTTAATTATCATTGATTGTACAAAATTATGACTAGACATAAATTTTGTGTGATGTCATAGAAAATTTAATCTTTATTTATTTTATATATTAAACGACTTAAATAAAAAAAAGGCAAACTATTTTGTTTTGACAGGTTACGCATGATTAATTGCTTAAGAAGTTAAAGTGGAAAATAGTTATATACTACATACATGTGAGTATGTGTGTGTGTGCGTGTGCGTGCATGCATGCGCGCGTGCGTGCGTATTTGTGTGTGTGTATGCATACGATATTAAATGGGTGACAAATAATTTCTTTTTTTAAGCAGCTCTGCAACTTTTGGTGAGTGTGCGTGCGTGCGTGCGTCTGTGCGTATATATATGCATACAATATTAAGGGGTGACAAACAATTTCTTTTTTTGAGTTGCACTGCAATTTTTAGAGTTTACTCCTTAAGAATCGCTTTTCACATATAGCGTATGGTATGAAGTTTTATGAGGAGTAAAATCAGAAGTTCGGAGCGTTAAAAAAAGTGTAACCGTCAGGTGGCCTCTCCGCGCAACATTTCTGCGCATCTTTAGATTGAGATATCAATATGCTTATTTGGCATTTTCTTATGGCGTAATCGCAATGACGGAATTTGACACACATATCTTTCGTATTAATAGACAAAACATAAAACCAGATTTAATCGCGATTACGGAAGTCTAGACTAATATAGTCGTAATATATCTACGATGGTTCGGTTAAACTGGTATTAACTAATCGAGTTTGGAAAATCTAAGATGAGCCGATCGGAGGTTTATGTTTTGATTCAATACTTTCACTTGCGTAGTACGTACTGTGCATCAATCGTTAACTAATTTCAGGCATATTTTGACAAATCGAATTATTTATTGATAGTTGTAAGCGCAGATCATACACTAAAGTTGTAAGCGTCGTTTCTTTTTGGTTGAAAGTTTTGCGTTTAACAACAATGTAGTAATATGAATACAAGAAAAAAAAATTACATGGAAAAAGAGAAAAAGTATTGTTGCAGATATTGGTATGCAACAATAGCCTTTTCTGAAAATTGAAATATAATTGAAAATATAATATACCCATAATCTTTTTTTATATTTATATATAGTGTTACCTATTTTATACATTCCAAGACAATCGTACTTAAGGAGTAAACCCCAACTGAAACGCATACTTCTTTTTGTATGGATACTACCATATAATACAGATATATCATTAGTTAGAGACCTAACATTGTTACAAAGTATAATTAGTTTCAGTAACAATTTGATTGACCACGTCTCAGGAAGCATAATATTTAGCAAGGTAACTGAAAGTTCTAAATCCATTATTCAAAATTAATTTAAAATATTTTAAATGAGTCGCAATAAGATATTTCAAGAGTATTTCATTAAAGTACGTGAGACGTTATGAAATTTACTTTAATTACATCTCATGCTCTGTTGGGCTTGTTATACTTGAAACTGTTGAATTAGTTCCAAGTTTCAAATTACACTTCATCAAATTTTTCATGCCAATTTTTTAGCACGAGTTTCATTATATGAAATTGCTGTTTTTATTTAAAAGGGATTGAGTATATAGTATTTGGACTAATTTCTTTGGGGATTGAGTACATATTGTGTATATTTATATACAGGGGATTGAGTATATATTATTTGAAATTACTGTTTTTATTTAAAGGGGATTGAGTATATATTATTTGAAATTACTGTTTTTATTTAAAGGGGATTGAGTATATAGTATTTGGACTAATTTCTTTGGGGATTGAGTATATATTGTGCATATTTATATAAAGGGGATTGAGGATATATTATTTGAAATTACTGTTTTTATTTAATGGGGATTGAGTATATAGTATTTGGATTAATTTCTTTGGGGATTGAGTATATATTAAGTATATTTATATAAAGAGGATTGAGTATATATTATTTGAAATTACTGTTTTTATATAAAGGGGATTGAATATATAGTATTTGGACTAATTTTTTTGGGGATTGAGTATATATTAGTTGAAATTACTGTTTTTATTTAAAGGGGATTGAGTATATAGTTTTGGTAGCTGAGTTTCATTTAGTAAATTATCGCTGAAATTTTAAGGGTATTGAATTTCCATAATAAGTCTTTGGAAATAGCAGGGGACTGAGATTGAAATTAGTCTTAGTACTGAATTTGATTTATTTAATTACCACTCTAATTTAAAGGATATTGAATTTCCTTAATCTCTTTTTCTATAACTGCAATTTTTCTCAAAATGCATTTGTTAGACACTGAGATTGACATATGTTTTGACGCCTAGTTTAATTTAGTAAGGTATCACTCTAATTTTAAGGGTGTTAAATTTATCTAATTTGTTTTTGGAAATGAACTTGTAGGAGACTGAGATTGACGTACAGTTTCGGCGCTTGAGTTTCATTTATTTAATTACCGCTCTAATTTGAAGGGTATTGAATTTCCCTAATCTCTTTTTAGGAATGCATATGTTGGAGGCTGAGAGAAATAAAGGAAATATCACCAAATAGACCCATAATATATGGATTATGGGTTTATTCAATGAAACAAAGTATTCTCAATATAACAAACTCTTATATAAAGTAAATGAAATACAATTGGAAATACACTACGTGCAAGAAGAATCAGTTAACTAACTAACGCATACATAGTGCTGCCACTTAGTAAGAAAAATGTACAAGTTTAATTTTGCTTTTAATCTAATAAAAAGAAAGTTTCTTTTCGTACATTAAATTTGGGAATACCTCTTTTAATGTGAAAAATATTAAGACATTTTAGATGGTAATTGAAAATAGCAAACTACTGGAGATGTCTCTTGAAATGTGATCTAAAATGTCGAGTATCATTTTATATCGCCTTTACTTAGATAGATATAGAGATAAGATATAAAGTTTCCAAGTTGTTTTGCAACTTGTTCCGTTTCCTTTTAACATTCTAACAACGTAATACAATAAATAAGGATAACGGCATTTAGTAAAATCGGTCAACTTGCATTTATAAACTATTTTTCTAACATCTTTGAATGATACAGCTAGCAATATACTTATATATTGATAAGTGATATTGATATTTGTCATAGTGTAATAAAATTGTGTACGCTGGAATGTAGATAGAAGTCTCGTGGTAGGTGTTCTGTTTATACTTAATGTTTAAATTATGTACCTTAAAATGTGCTTAATACAATATTTATGCTGAATACTTGTTACATTATACTTTTGTATACTTGAATGTGAATGGAACGCGCTAGTATGAGTTCTACTAATGCTTAATACATAAACTTTTATACACTCGAATGTGAATGAGACACTAGTATTGTGTGTTCTACTTACGCATAATGCTTAAACTTTTGTGCACCCGAATGTGAAGTGAATCCTCGTAGCGTGCGTTTTACTTACGCTTAATGCTTAAACTTTTGTACACTCAAATGTGAATGGTCGCTCATAGTGTGTGTTCTACTTACGCTTAATGCTTCAACTTTTGTGCACTCGAATGTGAATGGAAATCTCATAGTGTGTGTTTTACTTACATTGAATGCTTAAACTTTGTACACTCAAATGTGAACGGAACGCTCGTAGTACGTACGTCTTTTACTTTCGCATAATGCTTTAACTTTTGTATACTCGTATGCGAATGGAATGATCGTAGTGAGTGTTCTACTTATGCTTAACGCCTAAACTTTTGTACACTCGAATGTGAATGGAACGCTCGGATTGTGTATTCTTCTTATGCTTTATCCTTGAAATTCTGTACACACGTGTTTAAACATACATAAGATTAATATAGCTGTCTAACATTTTCTAAAAACACCCAAAACATTTGAATTGCCCCGTTTCGTTTTGTGGAACTACTTACCGAAATAAAAGTGTTTGAATAAAACGATTACATCGATGTATTTGTAGACGGCCCTAGCCGGAAGACACTCCGCGTTATTATTTTCCGACATATAAGTGACACCGGCCGACCTTCTGTCCCGTCCCAACAGTCGTAACACGTTGCACACACGTTTTTCTACTTCGCGATGATATTGTTTTTCACTAGACGCTGTCGTTTATTAGTACGTAGGTATGGGAGTAACGTGAAAAACTTCTGACTCATCTCAAAAATGTGTACCTATGCAGGTACATGACACATAAGTATGCATTATGTAAGTCTGCTGTGTACGGTGTTCATTGTCCGAATATGTCGCGTATGTTGAGTAAGAATATGCATAGGTGTATTTATTGTAGGGGTATAAATGTAACAACTTGAAAGTGTAATAATCAATATTTTTAGAAGTAATTTGCCACACAAGTATAGCAAACAAGGCTATCAGAAATAAACAAGAGTATCAAGGGTATCAGAAAACAAGAGTATCAGAAATAAGCAAGAGTATTAGAAAACAAGAGTATCAGAAATAAACAAGAGTATTAGAAAACAAGATTATTAGAAATAAACAAGAGTATCAAGAGTATCAGAAAACAAGAGTATCAGAAATAAACAAGAGTATTAGAAAACAAGAGTAACAAAAATAAACAAGAGTATTAGAAAACAAGAGTATAAGAAATAAACAAGAGTATCAAGAGTATCAGAAAACAAGAGTATCAGAAATAAACAAGAGTATTAGAAAACAAGAGTAACAAAAATAAACAAGAGTATCAGAAAACAACAGTATCAGAAATAAACAAGAGTATCAGAAAACAAGAGTATCATAAATAAACAAGAGTATTAGAAAACAAGAGTATCAGAAATAAACAAGAGTATTAGAAAACAAGAGTATCATAAATAAACAAGAGTATTAGAAAACAAGAGTATCAGAAATAAACAAGAGTATTAGAAAACAAGAGTATCAGAAATAAACAAGAGTATCAAGAGTATCAGAAATAAACAAGAGTATCAAGAGTACCAAAAAACAAGAGTATCAGAAATAAACAAGAGTATTAGAAAACAAGAGTATCAGAAATAAACAAGAGTATCAAGAGTATCAGAAAACAAGAGTATCAGAAATAAGCAAGAGTATTAGAAAACAAGAGTATCAGAAATAAACAAGAGTATCAGAAATAAACAAGAGCATCAGAAATAAACAAGAGTATCAAGAGTATCAGAAAACAAGAGTATCAGAAATAAACAAGAGCATCAGAAAACAAGAGTATCAGAAATAAACAAGAGTATTAGAAAACAAGAGTATCAGAAATAAACAAGAGTATTAGAAAACAAGAGTATCTGAAATAAACAAGAGTATCAAGAGTATCAAGAAACAAGAGTATCAGAAAACAACAGTATCAGAAATAAACAAGAGTATCAGAAATAAACAAGAGTATCAGAAATAAACAAGAGTATCAGAAAACAAGAGCATCAGAAATAAACAAGAGTATCAAGAGTATCAGAAAACAAGAGTATCAGAAATGAACAAGAGTATTAGAAAACAAGAGTATCAGAAATAAACAAGAGTATCAGAAATAAACAAGAGTATCAGAAATAAACAAGAGTATCAGAAAACAACAGTATCAAGAGTATCAGAAAACAAGAGTACCAGAAAACAAGAGTACCAGAAAACAAGAGTATCAGAAATAAACAAGAGTATCAGAAAACAAGAATATCAGAAATAAACAAGAGTATCAGAAAACAAGAGTATCAGAAAACAAGAATATCAGAAATAAACAAGAATATCAGAAAACAAGAGTATCAGAAATAAACAAGAGTATCAGAAATAAGGGATGACAGCCAGTGTTATAGTTATTCAATCGGTTACAGAAGTAAAGTACCATTGAGATCATTGGTAGAAAATTCGGTTAGGTAGAAGAACGATTATTGTAGCGGTGCTTATCTCTTTGTAGTTGTCATTTTGTCAATAATATAGTCTGAAATAACTTGTTAGCCAGCACTATGATGCAAACATCGATAAATAAGCTGCGACATTTCTAATAGATTTAAATGTAAGGGTTAAAGGTGTTATAATATTTTTTAGTTTTTACAAGATTAATGGTAAAACACATATATTTTTGTAAAAAGTCTGAAACATTAATTTCTGTAATCCAATTAAAATGTACTATTTAAAAATGTGTTATGTTCATGAATCTGTTTTTATTGTAAGTGCATATTTGGAAGGCATTTGAAAAACCGCAAGCTAAGTTACTTGCAATAAATTCCGTAGTAAAATACGATCTTTTGATAGCATTCATATAATTTAAATTGAAAATCTTAATAAAAAGCTAGTATTGACAATTTTTTCAGAAGTTTCCAATCTACTTTTGAGAAATTAGAGTTCGACGGGGTTAGACGGGATACAAACGGAGTTTAAGAATGGAAAATGGTAAATGAAGCCTCAATTTTATTTTATAAGAATTTTCCAATAGTAGCTTACTTGATGGAGTAAGGGAACAAAATGTTATGTTCCAACTTTACATACAAGTAGGAAAGGCGTGGTAAGCGGATTCATTTGTAGAATATATATTATCCATAAGAACATTTTGTAGATTTGAAAGTTGCAAATGACCTTTGCACAATCAGAACTCTAACATCTTTCACTTTCTAGCTAAATCGTTGAGGCATATTTACTTTAAGCAACGCGTAGATACGTCTAAAGAAGATAACGTAATTTAATATTTACTAATAATGTAATTAAAAACAATTTAATTAACTAATAAAAAATTTTATTTTATGAATAAAATCTCAGTTTTTTTTATTAGAGAACTCTTATAATTTTTTCAGTTATTCTTACTCAAATTAACAGTACATTGAATAGTAAAGAAATAAATACGATTGCACTGCACATTTTTTCTACTGTCATTGCGAAACTTTAAAATCATCAAAAGTTAATAATTATCTAGTTCATACGTCATCTATATAAAAAATAAAATTTATCCACTTAAACATGTTTCTGCAATCTTCACGTTTGCCTTCGACAGGTCCTGTGCTTCTGAGACAAATCATTGGATGCAAGTATGTAAAACGTTTGAAAATCAATTTTGTTCCAAACGAAACCTTTAGAAGCAGCCGCTGTTAACGTTTGAAAACCTTTATTTTTTAACCTTTTTCCGAACCCTGATTGAAGGCATTTGAGAAAACGGGAAGTGCGT
This sequence comes from Druceiella hillmani, assembly GCA_039881145.1. Lineage (NCBI taxonomy): Eukaryota > Metazoa > Arthropoda > Insecta > Lepidoptera > Hepialidae > Druceiella > Druceiella hillmani. Next base: position 7,058,758 of record JAYKKI010000011.1, on the reverse strand, counting down.
GTGGAAATATACATAAAGAAGAGTTTCGTAGTAGATCATATTGTGCTTGTGAGACAAATCATTTGATGCAGGTATGTAAAACGTTTGAAAAACAATTTTGTTCCGAACGAAACCTTTAGAAGCAGCCGCTGTTAACGTTTAAAAACCTTTATTTTTTAAATTTTTTTCGAGCCCTATTTGACGGCATTTGAAAAACCGTTTTACACATATATACGAATCGCATGTTTTTTTATAACGCCTTAACAACAAATAAAATTTTAAACAGTACGAATAACATAGACTAAAAATAAAATAAGTCAGCCATCGAATGTAATCAACAATTATCTAATATTTAAAAAATGGCATTGGCAAACAAGGAAATTGGCCATTAAATAAGAATTTATCTCGCCTAGCAACCTTTTCGATAAGTAAATGACTTGTATATAAAAACACAAGTGCCAGAGCAATAAACACGTTGTTTAGAATTTAAAATTTGACGTAATGTGACTACAATAGAACAGTCATCAGACAATTATTAGAGCCGGCGATCAACTGATGCATTCATTAAATCATGATAACACGCGTGACGTTTGAGTCCTATTATTAATCGATTTGTTTTATTGCACCGTGTAAACAAACATTTCAAGGCATCAATATTTATTATCGAATGCGAGAAGTACTATTTGTCTTTTCCAAAGTGGGATCTCAACGAAACATCAAATTCAGTCAACAATAATAATACGTACGTCACAGATGGACGTCGGCTTTTGATAGCATGCTAACTTATAGAATCCCAGTTATTTTTTTTAAATAAACAACACTGTAGTTGTAGTAATGCCATTTAACAATAAGCCATTTAACGCATATCACAAATGGTCATCGACTCTTGGTTGCTTGTTAATTGATTGAATCAAAGTTCACAATTAAATGAAACTACGTGATGTAGTATTATTTCTACTTTCTTTAAGTTCTTCACCACGACCTAGATTTCGTTGTATTACAACATCTTCAGGTGGGATATTAGCAAAGATTCTAATCTTTGCTAATAGCCCACCTGAATCTTTGTCAATACTACATCACGTAGTTTCATTTAATTGTGAATAATTAATTTCTACAAAATTAACGCCAAATATATTCAATATTTGAATCAAAGTTAATTTTTCAGAATAATTAACAGTGTCGTTATAATAATACCAGTCAACAATAATTATATAATACACATATCACAGATGTTTACGGACACTTCATTGCTTACTATTTGATTGAATTAAATTTAATTTTTCTGAATAATCAACAGTGTCGTTCTATTAATACCGGTCAACAATAATAAAACGCATGTCACAGATGGTCATCGATTTTTGATTATTTGCTATTTTGATCGAATCAAAGTTAATTTTTTGGAATAATCAACAGTGTCGTTATAGTAATACCGGTCAACAATAATAAAACGCACGTCACAGATGGTCATCGATTTTTTATTATTTGCTATTTTGATCAAATCAAAGTTAATATTTCAGAATAATCAACAGTGTAGTTACAATAGTTGCCCAACATATCTATTTTATTAATTGAATTTCTAGATAAATAAAACATTAGTACAATAATAATTAATAAGTGATTGCACAATCGGACAAGTAGTGTAATAATATGTTTAATTAGGACTTTATATGATAAGTAGGTAAAACCAATGACAACAATAAGTAAATAATGCTATCTAATTGGGAATTGCCAATATGGCAATTAAAATAATACCTGTATGCACATCTTCTTCCATCAAATACGACGTAGTGTCTGCTTTAAAAGATATTATACCTCTCAGAACAGAAATAATATCAACTTTGGGAACAAGAAAAAGCTCTATTGCACTGTTACCAGCTTTCAGGTTCCCTCAATTATTTTAAATTACATAATGGATTTTCTACTGTATCATATTCGTCTTTTTTGTATTTATTGGATATCTGCGCAAATATCAAGATAATTATATGGCTCTGCAAAATATGCAAAGTATTATCGGTTATATCGACAACGCCTCGGCGTTGGGATATGAATTCTTTCTTATTTCGATCATCTCCGAAAAATATTCATTTACAGGATTCAGATCCTCAAAACGAGTAGACTGTATCAAGTGGAGTACGTGAAAAGTCTTGAGCGTACTAGAGAATGTGTATATATAGTGCTTGTACTTTACAGTACAGCCCCTAGTGCTAGTGCTTTTAGTTTACAGTACAGCCCTTAGTGCTAGTGCTTGTACTTTACAGTACAGCCCCTAGTGCTAGTGCTTGTACTTTACAGTACAGCCCCTAGTGCTAGTGCTTGTACTTTACAGTACAGCCCCTAGTGCTAGTGCTTTTAGTTTACAGTACAGCCCTTAGTGCTAGTGCTTGTACTTTACAGTACAGCCCCTAATATAGATAATCCAAGAAATAATATAGATAATCCAAGGTTACACAAGTAACATTCATTTACATATTTTAGTCAAACATAAGCTTACATTATCTATTATATATACATTATCTATTTTCTTATTTTTTAAAATTTATATTTAATGTTTAAAAATTATACTAATACAGGAAGGCTTGTTAATTTTACTATTATTTGAGTATTTCATTCGCGTCGTTTTTTACATTGAGTAAGTTGAAGAAGGGATAATAGTATGAGAAGTACGATACGTAATGCTTGCAGATTTTACGGAAATACGTTAAATCGAGACATGTACCAGTGAGACTGGTCTGCAGATTGGTATCATTTGCTAGTTCCAAGTTGAAATGTTGGCAAAGATATTGACGCAAGCGATCTCGGTCGACGGGTGACAAGTTAAAGTCACCTGCGAGTACTAGTGGCATATTTTTATAACGTTACAAGCTCTGTCAAACGCGACCACTCCCGATCAAATCAATCTATATACTGCTGAGTAATCACTAATTAAACACAGCGCGCGATAAATTTAGTTCGTAATGAGTAGTGCCGCACGCTGCTACAGCGCCATCAGCGACTTACGCACTACCGAGTAATTACTTATGTCCTCTAAATTATGGTACTAAAATTTCGTTACTTATGGTTTTTGCAAGGGACCACTTCCGGACCGAAATGAAAGACTTTTCACGTCAAAAACGGAACCCCACTTGATTTTCCATCCGTCCGCCTGTATGTCAAAGCACTTTTTCCTCGAAATTCCATGAGATATCAAGTTGGATACATCGGATACTGAGGTCTATAGTCTTATAATGCGATAATTTCAAGTTTTTGGTTCACGCAACAAAAATATATTGACCTTTAAAGTGTATTTTTTTCCTTTATTTTTACCAAAGTCTTACTCACTGATCATCAAAATCTTTATAGAGTACTTCTGGTCTAGCTACAATCTTGAAAGTCAGCATAATAGGAGGATAGGAGGATAGGAGGAAATTCAAAAATTTATGATTTCTAATTCTATATAGAATAAGAAAAATAATTCTATATGGAATATTATTCCATATAGAAATTCAAAAATTTATGATTTCTAATTCTATATGGAATAAGAATCTTTATAGAGTACTTCCGGTCTAGCTACAATCTTGAAAGTCGGCATAATAGAAGGAAATTCAAAAATTTATGATTTCTAATTCTATATGGAATAAGAATCTTTATTGAGTACTTCCGGTCTAGCTACAATCTTGAAAGTCGGCATAATAGAAGGAAATTCAAAAATTTATGATTTCTAATTCTATATGGAATAAGAATCTTTATTGAGTACTTCCGGTCTAGCTACAATCTTGAAAGTCGGCATAATAGAAGGAAATTCAAAAATTTATGATTTCTAATTCTACATGGAATAATACGTTTTTATAATTAGTTTCTTTTACGTCTGTGAAAGACATAGGAAATATTTTACGTTTTGGAAAATTAATATTTGTAAACAGTTTTACAGATTGCAAACAGTTTAATTTTCACATATCGTATATACGTACCACAGATTTAAAATATTAGAAGCAGACGACATATAACAGCTTGAAAACTGTAACCAAAAGACTGAGTCTAATATTTAGTTATGTGGCTTAATACAGTGGCAACACATATTTGACTAAAAATTAATATATAAATATTTAAACGTAAATATTGTTTTAATTTACCGAAACTTTTATTTGAAGCTAAATCGATTCCAAATTAGTCATTGCGCATTGACAGATACCATATTCAATTCGCTATGTCAATTACTTATATTTTTGTTAAATTTTAAAAGTTATATTTTTGCATTGGTATCATGTAAATAAATGGGTATACGATTATAATTAAAATATTTCAAAAGTGCAGATAGACATTTTAATTATATTTAATTGTTTTTTATAGTAAAACTGAAAGTCTTTAAGCAAAAAGGAAGTGATATTTAAAATTAAAAGTATTTTTGTTATAATTCTATGTATTTTTATTTATTTAAAATCGCTTTAACATTTTTTTTATTAAATATAGTTATTAAAAATAGATGCTTACTTCTAAAATAAGATCATGGATAAAATAAATTATGTATTAATAATATATTATTAATATAAATCTTTATTGAATCTTTAATCACAAATTATTTATTCTTATGCTTAAATTTTAACTTGCAAATGGACCTAAAATATAAATCATTAAGCTGATATTAAAAGAGTAGGTAAAGAAAGAAAATAAATTGTAAAGGTGGGAAACCTGAAATGTGATCGAAATAACTTTAACTACCATAAAATCCAAATCCACCCTACATTTTTCTGAGAAAGTAACCAAATGCAAAATTAGTATAAATATGCATGACGCACTTATACTAGGACATTCGTGAAATTTTTCACAATCAGAAATTTGTTTATTTTTATTGGTCATTCCCTAACTTATATAAATTTCTTTTCAACACAATTGAATGCCAAGTATTCCCACATTATGTTAATTAAATTATTTATTTTAATGATAACAATTCTCTCACTCCACGCCTCTGAGTATATTTAGACGATTGACGACTTGCAAACCTTTGTCACTTTATTACGATAAAAAAATAAGTCCAAAATTAGTTATGACTCGACAATATATTAATAATTAGATAAATTTTAAACCTGAAACTCTTAAAGAATTACAATATACATTTCACAATAAACCATGTAAACTGAAACAATCAACGTCTTATGTTGTATATCTTTGTAATATAATATGTACAATTTCTTTGTGAAGCGCTATCAAATTTGTAAGCACTACACTTAACCATTTTTAAAGATAATTTTTGAATAAATAATTTACTTAAATGTTAAAATTACAAATAAAACATTAAATTCCATGTAGTAAGACACACAATAAAGATAAGTCGTGATGACAGTTTCGAGTTAAGAAAAAGGCATAAAAAAAATGCGATCTCGTTCTAGCTATAAGTTATGACGAAAAGAAAGAAATGAGAGTATGTCAGACATTATGATTTTGCCTAACTATTGTTCGGTTATTTATATTTTGTCTTTTTCTTAATATTGAATATATTTTCCGTTAATTTTGTAGAAATTTATTATTCACAATTAAATGTAACTACGTGATGTAGTATTATTTCTGAACATGTTGTAAATCAACGAAACCTAGGTCGCGGTAAAGAACTTAAAGAAAGTAGAAATAATACTTTTTCTTAATATTATAATTCTGTGATACGTATCAACACAAGCCTGCAATTCCGAAAGTTCGGTCACCGTCTTTCCGTTGGGCGAAATTCACTTTGCGCTGTTTGATTCATACGCGGTTCACTTTGCGCTGTTTGATTCACTCATACGCGGTTCACTTTGCGCTGTTTGATTCATACGCGGTTCACTTTGCGCTGTTTGATTCATACTTTAAGTGGTATAATCATGGAATATGTAATTCAGTTGTTCACAGCATTATAATTATACTGACGCTTTGTGCTCGTTTATTTCATTCGATTATTAAGTTCATTTAATGTTTTGTATCTAAAGTATTTGCTTGTGTATTTATTTATTGATTTACAATTAGTACACAAAGGGTAATTGATTAAGTAAATGAAGAACATAAGAGTAATCATTTATTATTAGCAAACAAAACACAGCGTGGGTAATTACGTGTTCTCATTATTGTGTAATATTATTCCAAATAGTATATTATTTGATTCAATTAATATCAATAAACAATCAATAATGGAATTATTCAATAAAACGCAAAGTCAAATTTTGATTAATTATAACGAATCAAGTCAATAATGAATTAAGTAATTAATCATTAAAACAAACAGTGTAGTAAATTTAGAACAAAATAATTGAAGTTAATAAATGAATTAGATTGAAATATTATAAATATGAGCATAAAAACAAACGAAATATAATTTTTTTAAATGTGGAAGTCTTGTTTCTATCATTCTCAATAAGTTTATTTTTAAATGATGAAGGTTAGGATACAAAGAAATCTACAGGAAGATCAGAAGACAGAAGAGATTTAAAAGAATCTATTATCTTGTAACTGTAAGATGGGTAAGGCTTTTATAAGAATAAATAAATAGAAGTAGTTTCATAAAATATCTCGTAGCTAGTGCTGTTTAAACGTGCAAAACCTACACCATTTGTGACCAATTCCATCTTAATGACCTTCAAATCTTCGACCCAAATTCCAACACCTTTCAGCCTATGGCTGTGAAACACGTTCTAGAGATAAGAACAACCTAATAATCCCTTAGCATAGAACTACATTCCACGCATTTTCATTTACCCTATAGTAGAAATAAAACAAAATAATATAATAAGTATAAATATACTAAGTGTCTCTCGGTGTCTGTCCAAATGTCATCTGAAATACCATCCTTCATTGCCGCCCTGATGTTTTATATCTTTTGATTTAATTTCGTATTAATGTTGTTTGTATTTCACATCCGATTTTCATCTCTTCTATTTTCTTTATCACTTACGTTGCATGATTTTGTAATGATCATTCCAATTTACCATCACACTAATGTTTCTCACTTGCCATTTCGTGGTTGGCTGTGAGATATTGCTCTTGCAGTAGCAAGTTCGCCACCTGAGCACTTAGCTTTCTAAGTACACAGTAGCTGTTCTAGTTGAAGTTTAATTGTACAAATATCAAAGGATTATTTCAAGACAAAGTGCGGAAAGTACAAAATAATTCCGGAACTTGTTTGGAATATTGATCAAAGAATAAGTAAAATCGTTTATAGACCATCGGTCAACAGCCGGTGACAATGTTCGATTTACGTTTTAAACCTCCACGGACTCCCGCAAAGTGTCCACTGTTTATATTTGTTAAATTGAAATAAAATGTATACTGAACCTAATTTTGAATAGACACAAAGGTCATTCGCGATTTATTTAGGAAAAAATCGGCGTAACAAAACGTTTCTTGTCTCCGTTTCTTGCTATCAATAATTTGTCAAATAAAACGTATATTGAACCTAATTTTGATAGACACAAATTCATTCAAGATTTATTTAGGAAATAATAATCATAACAAAACGTTTCTTGTCTCCGTTTCTTGTAATCAATAATTTGTCAAATAAAACGTATACCGAACCTAATTTTGAATAGACACAAAGGTTATTCGCGATTTATTTAAGAAAAAATAATCGTAACAAAACGTTCCTTGCCTCCGTTTCTTACAATCAATCATTTGTGAAATAAAAGATATATTGAACCTAATTTTGAATAGACACAAAGGTCATTCGAGATTTATTTAGGAAAAAATAATCGTAACAAAACGTTTCTTGTCTCCGTTTCCTTGCAAACAATAATTTGTCAAATAAAACATATATTGATCCTAATTTTGAATAGACACAAATGTCATTCACGATTTATTTCGTAAAAAATAATCGCAACAAAACGTTTCTTGTCTCCGTTTCTTGCAATAAACATTTGTCATAATTTTTCCGGCTTAATTCAAATCGTTTTATCACAACACTTAATGTATATAGAAACACACACCGACGAAAATTAAACATGCAAAAATGAAATAAATGAAAAGATTGCGTGAAAAGAGGTGGTTGAAATTTCATAATGAAAAGTTCATAGTGAAGAAAGGTCGGCTAGGTCGACTTTTTTACTAAACCAATCTTGAACGTTATTAATAATAATTAAATGCGTAGTTTGTTGTGATTTTAGTTTAATTAAAAAAAGAAGAAAAGAATAAACATATTTATGACATCACGTATCTTACATAAGTAAAAAACTACGTTTATGGAAGTATCTATTATATATATTGTTGAATAAAAAATTTATATTCTACGCGCTAACACTGAGCAAAATTCGTTAACGTAGCATCTTGTCATAAGTAACGTTACGCAAAAAAATCGATTGAGTGTTTGTCGAATTATATCGAAGGCGGATTAGATAGTAATTCCACTATATAAAAGCAACTTTATCGATTTTCTTTAATAATTTATCTGTATGCGCTCACTACGAGCTATTATAGAGTAATTTTTGTATTAGTTAAATAATTCCAAATCGATTCAAGGTCCAAAAATAAAAAAAAAATTATAAAATGTACTTCAATTTTCACTTAATTTCAAATAACTACGTAATAATAAGCCATACGATAAAGGGCACAAGAAAATCTTTTTTCGCTCTTCGTCACGTTTATGGGGAAGAACTTCAAATATTTGTTTCATTAATTTGTCTTTATATTTATATAATCTAGTATCTAGCTGCAAAATTTCTGATTACTCTGTGATTGCAGTTTACTACGAAACTGCATCTTTAAACAAGTTAAATACAACAATTACAAACCATGCATATGAGCAACGTGGTGAAAAATATCAAATTTGAAAAATAATCGCTTCCAAAACTTCTAAGAGACAGAATCTCGGTAAAAAAGATTAATTCTCTCGTTGGTGCCACGTTCTACTTCATGAGACAGTAAACATTTAAGAAACTTTAAACTATTGAATATATTTGGCGTTAATTTTGTACAAATTCATTATTCACAATTAAAAAGATCTCTAGACCACCTGAAGATGTTGTAATACAACGAAACCTAGGTTGTGGTAAAAAATTTAAAGAAAATAGAAATAATACTACATCACGTAGTTTCATTTAATTGTAAAACTTTAAACTTATAAGTAGCACATAAAGTTCTATGCTTCTTAAGCTGACGAGTTAGGATTTAACTAATAAAATGTCACATTACTTGTCATAGAGCTAGTCAGTAAGCATTTACCACCAGAGCTTGACGAACCTTACAAAATATAGAGAACGCATTGTCTTATCGAATTTGCAAACCAAAATGTGGCCTCGTCCGATATCGGAAACAATACGTACATTATAAAATAGTGTAACGTATCATTAGGCAGACGATTACATCCTTTCATAACATGATAACGAGTGTGACATGAACGTATTTGTAGTCTTTTAATGGTTGGCAATGTCATTAACGTGACTGCGATAAAATCACCAACACTCTCATTGGTATCCAGAATCCGTACTTACAACGACTGCACTGTTAATGTAGTGACGGTCGTCCGATTTGGGTATTATTCATTTACCTCATGGATACAGATGGGCAATTCGGTACAAGATCGGTACAAGTTTCTTAAATCGACTCGTCAAGCTAAAACCGAGTAGAACACTAGCAAGTTGTCTCAAATCAACTTGAATTGACCTAATATATATGCACCGACTCGTCAAGCTAAAACCGAGTAGAGCACTAGGTTGTTGTCTCAAATCAACTTGAGTTGACCTAATATATATGCACAAGAAATGGATCAGTACAGTTAAAAGGGAAGTTTGTTTTATAGAACTGCTCTGAAATCTGATTGGTCGACACCTCAGTTAATTCAGAATAATTATCCGCATTTTAATAAATTATGTGAATGTATAGGGGGAAAAAGCAAAATCTAAATGTCCACTGTTAATTATAACTATTTTTATTATTTAAATCTTTGTACAAAAAGTATGTATTTATAGTTAGTAATCGTCATCAATAATGAACGCAAATAAAGGAAGTAAATCCTTACAAAATAAAGGAAGCAAATCCTTGCAAAATCTAAATGTTCACAGTTAATTATAAAAATAATTATTCTATTATTTAAATCGTTGTACAAAAAGTATGTATTTATAGTTAGTAATCGTCATCAATAATGAACGCAACTAAGGAAGCAAATCCTAACATGGTCCTCATCGCACGTGATCAGCCTTACTTTAATCAAAGATGTCTCCTGTTTATAAATATTGGTAGCCTATGTCGACTTCATACAGGTGCAATGAAATCACTGGGTTATGGTTTTGTGGAATGTATTTTTCTTTCATGGAAGTATAATTATAAATAATACTGTACCACGGCATTATGCGATTGTGATAGTTTCGCATAACTGATGCAAGTATTTCCACCCTAATACCTTCCCCATTTCCATACGCGAATACAGCGCACCGAACATTGTCAAAATCGTTTTTCTGTTTTTGGTTGTTTTCAAAAACCTTTGAATTTATCTTAAACTACTAATCCACATAACAAAATGTAACGATTCATTTTTTATCTATGGAAAATGTTTAAAATGACAATGATATTTCGTTTAATGAGGATTAATAAATTAACCTAAACGTCGCCACTTATGACCACCCATTTTTTGACGTGAAAATGTCTATCCGCTCATTAAGTACAGTGACAGCCGGTCGAATTTTATTGTGTTACAAATTATCGTTATATTTAAATCGCTATAACTCCGTGACTATTAATGCATTAACAATGGTTGAGCCCACAACGGATAGAGCTTGTCTGTACGTGTTTGTCGTGCAGTATATGTTTTGTTTGTGACCTTATGCCTACCTCTATCGCATAAACTTTGGTTGGTAAACAATTTCAATAGTTTATATATATAAATATTATTATTAATCAAAAGCGACATAGTAGCAGTAGAAAAATTAGACTCAAAAATTGACTCGAAGTCGACTCGAATACAAATCGACTTCGAATTTTCTTATCGATAGAGTCGACTCTATCGGAGTATGAATTGGCTTTGAGTCAATTTTTAACATAAATGCTTGAAACTTCTCAATCAAAGCACCCAAGCTCTCAAAGTTATTGAACATCAGATTTAGTCTAAGAAAATTAGCCTAAAAATCATCTATCAAGCCTAATAATTCGTGTAGTTTTGAAAGTTGGTACAGCTATTCCTTGAAGTGTCCAGAAGAACATACTAAAAGTCCCCGAGGGTGAGGAGCAAGTCGGCGGTGGGGGAGGTAGGAAGGTCCCTTTTTCAGTTGTTTGCTTGTATCTCGAAAACTATTAATATCTTTACAATTACCTCTACATTAATTATCTACATTAAAGTTTCAATAAATTGCGTTATATAATTTTTTAATGTAGGATGAATATTTTATGAGATACAGGGTATCTATTCAAAATTAGATTCAGTATACGTTTTATTTGACAAATTATTGATTGCAAGAAGCGTTTCGTTACGACTATTTTTTCCTAAATAAATCGCACAAAAATAAAAAATAGAATTAGTTATGCATATTTTAATTCAGAAAAATAACAAAAGAAAATTTTACACAGGTATGCCGACTTATCAATGAAATTGTCTTTCATCGTCGACATCTTTTTCATCAACATCGATGGGGGCCGGCTAGACAGCCGTTACAGATAAGATTGCAGTTAATGCCCGCTTTTCGGCAAATGCATTTGCCAGAACAACCACTCTTACATCGGCATAAAATAGAACTCAACGTGTCAGATGCAGGACGACCCAAGTTCGTGATTGGCTCTAGGTTTCCATCGTTTCCTTGCTTCCGATCCCCCGTTTCAGGGGCAATTGGTTTCCAAGTCACTCCTGTATTTTATGGAACACTCCATAGGCATGATATTTTGTTGGCCTTTGGTAGGGGGGAGGGAAGAAAGATCATATTTGGGCTTGGTAAAAAATTTTAAAAAGCTGTGTATAGATGTATGTTAAGCTTGAACTGAGTACAGGGTGCACGATATACTTTTATCCCGCTTCTGCTATGGCGTCTGGATATTGGATCATAAAAGACAGTTGCTATATCTTTTGTTAATGGATTTTGTTCAGAAGTATTCCTGTAAATGGTTGAGGTTTTATCACGATCACTGAAACTATGAAGAAAAGGAATTGAACAGCAACATGAATGTCTTTGAAGTTTTATTTTCTGGGAAAGAAAGTTTTTTAGGAAGAAAATATACTGATTTCCACGGCGAAAGTGGAAATCAGTATATACAAAAAATGTTTATTTTGCTGGTAGAGTTAGAGCCATTAGAAGAACTACAAGATCAACATTCTGCCTATGCAAGAGTGGTTGTTCCGGCAAATGCAGTTATCGAAAAGCGGACTGCAGTGTTATCTGTAACGGCTGCCTAGGAATCTGTACTAATGGAGCCCCCATCGATGTTGATGGAAAAGACGACGATGACGAAAGACAATTTGACTGATAAGTCAGCATACCTGTGTAACATTTTTCCTTTTTTATTTCTCTTAATTAAAATTCGCGTAACTAGTTCTATTTTTATTTTTATCAACTTAGATACCCTCTATCTCCTAAAGTGTTGACTCTAGAGTAAAAATGTATTTAACATAATTAATGGAAAATTTAATGTAGATATTATAATGTAGAAGTAATTGTAAAGATATAATTAATAGCTTTCGAGATAAAAGAAAAAAAACTGAAAAAAGGGACCTTCCCCCTTCCCCACCGCCGATTTGCCCCTCAGGCTCGGGGACTTTTAGTATGTTCTTTTGCACACCTCAAGAAATAGCTATACCAACTTTCAAAACTACACGAATTATTTGGTCAGATTTCTTTAAATTTATCAAGGTAATTTATGTATCAGTAATTTTCTACTTTTCTGGATTGCGAATACATTATACTGATAAGACTCAATGAGTATAATGCGCAACACATATGAGCGGCAATTATCGGAGAAATCAAAACAAATTATATTTAAGACTATAACCCATTTGTGGGAGACAAAGCAATCGGCACGACTCAGGCCGATTCTTGCCGATTCAAAACAAAAGTCGGCAGTTATCGGCCGCTGACTCACTACTTACAAAAGTCGTTCGTACACGTAGCGCGTAACTATTCATTAAGTATAATAATTTACTAGACTCCAGACATATTTGCTCAGCTCGTGTTGACAATGGCCAAGACAATACTCTAGACATTAGAATCTTAACTAGTCTTAACCAATATTACAAATGCAAAAGTGAGTTTCTTTGTTTACTTGCTTGCCTCGCTTTTACGCATGAGACCTTCAACTCATGTCCGTGAAATTGAATATAGGTATGTAGCCTGTGTCACAGAGGCGATGATGTTTTTCTAGAATAGAAGTAATTCTTTATAACAATTGTAAACATCAACTCGTTGGGAATAACGGCGTGAAGAGTGACAACGGTGGCAATAATGTTTATATGTTTTTCCCGGAAAATGTTTAAAGATTAAAAAAATTGTTAAATTTTTCCTTCAATGAGTTTTTATTAGGCACCCTACACGATAACGTTGAAAAAAAAATTTTAATTCCCAACTTACCAACTGAACCTAACCCCAGAACAATAAAAAAAAACGATATATCATAAATACGATAGCACTCTCACTTCGGCAGATATTTGAACTAATTGCAGCCCCTGGAGGCTGTTCTGTTGAAAAAATGAAATCAGTTTAATTCAGCAACTATGTTACTCCAAGGCACTAGACTAATCCAAGGTCTGCTTATAAAATTTTTTTTATTTAAACTTTTACACAATCTTATTTTTTCTACCTTCTTCAAAGGCAGTTAAATATAAATTAAGATAACTTTCCAAATATGCTTTTCAATTATAATCATCAAACCGTATGAAAATATATCAAAAATATATTACGGAAATCTGGTAATCATAAAAAAACCCAGGGGAAATCTGGTAATCATAAAAAATCCTCTGGGTAACCATTAAAAACCCATTCAGAATGAAGTGATTTCGATTAATAGTAGAAATGAAATGAAGTAACTTTTAATCCATTTTAGAAATTTGTTTTATTTTTTTTCAGTTAAAACATTTTATCATTAGGCGTGCGATGTCATCGAAAATATTTATCATCATATATATTAATACGCTAAGGTTAAGATGTTACACTCCCTTTTTAGAAAAAACCTCACAACTAATCCACATAAATTATATATCATTTTATAGATAATTGCTTGTTCTACCAGCATCCACAACTAAAAAATTTATTATTGCTATTGTTTTTGCAAATTAATTGATTATTAAAATTATATACACAAAACAGCAATGCTGCCATCTAACGGCTCAACGTCAATATGATTGACGGTCGGTAAAATTTTTGTTTAATTTCAAATCCACTCACGTATAATTAAAGTGGCGCTTTAGCTCAATGCTTTTGATACTTGCGCTTCTATATGTCAATTTTAGTAAAATATTTGTTTGATCTGTCATCTGAGCTTCATAATGGAATAAATAATGCGAAGACTTCGCACGGGTCACGCTAGTATCCAATAAAGCTTTTAAAATTATTTGTCATCACGCAGGAAGAATATATTTTAAGTAACTTTTGCACGTGGCATCCCACGCGTGGATTGTGGTGGCACGACGTTTTTTGACGTCGCACAACTCAATTATTTTCTCGATTATTGAATTCAATTAGTTCTTTTCCAAAATGCGGACCAGAATATCAGCTCAGCCCAAATTAATTTCATAACGTAATTAAATGTACCCTTTAATTATACTTTCAGTTAATCTATGAACGTTTTGTTTCTATCCTTTCAACAATTATGTTGCAACAAGGTAATAAACGGAGTTACCAAAAAAAGGTAAAATTGGAGATTAAGGTAGTACCTTAATCAATCCTAATTAATCAATTCAAATGGTTAAAATATTGATTAAGAACTTCAAACATATTAAAAACTTACACGATACCGTAGGTTTCAACGCTCCGAAACTGAAAACATAAATGCCAATATCCTGTATCCGGAAAAAATCGAAATGAAATCCACTTGACTACTAGCTGAATAGGTACATATGTTATCCAGTAGACTTTATTACATCCTTACGCGAACGCGCCTTTTAGCGGTGATAGGCCATGATGGATTCACCGGTTCGATCTTATTTCCGTTATCGTCATATTTCCCTTTCCGCGTACTTCCGCTTTTCCTCTCATATGTTGTATTTTTATATAAATAGTACAATTTAACATTTAAGGACTTTTAATATTTACTTAAAAGCAGAGTCCTTTAAATTGTAAATAATGTGAAAGTAAATTTGACGGATTTCTGGAAGCATTTAGTTTATAATCTTATATAGATTCAGTCATAGTTCTAAACGTCTATTTTATTATTGTTTATGATTCTACAGAAAGCAATAGTTATGATGTGAAACTTCAAATTTATTGATAACTATAATTCTCTAGTTATTATACTAATCTACCAATAAATGTTACAAAAATCGTTAAAAAACTTCTAGTGATAATTTACATAACAATTTAGGAAAAAAAGTTAATTTGTTTTTTTTAGTTTTTTTTTATACATATAAAATAAACAATATGGCGCCCTTTTCTACGCCCCGGTATCAAAATTTATGTACACAAGTGTTAAATGGAGTTGTATTTTTCTAACTTTGTCGTAAATTTTGTATCATTTTTATCTATTAGTCAATTTGTTAGCTAGAAACAAAATGTCTTAAAACAATCTACAAAATACAAAATATAAACGCACATTTCAAACTGTCAAAAACAACATCACCATAGCAACGACCATAACAATATAATCATCTTTTTCTGCACACGCGTGGCCCATACCTTTTTGGCGCCGACCCTGCCAGTCTTCTAGAACATTCGGCTTAACTTTCTATAAACTGATTTCAGTTGGTTAAAATACAATATTAAGTATATAAATAATCACTCTTCTGCTTTAATACTAAATATTATGAAGCGACATTAAATCACAAAACTCTAAATACTTTCACTTCCACCTCCCCGTGTCGGCATTTTCTCCAAAAAATAAACCCAAGATAAACATTACCTAGGACAACAGGCGATACATTAATGAACAAATACACTTTAAAAAGCATCAACACCGAAGCAACGCCTACACGTCGGCAGATTTTCGTGCTGAACGCTTTTATTCCTCCTACTGACTCCTTGCGCGGCGGGGGCCCGAAGGGGCCGCCCGCTTGGAGGGGGTGGTTAGTCTGCCTGGCAGAAAGGCCGCGAGTCGGCGTCAGCGTGTCGCCTGTCATCTCTGCGCGCTCGTTGCGATGCGGCGTATGTACCGACGCCCCAATTCATTAGCGAAACACTGAATGATAAGTCGGCTGTTTCAAGAACCGGTTTCGGAAATCTCGAGGGGTTTATATTATCTCGTTTGTGATGTAATATTTCTTTGCTAATTATTGTATATATTTCTACTAAATAAATTTGATGAAATTCATATTGTTAGAGCACGAAACGGGATCAGGTTTAAAGGCAAAAAAGCTTTCACGCTCCTTTTCGTTTTCATAACGCGTATTTATTTCAATTGCTACACGAGTTTCCAATTACACAGTAGAGAAAAGTTATTTCCCCAGAAAACAGTTACCTGTCGAAAAATGGCATCTGTTTCTTATAACGAGGAAACGTTGATAAAATAGATAAGCTAATTGAAAATTAAATAAGGAATTTTTTAAACTCCTTTTAAATAATAAACAATTATTTAAGTAGCACTGAAGGGCAAACTTGTTTCGATTCGTATCGATTGTGTTTTGGCTGATTCAAACTTTTCCGTCCCGCCCTAGCTAAAAGAAGAAAAAAGGTGTACGTGATTTTAATATTCAATTCTATACATAATGGTGTAACTAAGAACCCAGATAGGGAGAAGCAAATAATTAGGCCCGTAAAAACATAGATGACAAAAAAACGGTTTGAAACTATTTTCAAAGATTCAGTTTTTTAAAGCCCTTTATAGTCGAAGTTAGATACATTCAACGGCAAAATTTGTGAATAAATAACACATTAAATCAAACAGCGTCTCAAATAACGAGCAAACAGCGCCTCTAACGTAGAAATTACGAATTAACATTCTTACCTCCATGGAATTAAAATGACCGTAACAATATTTTAACAGAAATTTTCTATAGCTTACAAACCCTGTAATTGTGCAAACCAACTATTATTACCTGAAAACTATTTAAAAAGTCTAGGCGATACATCTTCTGAATTGTCAAAAAAATATTAATAGAAAAAATACCACTTGTTTCTTCATTATTCTTTCAGCAATTCTTTCTGGTTTGATAGTACAACAGCGAACATGGGCAATCCAATGATCAGTAGTAAATTGCATACTTACTCAACTATGTTCATTCGTTTATGGTCGCATCTTTGAAAGGCTAGTAAAAGGAAGTTCAAACTTACCTGGAAAGAAAAGAAAGAGTAAAGGTATAGAAGATATAAAATAACCTTATTATTTAAAAAAAAATTGTTAAGATATCTACAAATTAACTACAAAGAAGAAATGATCATGCAAAAAATAATTACTAGTTTTTGGTGGGGTTTCTAATATGGTTTAGCCTACGATACTAAAATTAACCGGCCAGTTTTTCCGACGACAGCTACTGGGGTACCTTAATATAGGTGTCCCAAAATTCACGCAAGATTTGAATTTTGCGCCATATGTGCGGTAAAGTGTTGCTAACCAAAAAAAATACAGCGTGACAGCTGACAGTTCAGTATTATTAAAAATGGAGCGCTACACAAAAGAACAACGCATTTTTATTGTTGAGCATAAAAATTAAAATTAAAATTTTAATTAAATTAATTAAAATCAAAATTACTTCTTGCATGAATTTTGGGTCACCTTTATAATCTACTACTAAAATCATTGACTTTTACGTTCACTGTCATCTCGAAGCTTTTACTTATTTAAGAGTGTTCAAGTTAGATAACTGCGGTGACTGATTTGGTTTTACTCAACCTAATTATCAGTACTAAGAGCTAACAATTTAAAATATCATAATTGGACTCGAAACCTACCCTTACAGAAACTGAAATATTAAGTACGTACATATGTACTTAATATTTACATCTCTATTATACATCTCATCTCATCTCATCTCATCTTTGATCGCGGACTTATTATCACTTCAAATAATGTTTATCATTCGTTTGTACTTAAAAATCAATTTAAATCGGGTTTTATTTTTACATTATTTAGTATCTAGGAAGAAAGCTAAAATACAATTTCCTTTTGATATCATAATATAACTTTAAAAATCCGAAAAGTAAATTAGGAATAAATCATCCAATGACATAATTATGACATCTACTGACATAGCCTATGATCATTTAGTGACATAATAAACATACGACTATTAGAGGGGTTAGCCCCTAATGTACACACGAGTCAAGTTGCAGACAATAACCTGGCACTACAGACGATTATTCGAAGATTTAAAGAATTTGGAACAGAGTTCGTAGGTTTATGAAACTAATCAATATAAATTGTAGAAACTGTCTCAGCTTTAAGTTGAGAAGTTAAGATATAAGGAATTTTTCTTAGGGCCAAAGCCAAGTTTGAGGTGCAAAACTCATGACTGACATAAATAATACCTATTTACTTAATAAAATTAAAACGGCTATTTTTTCAATAGCTGACTAAAAAATCTACGCAAACAAGAAAACAAAGCCACAAGTAGTATAGTACATGTACTTTAAATATTAATATATATCAAATAAGTAAGTATGGATGTTGTCAACGTTTTAATTATCGTTAATACCTGTCTGAGGGTATTAAATTTCAGTAAGTGGTTTATCCACAAAAAGCACTAGCTGAATTCAATGGTCACAAAACAAAGGGCGGTCTGGGTCGATATAGTTATACGAATCGGCAGTGTCACCTTACAGCTATGCTGACAAGTGTCATTTCTATTTTAATGATGTGAGTAAAACCGTAAATTTGCAAATTGTATTAATAATACCGTAATAAAAATACCGTAACGATTATAGGTAAGTACTTTTAACAGTACATTTTATGCTTTTTAAAGTATGACGAAATATTATTTGAAACTTCAGAATATACACAATAGTGTTAAACCCATTAAACTATCTCTATTAATAAAATAAAAAAAATAAAGGTTGTCTCCTTGTTGGTTTTTGTTTATCTTTCTTTCATGCTTAAACGGTCCAATAGATTTCAATTAAAATTAGCTAATAGACAATATACATATGAGTTTAAAAAGATGAGCTACATAAAACTACGCTATCCTTTACAGGTATAGAGAATGGAAAGTAAATACTAAAAAAATTATACATGAGCATGAAAACTAAACGCATTGCCAAAACTACAGGAAACTACGACAGTATATGTCGTAGTTCATCAATAGAAAACGTACGCATAGCATTGAAATGGTAAATAAACATATTATTGCTGAACGTCATGTTCATGGATATTTATTGTGAAAACTTATGAATTCTCATGTAAACAAAATTTCGCTCTTGGCAAGTAAATATATTTGACCACAAACTTTCCTTTGATACTATATACTTATCATTTCTAGTTTAGTAGTTGTAAATGTAATATTTATCCCTGTGTATATTCACATGTTATCTTTGTATTTCAAACGGGTGGGATATTCTAGTGACTAGACCCTTTGCATATGGTGAAAAGAGACGAGGGAGGATTTGCTTAGATACTACGCAAGAGAAGCCGCGGGCAAAGTGTAGCATTCATATAAAAGGAATAAAAAATATAGATTGAATATATTCGGCGTTAATTTTGTAGAAATTCATTATTCACCATTAAATGAAACTACGTGATGTAGTATTATTTCTACTTTCTTTAATTTCTTTACCACGACCTAGGTTTCGTTGTATTACAACATCTTCAGGTGGGATATTAGCAATACAACGAAACCTAGGTCGTGGTAAAGAAATTAAAGAAAGTAGAAATAATACTACATCACGTAGTTTCGTTTAATTGTGAATAAATATAGAGTCAAAAAGGCACATACATAAAAGAGATAGTCGTATTGCAGACTGGTGAATGTCATTACGCCATTATATATAGCTACTTTACTGCATAACTAAATTTTTTAGAAAAAATTTATTATAGAAAAGGTTTTCTATCAGAATTTTTTTTTAAAAAAAGGTATAGTATAAAAAGGTAAAGTCTATAATATTGTATATTAGTAAGTTAATGCCAGCAAACGATTACCCATTGTCTAAAATCTCAAGTATGCAGTAATAATTTAGTATATTAGTAATATACATAACTATTGACATTAAAAATCAACGAGACTTAAGTTTAGTTGATTATAACTACATTTCCCGTTTAGTAAGATTTTAATATTACATTTCTAGATCTTTCTCTAGTATTTTTGTCTCTATAGTATATTAGTATTTTTGTATTATTCGTCGTCTTGAAAGTACGATACAAATAATAATCTAAATTTGTATGGAGATGCTGAATGCAGACAACCATCGTAACGTGATTGACAAATGATGTTGGTTTGAAAATTGATGACCGATTTGTTTCTGCGAATCCTCGTTCAGAAAATATATTCTACGCACATAAAATTGATGCCGAAACAAGTTTTTAGCTGTTTTGATTGTTTGCCTGCACATTCGTTTCACTTTGCATCATACCAAAATAACTGAACTGATTTTACTGTTATGTAGCTCAGTCTTGCCAACATAATATGTGAAACTGAGCTGCAAAAAGTCAGCAAACTCTTGAACGAATTACATTAGCTAAACAATAATTTACTACGTCACTTACATGATCTACAAATCAGACCGTGAAACAAAGTCTTCTTTAAAATAATTGTGTCACGAAACCACGAACAAAAGCAGGTAACCTTCAGTAAAATTCCAGTCCCGCGCACTGACAATAGTTTATAATAAATAGATGTTAATCTTTGATTTGCTACACTAATTACTGACTCATTTCCTTAAAGCAAGGCGTCCAATAAGGACGTCCAATAAATTGATTAATGCTGAACGATAACAGTTATCATCCATCAACGAGTTATTTGTTATCATCCATCAACGAGTTATTTGTTATGAGTTCATCAGTACAAGTTCATACTACGATATTTATAATTTTATAGTAAAGATACTCATCGCCAAAAATAATTTATTCGGCTACTTCTTCGGAAAAAGGATTTTTATAATAATTCCTGGCCAAAAACAACCGGCCAAGGGTTTATCGGAAAAAATGTAAAGTAGGATTCAGGAACTGTCTATATCTAATGCTGCAAGTTATCAAAATTAATAAAACTAAAAAATATATAACATTTTATAAATATCTACTTGCAAGTTGTAACGAACTTAAAATACAATAAATATGAATATTATAAATTCTAAACAAAACTGAAAATATTTCAAGAAATTAACTTTATAAGTATTGACTCACATTGGCACTACGTCCCGAGTTTATAACCGATTACAAAGTGAATAAAAGTATGATGAATTAATCATAATTTAAAACTTTATTGCAATTTTTTACCCGTTTTGAGATCGATGAAGTTACCATTACTAAATGCATCATTCCTTAAGAGACAATATATGCAAAAAACAGTTATGTAGAAGTGTCTTCTTCAGCTTACATCTGTCTATAGAACAGCAGGCCTCAACCTCACAAAATCAAGTCAATACAGACAACACTTTTATCAGGAAATTAAATTTGTATATTACGAACAGGTATATGGATAACTGAAGTTAAAACCATAATAAGCTTCTTCATTAATTGTTTATCGGTATTTAATGTTGCCATACCACAACGCCTCTCTGGTGCTAGTTCAGTTATTTTTGGCGTCAATTACCGCCATCCAACAACGTTTCCATAGATCTAGTTCTATTAATTGTTGACCTTTATTGCCGCCATCCAGGAAGCCCTTTATAAAGCTTATATTGTTATTTGTTAGCGTTTACTACCGCCATCCAACAACGTCTCTAAAGTGTTAGTTCTATTAATTGTTCATCTTTATTGCCGCCATCCACGAAGCCCTTTATAAAGCTTATATTGTTATTTGTTAGCGTTTACTACCGCCATCCAACAACGTCTCTAAAGTGTTAGTTCTATTAATTGTTCATCTTTATTGCCGCCATCCACTAAGCCCTTTATAAAGCTTATGTTGTTATTTGTTAGCGTTTACTGCCGCCATCCAACAACGTCTCTAAAGTGTTAGTTCTATTAATTGTTCATCTTTATTGCCGCCATCCACGAAGCCCTTTATAAAGCTTATATTGTTATTTGTTAGCGTTTACTGCCGCCATCCAACAACGTCTCTAAAGTGTTAGTTCTATTAATTGTTCATCTTTATTGCCACCATCCACGAAGCCCTTTATAAAGCTTATATTGTTATTTGTTAGCGTTTATTGCCGCCGTCCAACAACGTCTCTAAAGTGTTAGTTCTTTTAATTGTTCATCTTTATTGCCGCCATCCACGAAGCCCTTTATAAAGCTTATATTGTTATTTGTTGGCGTTTATTGCCGCCATCCAACAACGTTTCTAAAGTGTTAGTTCTATTAATTGTTCATCTTTATTGCCGCCATCCACGAAGCCCTTTATAAAGCTAATATTGTTGTTTGTTGGCGTTTATTGCCGCCGTCCAACAACGTCTCTAAAGTGTTAGTTCGTTTCAGAGCTTTTGTCAGGTCGAGTGTGCAGCTGTGTACCCCCCTCGAGAGAATTCTCGCAAAAGGAATGGATAAATGTTTAAATGATTTTGAAATCACTTCCTCGGATTCGGCTAAGCTTTTGTTTCTTCTAGTCAGTACGGATATCAATTTATTCAGAATTATATGGATGAATCCCAAAAAGTTTCTTCCATCAGCCATCTAACAATTTTAATTTGTTTATAATAAATACGGAAATATTTACGTTTTATTGTTTTTAAGCGTAACAATCCTTCAATGTATAAAAACCTTTATAAATATATATATATATATATATATATATATATATATATATATATATATATATATAAATTTATATATATACTGATATAAATTGTTCTACAGTTTTATGATAAAAAGGATTTTTAAAAGTAAAAACTAATTAAAAAAATGCAGGTTTAAGGAAAAACTTAAAATAAATTACAAAGAAGTAAAAATAGTATTGATAAACTAAGAAAAATGATATTTTGTATTTATTATTCAGGTTTCATCATAATCACTTACTCGACAGCTCTTTGTAGGCCTAGTTCAACTTTTTCAAGAAGCTTTTCCCAGGCCATCCTGGAAGATGAGATTGTTCTAATGGAAGGGAGTATAGTCTCGACTTTTCTATCAATCATATTTATCCAGTCTTGGACCTATATTTTGACCTTTTGGTCATGGAGGTATTGGTGGTCCATCCGTATTATGTAGTATTGGCCTTATTTTGCTGTTTCATTATACTATGCTAATTGAAATTCCCGTGTAATTAAAATCGTTTTTTCTACGCTTAATGTTGTTTTCTTGAACTCCTCTACATGCTTCCAAGAATTCTCCCAAATAGTAGAAGTCTTTTTCTTCAGTTCCAATGAGAACTAGCTTTCGATATGATAAGTCAAAACAGAGCAAATAAGAAGTGTCAATCAAGTATAATTTTCCATTTGCATATATTGGTCGTAGAAAGAGCGATTATATGCAAAAGGTTTTCCGAATTTCCGGGTTAGGGTAATTGTATATGGCAGACCCTAAAAAAGTGTTAGATTCTAAATAGCTGAATAAGTAGATGCAATTCAGGTTTAGCTAAAATTACATATAATTTTTTGGAGTTGGAAGCTTTAATCAATTACTCTGATACATATGTACTAGAGTAATTACAGTTTAGAATTTATAAAAATGTTTAATTACACGAGAGGATTTTTCTTACGATTTCTGATATTTTGGAAACTCAAAATTATAGACCAGTTACCTTTGGTGTAATTTATAAGTTAGTACACAAAACCATCTCAATATCATTAAAAATAACTGCTAAAAATGGATTTCAATCATGCTTTGGACCATGTAGGCACCAAGCTACAAAGCAATAAGTTAGAACCCGTAATATAAAACTTAGACTTGCCATATATTTTATACCATTCATTTTTTTTATTAAGGACATGTGAGCTTTGCGGTATTAAGTTAAAATGTCAAACTTTGTGTCTTAAATTTTAAGTTTCTCGTAAACATAAATCTAAAGTTAACGTTTATACTGTAGCTCAGTAACTGCTATGTGATTTGCGCATCCGACCGATTATAAAAGAATGATGATGTTCCCACTGGCGGGAAAACTCAACAAATTATGTGTGTGCACTTAGCAGCACGCAGATGCAATTTAGCGTAATGCATGCAGTCCCAGTTCTTGCAAATGAATAGCTATTATGGAATCACAAGCAAGTTCAATGGGTCTACTTATAGAATGCTAAACCAAAGCAGTCTGTATGTGAGTCGCTTCGCTCGCAACAAGTTTTACTGTATCTTCATTGGTTCAAAAATTTTTAGCATTGGAAACGAGACGAAACGGTAAAGCCTAAATTTAAGTTATAATAACCAGTAACCTAGTATCGCACTCTGTAATTTAATTACGCAATGTGTATCCATAATTTGTTGTTAATGCAAATAGTGGTTTTGCATGCTCTTACATTTTGGTGGCGGATGTGTTATTTTAAATGGTCGGGCGTTTACTTTAGTTGATTTTTATCGGCAATACAAGACTGCAACAAGAATTTTTTAAAAATGTATGGGTATACTCACCTATCGTGTCTTTAATGGACATTAGTTTATGGTACCATGCGCTAAGAATATGCTAATATTAAGAACATTCAGCGATGAACTTCACAAAATTATGGTTTCTCATCAATGCGTTGCTGACCATCAACAGGCAATGCATCGCTGACTATTAGGCAGCAAGAGATAACTATAAACAACGATATACAGCAAAATAAGAATATGCTAATATTAAGAACATACAGTAATTAACTTCATAAAACTTTTATTTTCCGTCAATGTCTCGCTGACTATCAACAGGTAATGCATCGCTGACTATCAACAGGCAGCGAGAGATAGCGATATACAGTAGAATAAGAATATGCTAATATTAAGAATATCCAGCGATGAACTTCATAAAACATATGGTTTCTCATCAATGCCTCGCTGACCATCAACAGGCAATGCGTCGCTGACTATCAACTGGCAGCGAGAGATAGCGATATACAGTAGAATAAGAATATGCTAATATTAAGAATATCCAGCGATGAACTTCATAAAACATATGGTTTCTCATCAATGCCTCGCTGACCATCAACAGGCAATGCGTCGCTAACTATCAACTGGCAGCGAGAGATAGCGATATACAGTAGAATAAGAATATGCTAATATTAAAAATATCCAGCGATGAACTTCATAAAACATATGGTTTCTCATCAGTGCGTCGCTGACCATCAACAGGCAATGCGTCGCTAACTATCAACTGGCAGCGACGGATAGCGATACACGGCAAAAAAAAATGCGAGAGGTGCCTAGTTTTAGCAAACCGTCGATGAGTATTGACAATTTGATTACGTCGTCTTTCGCTCAAATTACATAAAGTTCAATTCTATTCAGCGCTGTATTGTGCAACACAGCCCATAAAAATGTTTTTTTTTCGTAATAATTCTGCAGATGACACAATAGACATTGATAGACATTTTATTCTTTCTCTAGAAACAATTTCACCGAAAGACGGCTTATCTTAGTTTCAGACTTATATTATTATTTATTTTTATATTTATAACACGTAATCTAAGTTATATAATTTTACGCAACTTTTGTTTTCACTATCGGAAAATAAATACAAGTACTTTAACTAATAACTAAATAAAATCAAAAGCGCGATCAAAAATCATTCATCCCGCAAATACCGAGATTACGAATCTGCTGTGAGATTGGAAGTACTGTTATCAACGCTGTGTCATTTTGTCTGTGTTATATCAATGTTTTTTTTTCATTTCTAATCAACTAATAACTAAATAAAATCTTTTGTTTTCGTTATCGGAAAATAAATACAAGTACTTTAACTAAAAACTAAATAAAATCAAAAGCCGGATCGAAATTCATTCATCCCGTAAATACCGAAATTGCGAATCAGCTTTGAGATTGGAAGCACTGTTATCAATGGTGTGTCATTTTGTCTGTGTTATATCAATGTTTTTTTTTCATTTATATTAACTAATAACTAAATAAAATCTTTAGTTTTTACTATCGGAAAATAAATACAAGTACTTTAACTAATAACGAAATAAAATCAACACGGGATCAAAAATCATTCATCCCAATCATTCATACCGCAAATACCGATATTGCGAATGAGCTATGAGATTGAAAGCAATGTTATCAACTATGTGTCATTTTATCTGTGTTATTTCAATGTTTTTTTTTTCATTTATAATCAATTCATTGCGCAGGTCACACATTGATGAATTGCGCAATACACATTGATGACTTGCGCAAGATAGCGCTATTTTAGTCTGATAGATAACGCTGTCTTTCTTTGTTATGGCTTCAATGGATTTTTTTCCTTGCTTTGTCTTGTATAACGTTGTTCTTCCAGCGGAAAATCATCCTTAGCATATAACAAACATGCAAAATTATGACCTTTGACAAATGTGTTAAGCAAAGAATAATATTGTGTGGTTATATTTATATCTATTCACCTACAAAAATTAGATATGAATCAAGTTTGCTGAAAGTTTTAACAACACTATTCTTTAGCAAGTTTCGGTGATGGTGACGTGTACCTAACACATCAACAAAAACACACACAAAACCAGATAAACCAATTCGGTAAAATCTCAGTTTATAGAGATATAGACAAAAAAAATACGTGGCCCCACACAAACCAACTAGAGATTTTTTTAACTTTAATAAAGGTGTAACACGTACATCTCATTGTCCAAAGGTGTGTAAAGGCTGACAAGAACGAGATTCCTTTAACCTACTCGTATTAGTATCTGCATCACTAAAACCCAAATACTTCGCTTGAGATTCAATTCACCTTCATTTTCCCCGTGAAGGTATCCAGGTGACACGTAGGTCCTACTTAGTGACGCGAGAATAACTTTTATTTCCACCCAAGCAGAGATAGATGACGTAGCTAAAGTGGTAATAAACTTTAACGTTGACGTCATCGAATGTAGACTATATAAGCCTATTCTAGACACATAGTGCGAATGTAAATGGTCTAAGTAAATACATTTCTGATCTTTTACTTCATCGTTATAATTTATCTGTCTGTTGTCTGTGTTCTGTGCCTGTCTAAAGATTTGTGAAATTTACCATTGAGATTGGGAAAGCAGTGAACATTTTAGAACACGTTACACCATTGTTCTGATACAGTAACTCGTCTCTTTTTATCGAGTTTCATTGAGCATAGCTTAAGATGTTCTCTGCTGTTGAAATTACTATAAAGTAGGTGTAGGACAAATATACCTGATGTAATAGGATTTTGTTGATATTGATTTTATTTACCTTCCAAAATAGAAATTGTGATATATTCTAAAAATTTTCATAACGGATCAGATTTGAATTCGCTTTCCAGCGTACGCACGAGGCTTCCTTTGACTTTTCTCAACGTAGAAAGTATTATTAAAATAGATAGTTTTTTAGGAAAATTGTGATCAAAGCAGGTAATATGTATAATTAAAAAAAATATGTATATATAATTTATTATTTATTTTATTTTTGAAATTAATTTTTAGTATTTAAAATTAGATAAACTTTTTTGTATTTATGGGAAACTCGTGAATAGCGAAAGCTTCATGTATCTGTTTCATCATATCTCTTAGGATATGGTTCTTAAACATTTGAAAAAAAATATTTTCGAGATCTTTACGAATTATCGTTTCAAATGATTTTCCCTTCAGACCTTCGTGAAATTTAAAAACAATATATGTATGTTACGTTAGATCAATACAAATATTTTGATCCAGTATTTTTGACACTATTTTATACCCCAACTTCCGTGCATCAAGTTGAATCAGTAAATATACTATTGTCGTGATCCGTGTTCACCGACGTTTTTCTAGTCACACTTGGAATGAGATTATGCGGAATTAAGCAGCAGTATAAAAATCTCCTGTCATGAGCGCGAGTGTTGAGTACTGACTTTGACTGGTGGCCGCTACTAACAAACATGAGTTGCCAACAAATATTGACTTTCTCATTCAGTTTTTACTTTACAAGTTAACCCAGAGCTTATCCTACAATTGTTTTACTTTACAAGATAACCTAGAGCTTATCCTACAATTGTTTTACTTTACAAGTTAACCCAGAGCTTATCCTACAATTTTTTTACTTTACAAGGTAACCTAGAGCTTATCCTACAATTTTTTTACTTTACAAGGTAACCTAGAGCTTATCATACAATTTTTTTACATTACAAGGTAACCTAGAGCTTATCCTACAATTTTTTTACTTTACAAGGTAACGTAGAGCTTATCCTACAATTTTTTTACTTTACAAGGTAACCTAGAGCTTATCCTACAATTTTTTTACTTTACAAGGTACCCTAGAGCTTATCCTACAATGTTTTTACTTTACAAGGTACCCTAAAGTTTATCCTACAATTTGCTTAAAATATAAGTTGCTCATAACCCCCCACTAGCGGCTTGATTTAGTTGATTATAAAAGAGATGACTCTTTATGAATCATTGGTGCAAGATTTTAGTTCTAATTTTTTTTTCGGAGGCTTTTGGGGAGCTCCACCGATAAAATCACACATCAAGTTTAACCAAATATAGTTGCTATTTTTATTACGAATACGTGAGTTCGTTTAAAATTTTTCAAACTATGTGCAATAATAGTTTTTAGAAATAACTTCTAGGATTTTAAGGGTATTACTATAATTCCGCAATTCTTGTCACACGGTTTGCAAGTCTTTTCTCAATTCGACTTGTTTTCTTAACGATGACAACCCATGTCATCGTATAAGTTAATCAGTCATATTTATTTTAATACTTTGTTAATTACTTTTGTCGGTCTCTGCAAACCTTCATCGTCGTCACAGCAATATATTGCTTCATTACTTCTTACACTTTTTCCTTTAAAAAATATGAATTATTTTGTAAAAAAAATAGTTAAAGAATCATGTAAAAACAAATTAATTTAGACGTCAATTTTCCAAAATCTTTGAACTTACATTAGAAATTCGTTCCAGATCGAAATCTAAATTCACATTTTCAGAATCCTTGAATTGTCTTTCCGTTTTTCAAATATACTTTTATCAAAATGTTATTCCACTTTTCGAATAAACACTTTCCTGTGATTAGTTTTCTCTGTTTCTATAACAATATTCCAATTTACAAAAATCGTTACATAATTTTTTGACAACGTCTCGAACTACGAATATGTGGGATTTGAGGGACCCCGGTGCACTTTAAGCATATTTGCTCGCCGAAATGGCGCCTAGCCCACTGACTATATTCAAAAAGTTATGGTGATTTTAATTTCATCGTCAAATAAAGGGAATTCGATCATAGTTAAGAAGATTAAGGTTCAAAAAAGTTTATTTATCATGAAGCCATTTGAAATCTAGCGCCATGAAGAAAAATCGCACTCCAAGATGTCAGGACATTCTCTTGAGTAATTTTTACATGATATGGTAACACATGGATTGGCTTCAAATCAATATGGTAATATAAACTTTGGGTTCAAAATATTTAAATTATAATCATTAGTACAATACCAATACCAAAATTAACCTATATGCTCAACGTAGTATGATTTGTTTTCAAAGGAATATGCGAGTTAGTCATTAAAACTTGAAGTAAACAACTATTTGATATGGAAACTCGTCTAACGCCCATATGCACCGCACCACACACGGACAAGACTGTTAGTCGGACTTACTGACAGTTAAAACAGTCCGACTCGACGCACAGTTAATGAGAAACAGAAAACTGTCAGTAAGTCCAACTGAGAGTCCTGACCGTGTGTGGTGCATACGGGCGTAAGCGATGTCAGTAACAAACAAAGAAAGTAGAGTTTGTATCGAATGTGTGTACGTATATTTCTATGTAAAATAGGTTTCTATTTATCAATACTTATAACGTTCGGAGTAAAATTTTACCTAACAATTCGTTATTCAGTAATTCTTTATAGCCTATGCTTAGTACAGGTTAGCATGAAGAGATCCGACACTATCTATAAATACAACCAATCATCAACTATCAATATCAATCTACTCAATTATCAATAATAATCTACTCAACTATTAATTCGAATATTTTTACCAGTAATCAATTGGATACCTAAAAATCTGCAAAGATTATAAAGTCCATTTAAAGAAATAAAGCATCTGAAGGAAGAGGGAAAGAGATAGTTTATTTAAAAAAGACGGCGCGAAGGAACTGTATTTTTGCGACTAAGAATAGCAAAAGGAAAAAGAAAATTGTAGTGGCTTAGTCAACAAAAGTTAAAAAGGAAAAATTATATATGTATCATGAGTGAGAAAATTTTATCTTGTAAAGAAATCTTGCTTAGGGAAATGTAACTGTTTGGTTACTGTATAATATCGTTTTTCTTTCTCATATCTTCTATCCTCGGTATGGTAAAGATTCCCTGTTCTCTCTCTTCACCTTGAACACATGCGCAAACGTGTGAGTTCATGTTCGTGTTCCTAGCCCGGTAGAAATGCGTAGACATTGCGTCACACGCAAGCATAAAAGATTAAACTTTATAGCTACTAAATTACAAATGATAGGTACATAGCGTCAAAGGAACTTTTGTAGCTAATTAAATTTATTTGCCAAAAGTAAAATTTATTTACATAAAAATTCATAATTTTTCATAATAAACATCTATGAACATGGTATCCAGCAACAATACTTTTATTTATCATTAAAACGTTTACGATATAACGCCCATATGCACCACACATCCTCAGGATTGTCAGCCGGACTTACTGATAGCTAAAAACGTATTTCTGTTTCTCATTAACTGTCAGTCGAATCGAAACAAGAGTTTACTTTACTGACCGTACCCTATTGCACGGTCGAATTCCTAAAGTATCGATACAAAACACGTTTTTAATTGTCAGTAAATCCGACTGAGAGTCCTGACCATGTTTGGTGCATACGGGCGTAAGTCCTACAATTTTGATAGCACATCTAGATTGTCATGCGCGAGTATAGTTTTTTTAGCTTTTATGTTCCCTACTCTGGTACTATTAATAATGATAGTGTAATTATATATAGTTTGTTTTTTAATCTAGATATAGATAGGTAGTAAACAAACAAACAATCAGACATTGTTTCACTTTCATTATAATAGTAGTGATTTCAAATATTGAATAAATTTGGCGTTAATTTTGTAGAAATCCATTATTCACAATTAAACGAAATTACGTGATGTAGTATTATTTCTACTTTCTTTAAGTTCTTTCCTACGACCTAGTTTCGTTGTATTACAACATCTTCAGGTGGTCTATTAGCAAAGATAGATAATAATAGACCACCTGAAGATGTTGTAATACAACGAAACCTAGGTCGTGGTAAAGAACTTAAAGAAAGTAGAAATAATACTACATCACGTAGTTTCATTTAATTGTCAGTAGTGATTTCGTTTTATTATTTATTTGAAATTATTATTATAATCAAGTCATTTAAAAATAGAAATGAAAAGTATACCTAACATTTCATGTCCAGATGCTATAGAAAATACATTACTGACTGTAAATAAATACAACAATATCAAGAACTAAGTAGTTTTACATAACCATATCGTCATAAACTAACACGAATAAAGTAGCGTGAGTTAGTCACCTTTTTATGTTCACAAATTTAATAGCTCTATCCACGCTTGTAAACAATTAACATAACTAAAATTACAATTAATTAATTCAAGGCCTACGACTAAACGCAACGTTACCAAGTACCAAGGCCTCAATTCCCCTTATAAATTTCCCCATTTCATAACTCCACTTGTACTCTCTTTATATAGACACATATCTCCCAACGGTTATTAGTTTAACTATCCCAAAAAGTTAAAATTTTTATTCCATATGTCCTTCGTTAAAAAGAATGTATTTTTTGAAGGACAGCGGCCATGAAACGTAAGGAGTTGATCATTAAGGGTCAAACATTTTCTAACAATATAAACTTCTCGAAGATGTGAATCTTATACGCCCTCTACACTACTCGCGAAGTTACCTCGACAAAGTGCGTATCGAAGTTGATCGCAGTCATGTGGAATACAGTTTGGATGGATGCCAATTTAATCTCTGATTGATTTTGGCTTTTGTGGATCACTTTCAGTTGAACTATTAATTAATAATAATAGTGATTTTTAGACTAGTTAGAAGAATTACTGTAGATAAATGTGTTTTCTTTGTTTCAAAAGTCCGGTAGTGGAACGAGATCACATATATAGTCATTTCTTTCCCTCCGTCCATCTGTCACGTTAAGTTTTATGTGTGTATATATATATATATGTGTATATATATATATATATATATATATATATATATATATATATATTACAAACTTTTTAAAAGTGCGGTCAATATATTAAAAAAATATATATAATGCACGGTGGCGAACATTTTACGGCTGCGAACATTTTATCAGGTCTCCCAAAATTTAGATTTTATTTACCACTTTTCATTTACAATCTTCGTTCTAAATGCATTAATATTCAAAATTATATTCAATTTAAGTAATTATATGGTTTCTCTTACTAAGTAGTAATTATATTCCCTTTTTATAATTCTAGGGTTCAAGGAATGGAAGGAAAGGAAAAACGGGACCCTTATAAAATCAAACATGTGTCATAGCCCTTTTTCTCAGAAATTGCTTGACATAGAAACTTGAATTTTGTTAAAGAAATAAAGCATAGTAACCCGCACATATCGCAATAGCTAACAGTCAAACATATTTATATGGAAATTGGGTGTTGTCAAAATATGTACTAAAAAAAATTTATTCCACATATAGCGTGCAGTCTTTAATAAGATTATTTATAAGGCTCTCGAAAATATTTTTAAGTAGTATATCTTTGGAAATATATCGAAAAAAATGCAAAAAAATTCGATTTTCCATTTCTGAAATCACTGAGCCTAATAAGGTTGTTAGAAGCCTACAGAAAGGTAATAAAAATATATAGTTTATTATTTATGTCATAGCTTTCGAGATATTCACGATTATGTATAAGTCCACTCTATTTAATTATATTAGAATTAAATATTTATTAAACAGAGACGGCTTGTGTTACGAGAGTCGACCGTTTTTTTTAAATATATTTGTAAATTATGATAAAAACTTTAGGGACTAATATTTAGTTAGAACTTTCATATAACCTAATTCTTTTAAAATTGCTTCACAGATACCTATTTTACACAAGTTCCGACTCTCACTTTACCATTTTTATTTTAAACGTATCTAAATGTGAGTAAATTGTATTTCAACAAATTTGTAACACAACACATTTATTTAAAAAAAATATTTATTACATTGTCATATGCACAAGTCTATTTATATTTATGCACGCAGATAATGTTTTTCTATATAGAATATAAAAAAAAACAAGTTAGCCACAAAAAAAAATATTTATGACAAAATGTGATTTCAGAAGCTATTAATCTCAATATTTGATTGTCAAGCCTTATAATTACTGTCTTAATTAATGGAATATTTAGATATACACAGTATCCAGGAATAACTGTCGGACAAAGAAAGAACAATATTCATGACAAAATGTGGTTTCAAAAACTATTAATCTCAGTATTTGACTTTCTGTGTATTAATGCGGCATTGCTTGCGCCTGGTAATGTAGTCTGATTGACGAGCTTTATAATTACTGTCTTAATTAATGGAATATTTAGATATACACAGTATCCAAGAATAAGTGTCGGACAAAAAAAGACGTTATTCCTTGGCTGAAAAATAGTTGATTGTCGTATAAAGTAAAATTTAAAAGATGACTTTTTTTCAGAAAATTGAAAATAATATTCATAATTATTTGTGATCTTTTTCGTTAAATACGATATTTGCTCTCAATGTTCAGCGATGCTCGGGGGAATAACTCGCGAACAGTTGCGAAGACATCGCCACTGCGGGTAAAATCGCACTCCGGGCAAGTATTGGGTGTGTTAAAAAGAGTTATGCGTAATATGTTTTTGCACTCAATTAGAAAAAGGACGTGTTTTACATTTTATTTCAACGACTATTTATTCCTTTATACCCAACGAGTAGCGTCTTTCCTTGTCCGACCCTCTATTCCCGGACACTGCGTATATGTATTATTATATTATTTACTTAACATATAAAACTACTTGCAATAAAAAAATTAACCATTTTCAAAGTTATCTATTTTTTCCGTTTTCTGAAACGTGAAATATATTTTAATATAAATCCACTTCTGCACTTATACATTTTCTTAAATTAATCTTAATTCAAAGATTAGATTTAGGACAAAAGACTGATGAAAAATTTTCATTTTTATTACTTCAGATTGTCTAATTTCGAAGCAATTAGTTTAATCTTCTCCCAATCTACATTCTTATCTAACATCATAGTTTTGTTATGATATTAACTATTTATTACAAACCTTTGTACTTCGCATCAGAGGAGTCAGAGGATATGTTCAAAGCACCATTGTGAAATATTTTCTAGTGAAATTACAATGAAAATCCTGTTTTAACAAGTTCTGCGAGTGGAAAATAATTACGGTCTACAACAAAATGCTCACAAATAGTGGCAAGCGGTCTTTGTAGAATCGCAATGAGACAGTTGACAAGCGCATGTAGACGAAATTGTAGAGAAATTTCCGTTTGAGTGCATTTCACTGCACCACCGAAAGCGCCGGCGAATCTAACAGTAATATTTACGTTCAACTAACAGGCATTTCAGTTTTTTACCTATACCGAACTGTGCTGGATATTTATAAAATTTATCACATTATTTACTCGAATCTTTATTTTATACCGTGCTCTAATACGTATCAAAATGTGACGATGAATGAGCTCTAGGAATTAGGAAAACTATCAATACACACTACAATATGTACATACATACATGTATATATAGATATAGGTGTAACAACCTACGTGTCTATTATTCATTTAGGTGATTCCTGCCTTCAAACTGAATAGGAAATGGTTCGCATGAACAATAGGAGATACGAGGGGCGGCTGAAAAGTTTTGAGCCTAAGTACCTTTAAGTCTTACTAATGACTTGAGCAGCATATCACTAATTGCGGGTATCCTAAGAAATATAAATGTCAAGTTTCATGTCATTAGCATCATTACGCTTTTAATAACGGGACCATAAACATCATCATGTCCAAGAAGAACAAAACGCCGACGGATATATTTGAAGAGATGTCAGCAGTTTATGGGAAGTCTGCACCTTCATTTGCGACTGTAAAACGTTGGAACCGAGAGTTCAAACACGGCAGGGAGTCGCTCGAAGTTGAACCCAGGTCGGGACGTCCAAACACCGCCGTTACAAAGATCGGCGAATCAAGTTGTGGTAGCTAAAGCCATGGTTAATGCGAATCAAGTTGTGGTAGCTAAAGCCATGGTTAATGCGAATCAAGTTGTGGTAGCTAAAGCCATAGTTAATGCGAATCAAGTTGTGGTAGCTAAAGCCATGGTTAATGCGAATCAAGTTGTGGTAGCTAAAGCCATGGTTAATGCCCATGGCAAGGAATAAATCGGCGACATTTTTCATGATCACTTGTACATGAAAAAGGTGTGCGCGCGATGGATGCCAAAAATGCTAATGTCGCTGGACAAACAGCATCGAGTCACAACTTCGGAGTTTTTGGACATCTATGGTGATAATCCTGATGATGTTTTTCTCGTCTTTTCACTGTTCCAGAACTAAAGGCTGCACAATATTACACGTATAAATGACCTGGGAAATTGCGTTCATCATTGCCAACTGGAACCAGTCAACTATAGTTGACTGACCAAATGAAATCTCGATACAATAACAGGATTTGGCGTGAATGTACAAAACTTAACAAAGAATGTTTACAGAGGTACCAAAATTTTCACACCTTCCATATGCAGAATTTTCAAACGGGTCGGGGCATGATTATAATCCGGGGAAGCTGAACGCAAAAAAGGTTGGGAATCCCTCGTGTAGAATACCTATAGCTGACTAGGTCTATCAATATAAATTTTTATTTGTGATACGTCATGAATACTTTTTCGGTACAAGGATCCATTTACGAAATATTAAGCTTTAAAATTGTCACTTTTGTTAAAGTTACATGTCACCACCTCTACCAGCTAAACCGCTCTTTTTGAATTTTTTAAAAGTATTCACAATAATAACGAAATTAAATGGAAAATTATCACTGCTAAATAGGCTCT
Organism: Druceiella hillmani; assembly: GCA_039881145.1. NCBI lineage: Eukaryota > Metazoa > Arthropoda > Insecta > Lepidoptera > Hepialidae > Druceiella > Druceiella hillmani. The sequence continues at coordinate 7,022,549 of JAYKKI010000011.1, read as the reverse complement.
AGAGACTAGTTTGCGAGTAATAATTATCACAGCTAAATAGGTTCGAGAGACTACTTTACGAGTAATAATTATCAGAGCTAAATAGGTTCTAGAGACTAGTTTAGGAGTAATAATTATTACAGCTAAATGGGTTCTAGAGACTAGTTTACGAGTAATAATTATCACAGCTAAATATACTCTAGATACTAGTTTACGAGTAATAATTATCACAGCTAAATAGGTTCTAGAGACTAGTTTACGAGTAAATATTATCACAGCTAAATAGGTTCCAGAGACTAGTTTACGAGTAATAATTATCACAGCTAAATAGGCTCTAGAGACTAGTTTACGAGTAATAATTATCACAGCTAAATAGGTTCGAGATACTAGTTTACGAGTAATAATTATCACAGCTAAATAGGTTGTAGAGACTAGTTTACGAATAATAATTATCACAGCTAAATAGGCTCTAGAGACTAGTTTACGAGTAATAATTATCACAGCTAAATAGGCTCTACTAGTTTACGAGCAATACTCGACCAACTTATGACATGTAATTGGGTGTGTAAAAAGTTCATGGAAACTCCATAGAAATTACTTAACTGCAAAAATAACTTAACTTATATTTTAAAATATACATCGGTTTCAATTTGAAGAGGACAGTGTATATATTAAACTAATTGTGAACGTACGCCTTAGTGTATAGGGACAATCAACAGCACTTTAAATGTTGGATTTTAACTCGACCTTATCTCATCGGCTTAGGACTAGTTTACGAGTAATAATTATCACAGCTAAATAGGCTCTACTAGTTTACGAGCAATATTAGACCAACTTATGGCATGTAATTGGGTGTGTAAAAAGTTCATGGAAACTCCATAGAAATTACTTAACTGCAAAAATAACTTAACTTATATTTTAAAATGTACATCGGTTTCAACTTGAAGAAGACAGTGTATATATTAAACTAATTGTGAACGTACGCCTTAGTATATAGGGACAATCAACAGCACTTTAAATGTTGGATTTTAACTCGACCTTATCTCATCGGGTTAGGAATTAGATATGTTGTTCAAATGTAAATCTCTATCTCAGTGGCTTAGGAATTAGGTTTATTGCTCAAATATAAATCTCCATCTCATCGGCTTAGGAATTAGATATGTTGTTCAAATATAAATCTCCATCTCAGCGGCTTAAGAATTAGATATGTTGTTCAAATATAAATCTCCATCTCTGCGGCTTAGGAATTATATATGTTGTTCAAATATAAATCTCTATCTCAGCGGCTTAGGACTTAGGTTTATTGTTCAAATATAAATCTCGACGTGCTGTCGACTGTACCTGTACCTTACCTTTATTACGTTTACTGAAATATTCACGTTAATATATATACTTCCCTACTTAACTACATCAGGTATTGGTAAATATTTATGGCCCAGGAAGTTCATACATGATAACATGATAAATAAATTACATGATAAATAAAGTCTCCCTGTTTTCTCTTTTTTATTCGTCGTTCTGTTCCTTAGAATCATACCTTTCAATCACCATCTGGACTTAACAGAAATACCAGAAGACCACAATTTAATAATTAACACAGTTTCAAAAACTAATAAGGGGACATTATGAAATACTTCCAAAAAATTGCCGTACTTAACTAATCCTTTTGGAACGAGCTTTTTCCTTATCCGGTTACCTCGAATGCACACTCAGACCACAGGTACGCTCTTGAATTTTGGCTGGCGAACAAAGAGGTTTGCTTTATGCAACCGGAAGAATGAGAGTACTTCCACACATAACACACTAAGACGGAAGAGGGATGCTTGCGAAGATCCCACTCCATCAACTCCATATTACTTGACTCAAGTGGGGAACGACGAGGCGCTTTGATATGTGTCGGCTTGGACGAATCCTCTTTTGTACCGTTATTCGTTTGCAGATAGCATAAAGCGAGCGACATATATGTAAATGTACATGAACATACACATGTGTGTGTGTGTGTGTGTGTGTGTATGTGTGTGTGTGTGTGTGTGTGTGTATATATATATATATATATATATATATATATATATCTATATATATATATATATATATATATATACTTATTTATCTACTGATATTTTATATTTCTTCAAAAGACAACAATGTAGAAACTTATCGCTGAGCAATTTAAATTAATTCCGATTATTTGTTATATCATCGTAATATTCTGTACAGGAAGTTGAATTCAGATCCGAGTTGCGTATATAAGACACTTGTCTCAACTTTATAATAGATGCATAAAAAGAAAACATGAATGGCGAGTAATTATTTCATTAAAAACCAGCGTATTCAACAGGGCTACCACCGACCTATTCAGGTGAGCTTTCAAAAGGGGAAGGGTTCGCTCTCTGAGAGCTTTGTCGAGCTTTGTTAAGCAAAATGTCATGGCAACCGACGTAAATAAAAGAAAATAATTCTCTACACGTCGTTAAAGTTGAGGGTTGAATGAGAATGAAAAAAAGGAGGCCGTCCAGCGGTTTTTTACGCCTTTACAAAAGACCCTTCTATCCGTTTGCTTGGGACATAATTGGTTTCATAAAATTTTTCTTTATTGCGGTTTTAAATTGAGACAAACAAACAATTCCTCTTTGATAAACGTGGTGCGAAACAAAAGGACGCGAAATTTACGAAATGTTATTCCAAAGAGTAAAGTGACTTTTAAAATTATATATGTATTTATTTGGTAATAAATAATTAAAATTAATTAAAATCTGGCGAATAAATTCTCATTACGTTTAACAAAGTAACGGTTTAAGTTTGAAGAATATATTTAACTATAAAAACTATTGGACAATAAGAATAGAACTCGCAAAACGAGGGTTCCGAACATATTTAGGCACCTATAAACATATAACATAGTATCTTATTCCTATTGAACTATTTATAAATACTAATATTATTTTTCACTATATAAATAAATTACCTAATATATCTTTCACAGTCCTTGTATGGCAAATATTATATGGCTAATATCACAGTCCTTTTATGGCAATAACGCTAGAGTATTTAGAATCATCGCTATTGTTTTCCAATAAACTTGTATAAATAAATTAACTAATATATCTTTCACAGTCCTTGTAGGGCAAATATCATATGGCTAATATCACAGTCCTTGTATGGCAATAACGCTAAAGTATTTAGAATCATCGCTATTGTTTTCCAATAAACTTGTATAAATAAATTAACTAATATATCTTTCACAGTCCTTGTAGGGCAAATATCATATGGCTAATATTACAGTCCTTGTATGGCAATAACGCTAAAGTATTTAGAATCATCGCTATAGTTTTCCCATAAACTTGTATAAATAAATTGCCTAATACATCTTTCACAGTCCTTGTATGGCAAATATTATATGGCTAATATCACAGTCCTTATATGGCAATAAAGCTAGAGTATTTAGAATCATCACTATAGTTTTCCGATAAACTACATAAACTTGTAATAAGATTGCTTCTTTCATAATTTTTGTTTAACTATTTTGAATATAGGAGTGTTCATATTTTTATGGACATTTCTAATAATATTTCTAAAACTATCTCACGTAAAATTTTACAAAAATAGCTTCTAAATCCCTACAACTGGCTCTTTCACTGGGCGTCCCAGATGATAAAAAAAATTAAAAAATATCATCATATATATTAATACGCTAAGGTTTTAAGATGTTACACTCCCTTTTTAGAAAAAACCTCACAACTAATCCACATAAATTATATATCATTTTATAGATAATTGCTTGCTCTACCGGCATCCATAACTAAAAATTTATTATTGCTATTGTTTTTGCAAATTAATTAATTATTAAAATTATATCCCATAAACTCGGTAAAAGTCGGGAAAATTTTTTGTTTAATTTCAAATCCACTCACGTATAAATAAAGTGGCGCTTTTTTTTCAATTTTAGTAAAATATTTGTTTGATCTGTCATCTGAGCTTCACAATGGAATAAATAATGCGAAGACTTCGCACGGGTCACGCTAGTATTAGTTTATTTGTCCTCTTTACAATTAACAAATTTTCAAGTGTTAGATATAATATATATATGAGTGGGTATCATTTATAGGAGCAAACTCCGTTTTCTTCCCTTTTAAGTCCGAAATCCTAGAAAGGTAACTTTAAAAAGATTAGTAAAAGTTAAGAAAGACAGAATTTAACATTTTTTTTGTAAAACATCCGTTATTGGATATACATGATACAATCTTAATATACAATCAATTAATTATCATTGATAAAATGTACTTGATTTTATTTTTAAGTAATTCGTGTGCGGGTTTGCTGTATCAATATTCAGCTCCCGGACAAATTAAGTTCATGGGCAATATCCAAAAGTCGAATAGCGTCTACGTTGGTATGGTTGAGGAGTTGTTTTTCGTGTTTAATAGCATATTCTTGGATAACTTCGTTAATCCGTTTTATGTTTAAATCGTTATGAATTTCTTGATCGGTTACATAGCGATATGCATTGGTAATTATACGCAAGAACTTGTTTTGGCTTCGTTGGATTACATTACGATTTGACTGCTTGGTACATCCCCAAAACTGGGGAAGTACTAAGGCTGGGGATGTACCAATACCATACATCCAAATCGGTTTGATATCGTCAAACCGAAAGAATTTGACATGAATAATATTTTTTTATAAATATTCAATATAACAAACGTGAATCGAAGTCCTTAGAATCAGTTTGTTATATTCAAGACATCTTTCCTTATGACACTATTATAATATTTAAATGTAATTAGTATTGGTATTCGCGCCTTTACTTTTTTTAAATATATAAATGTGAAATCTGTCAAGCAGTCACGTAAAAAATATTGGACAAAGAGTTATTAAATTCGGCCATATAATCGCGATTTTACGGCCAAAATTCCAATCGCAATAAAACAATATTTACTTTTAATATCGAAATAATTCATCTAATTGACAAAAATGTAATAAAATTTTATGTTTTAATTCACGGTCACACTTTATGAGCAATCTTTAAAGTAATAGAAACAAAGTAAACGCTAAAGTGGATCACTTGATGATAATTTACTCGTTTGACTTATCGACTAAAAATTATTTCTTGGTACATGAAAGTCACAGATGCGAAAAAGCAGTTAATAAAATCTAATGCTTACTCCTGAGCTAAAATATTCTGATCAATAAGTGAAATGGAGCTTTAACATTTGATCTTGCTCGTGATTTAAATGAGTAATCTTTAAATTAATGAAAAGAAATTCGACGATAAATTAGTTTACGTTACTCGTTTGACTTATCAACTAAATTGCTAATTTATCGTTTGACTTATCTACTAAATGTCGTTACTTGTAAATACATTTCAAAATTATACATATCAAATAGTAATCAATAAAATCCAAAGAATATTCCGGAACCAAAATATTCTGATCGCTAAGTGAACCGAAGCTTTGATATTTAGCCTTGCTCTTTATTTAGACGGGTAATCTTGAAGCAATTAAAAAAAATGTGGCGATAATCCTGATCGCTTACTGCTCATTTACTCGTTTTCTTATCAAATTAAGATTGTTACTTGCAAATACATTTCAAAATTATACATATCAAATAGTAATCAATAAAATCCAAAGAATATTCCTGAACCAAAATATTCTGATTGATAAGTGAACCGAAGCTTTGATATTTTAGCCTTGCTCTTTATTTAGACGAGTAATCTTTGAAGTATTATTAGTATATATTATTAGTATATATAACTGATAACTTACAGTCGATAAAATGTAATATTTACTCCCAAAACAAAATATTGTGATCTATAAGTGAACTAGAGTTGGCCTGTTATACATTTAGCTGATCAATTTACAAATACGATTTTTGGGCTTGAAATATGCTCAATACCAGATCTATGATTTTTGCACTTGAAATATGTAAATACCATATCTGGAAAATATGAAAAACAATATCAGATAAATATATTAAATTGATAAAAGTATAAAAATATTTCGGCAATTTTCGTATTGGTACAATGTGTCGGTTTAAGATATTGTTACAAAAATTTCATATTTTAAGTTTATTATTTTTCTTACAGATTACACTAAAATGTATAAGCAAAAAGTTCCCCTTGGCGACATTTTGGCGCAAAATAACAATTCTCAAATATTTGTAAATATATCCATTCGATGACAAATACCCAGAATGTGCAAGAAAATCTTCGTTGCTAAAGGAGTTATAAGGCGTGTACATGCAGTAGTGAAGTGACTGTTGTTGTGTCGTGTTGTTGCTTGAATATTGGAGTTGAGATTCGTGTATCGGAATTCGAACATTATATAATTGATTGTGATTGTATGATTTTTTTAACGAGACGCCAATTGTTTTCCCTAATTAGTTGTTTTATAAAGCAGGAGCAGTTCGTAATTATTTGTTGTACTCAAATCAGCCATTTCATAAAGTAAGAGCAGACCGTAATTATTTGTTGTACTCGAATCAGTTGTTCAATAGAGCAAGAACAGTCCGTAAGTAGTTGTTGTCTCAAATCGATTTTTCAATAGAGCAGAAGCAGTCCATAATTAGTTGTTGTACTCGAATCAGTTGTTTCACAGAGCAAGAGTAGTTCGTATTTCGTTACTGTACTAGAATTAGATGTTTGGTAGAGCAGCAGTCTGTAATTAGTTTTGCTCGAATAAGTTGTTCCATAGAGCAGTTGTTATTTTAAGGAACCAATTATGAGGAATTTATCAAAAAAATAACTACTGAATTCCAGTGACAATTTTAATGTTTCAGTATTTAGATTTCCTTAAAGTAATTATCTTAATGTAAAGTTTAATTACAATTAGGGTTTTATTGTTATTACTATTACTTTAATCTATCAATATTGAACAAGCAATCGTTAAAAACATAGCACACACACACGACTAAAGCATTTACGTCAAATTCAGCCGCCATTTATAGATATATATATCTATAAATCCGTCCACAGACGCGACCGAAATGCGCGTCGAAACCCGATAAGACAGGCGCCGCGTGACACCCATCCATTTAACCAACTGAACCAACACTCGCGGCTGATCTTAACTTACTTATGATATACCAACGTATTATTAAATTGGCGGACCAAACATGCCTGTTAAGGGCGTTCATGTGCAGATCCGATATCGCCAGTGCCTAGTGATGTCCGCCACAAACAAGCGAGCGTTGAAATATGTATTTACTTCCGCTTCCATAACCCACAATTCCAAAGACCCTACGTCCATAAACACTGTAGCCTAATGAAATAAGCTAAGTTCGTATTGTGAATATAATTAATGGATCACGTATTCGATTCCAAATGATGGGAAGAAAATATATTTTAGATTATGTGTACTATGTCAAATTTATTAATTGGTCTATCTGTAATTATGATTAGTTATCGATTTATATGAACTTAATAGCTTTTATTTTTTTCGTGATTGTCTATACTAAAATTATAATGAGTTTATTTGCAACTAGCAAGTAGTAAACTAGAAAATTGCTGAATAGATTCCAAAAATTCCTTAACTTCACTGTTAACTGCATTGTTATAGATGTAAACTATGTTTTATTCCAAAAAAATTCGGGTTCTGTAAGATTGAGTAATAGTTGTAACTTAAACAGGAGAAAAACGACCAAATTGACTCTTTTCAAGGCATAGACTAGGTAAACGACCAAATTGGCTATATTCATGGACATAGGATTAGTAAACAACTAAATTGGCTGTGTTTATAACATGCTCTGTTTGTTTTCAGTGTTTCAGGGTTGCAGAATAAGGATATAGCAACATATATGCAAAAACGAATTGTGTATCTCAACGAGGTATACAAAAACGTTCCAGATATTTCGTGTTTATTCTTTTATGGAAAATCGGTAATATTTGTATTTATAATTAAAAACACATAATAAATTTTACTAGAAGCTCTATTTCGTCACATCAATATTATCTCTAAAAGAGTGAAAATAATGGTTAGATATTTATATTCGTGACTATCTTTTATAGAAAATCGGTAATATTTGTATTTATAATTAAAAACACATAATAAATTTTACTAGAAGCTCTATTTCGGCATATCAATATTATCTCTAAAAGAGTGAAAATAATGGTTAGATATTTATATTCGTGACTATCTTTTATAGAAAATCGGTAATATTTGTATTTATAATTAAAAACACATAATAAATTTTACTTGAAGCTCTATTACGCAATATCAATATTATCTCTAAAAGAGTGAAAATAATGGTTAGATATTTATATTCGTGACTATCTTTTATAGAAAAACGGTAATATTTGTATTTATAATTAAAAACACATAATACATTTTACTTGAAGCTCTATTACGCAATATCAATAGTATCTCTAAAAGAGTGAAAATAATGGTTAGATATTTATATTCGTGACTATTTTTTATAGAAAAACGGTAATATTTGTATTTATAATTAAAAACACATAATAAATTTTACTTGAAGCTCTATTTCGGCATATCAATATTATCTCTAAAAGAGTGAAAATAATGGTTAGATATTTATATTCGTGACTATCTTTTATAGAAAATCGGTAATATTTGTATTTATAATTAAAAACACATAATAAATTTTACTTGAAGCTCTATTACGCAATATCAATATTATCTCTAAAAGAGTGAAAATAATGGTTAGATATTTATATTCGTGACTATCTTTTATAGAAAAACGGTAATATTTGTATTTATAATTAAAAACACATAATAAATTTTACTTGAAGCTCTATTACGCAATATCAATATTATCTCTAAAAGAGTGAAAATAATGGTTAGATATTTATATTCGTGACTATCTTTTATAGAAAAACGGTAATATTTGTATTTATAATTAAAAACACATAATAAATTTTACTTGAAGCTCTATTACGCAATATCAATAGTATCTCTAAAAGAGTGAAAATAATGGTTAGATATTTTATTTCGTGACTATCTTTTATAGAAAAACGGTAATATTTGTATTTATAATTAAAAACACATAATAAATTTTACTTGAAGCTCTATTACGCAATATCAATATTATCTCTAAAAGAGTGAAAATAATGGTTAGATATTTATATTCGTGACTATCTTTTATAGAAAAACGGTAATATTTGTATTTATAATTAAAAACACATAATAAATTTTACTTGAAGCTCTATTACGCAATATCAATATTATCTCTAAAAGAGTGAAAATAATGGTTAGATATTTATAAGATTTTTAGGGTTCCGTACTTCAAAAAGGAAATAGATCACTGTGTATCCGTCTGTCCCAGTCGATTTTATCAAAAACCGCTTGATGAAGAAACTTAAAATTTGTTTTTATAAAGCATATTAATAGTAGCGCTATTCGTGTAGGCCATCGTAGGAAAGGTATATTTTTAAGAGTCTCATAAGCCTTTGTTTCGTGATTTTAAGTAGTATATTTTTAGAGATAAGAACATACTTATTTCCGAAACTACTGAACACACTGTTATGAAAAAAAAATTATAGAAGCCTATGCAAAAGTTGATTAAAACTATAACGACAATTTTAGATGGCACAGTTTTTGAGATATTCGCAATATGCCCCATACTTGATTACTTTAGGCATTATTAAATATTTAGTAAGTAATAACAGTTTTTGATATATTCACGATATGTCCCTGCTTGATTACATTAGGTATTATTAAATATTTAGTAAGTAATAATAGTTTATTGAGATATTCACGATATGTCCCTGCTTGTTTACATTAGGTATTATTAAATATTTAGTAAGTAATAATAGTTTATTGATATATTCACGATATGTCCCTGCTTGATTACATTAGGTATTATAAAATATTTAGTAAGTAATAATAGTTTATTGAGATATTCACGATATGTCCCTGCTTGTTTACATTAGGTATTATTAAATATTTAGTAAGTAATAATAGTTTATTGAGATATTCACGATATGTCCCTGCTTGTTTACATTAGGTATTATTAAATATTTAGTAAGTAATAATAGTTTATTGATATATTCACGATATGTCCCTGCTTGATTACATTAGGTATTATAAAATATTTAATAAGTAATAATAGTTTATTGAGATATTCACGATATGTCCCTGCTTGTTTACATTAGGTATTATTAAATATTTAGTAAGTAATAATAGTTTATTGAGATATTCACGATATGTCCCTGCTAGTTTACATTAGGTATTTTTAAATATTTAGTAAGTAATAATAGTTTATTGAGATATTCTCGATATGTCCCTGCTTGTTTACATTAGGTATTATTAAATATTTAGTAAGTAATAATAGTTTATTGAGATATTCACGATATGTCCCTGCTTGTTTACATTAGGTATTATTAAATATTTAGTAAGTAATAATAGTTTATTGATATATGCACGATATGTCCCTGCTAGTTTACATTAGGTATTTTTAAATATTTAGTAAGTAATAATAGTTTATTGAGATATTCTCGATATGTCCCTGCTTGTTTACATTAGATATTATTAAATATTTAGTAAGTAATAATAGTTTATTGAGATATTCGCGATATGTCCCTGCTAGTTTACATTAGGTATTATTAAATATTTATTAAGTAATAATAGTTTATTGATATATTCACGATATGTCCCTGCTTGTTTACATTAGGTATTATAAAATATTTAGTAAGTAATAATAGTTTACTGAGATATTCACGATATGTCCCTGCTAGTTTACATTAGGTATTATTAAATATTTAGTAAGTAATAATAGTTTATTGAGATATTCACGATATGTCCCTGCTAGTTTACATTAGGTATTTTTAAATATTTAGTAAGTAATAATAGTTTATTGAGATATTCTCGATATGTCCCTGCTTGTTTACATTAGGTATTATTAAATATTTAGTAAGTAATAATAGTTTATTGAGATATTCACGATATGTCCCTGCTTGTTTACATTAGGTATTATTAAATATTTAGTAAGTAATAATAGTTTATTGATATATGCACGATATGTCCCTGCTAGTTTACATTAGGTATTTTTAAATATTTAGTAAGTAATAATAGTTTATTGAGATATTCTCGATATGTCCCTGCTTGTTTACATTAGATATTATTAAATATTTAGTAAGTAATAATAGTTTATTGAGATATTCGCGATATGTCCCTGCTAGTTTACATTAGGTATTATTAAATATTTAGTAAGTAATAATAGTTTATTGATATATTCACGATATGTCCCTGCTAGTTTACATTAGGTATTTTTAAATATTTAGTAAGTAATAATTGTTGATTGAGATATTCTCGATATGTCCCTGCTTGTTTACATTAGGTATTATTAAATATTTAGTAAGTAATAATAGTTTATTGATGTATTCACGATATGTCCCTGCTTGATTACATTAGGTATTACTAAATATATAGTAAGTAATAATAGTTTATTGATATATTCACGATATGTCTCTGCTAGTTTACATTAGGTATTTTTAAATATTTAGTAAGTAATAATAGTTTATTGAGATATTCTCGATATGTCCCTGCTTGTTTACATTAGATATTATTAAATATTTAGTAAGTAATAATAGTTTATTGAGATATTCTCGATATGTCCCTGCTTGTTTACATTAGGTATTATTAAATATTTAGTAAGTAATAATAGTTTATTGAGATATTCGCGATATGTCCCTGCTAGTTTACATTAGGTATTATTAAATATTTAGTAAGTAATAATAGTTTATTGATATATGCACGATATGTCCCTGCTAGTTTACATTAGGTATTTTTAAATATTTAGTAAGTAATAATAGTTTATTGAGATATTCTCGATATGTCCCTGCTTGTTTACATTAGATATTATTAAATATTTAGTAAGTAATAATAGTTTATTGAGATATTCTCGATATGTCCCTGCTTGTTTACATTAGATATTATTAAATATTTAGTAAGTAATAATAGTTTATTGAGATATTCGCGATATGTCCCTGCTAGTTTAAATTAGGTATTATTAAATATTTATTAAGTAATAATAGTTTATTGATATATTCACGATATGTCCCTGCTAGTTTACATTAGGTATTTTTAAATATTTAGTAAGTAATAATAGTTTACTGAGATATTCTCGATTTGTCCCTGCTTGTTTACATTAGATATTATTAAATATTTAGTAAGTAATAATAGTTTATTGAGATATTCTCGATATGTCCCTGCTTGTTTACATTAGGTATTATTAAATATTTAGTAAGTAATAATAGTTTATTGAGATATTCGCGATATGTCCCTGCTAGTTTAAATTAGGTATTATTAAATATTTATTAAGTAATAATAGTTTATTGATATATTCACGATATGTCCCTGCTAGTTTACATTAGGTATTTTTAAATATTTAGTAAGTAATAATAGTTTATTGAGATATTCTCGATATGTCCCTGCTTGTTTACATTAGGTATTATTAAATATTTAGTAAGTAATAATAGTTTATTGATATATTCACGATATGTCCCTGCTTGATTACATTAGGTATTATTAAATATATAGTAAGTAATAATAGTTTATTGATATATTCACGATATGTCTCTGCTAGTTTACATTAGGTATTTTTAAATATTTAGTAAGTAATAATAGTTTATTGAGATATTCTCGATAAGTTCCTGCTTGTTTACATTAGGTATTATTAAATATTTAGTAAGTAATAATAGTTTATTGATATATTCACGATATGTCCCTGCTTGATTACATTAGGTATTATTAAATATATAGTAAGTAATAATAGTTTATTGAGATATTCACGATATGTCCATGCTTGATTACATTAGATATTATTAAATATTTAGTAAGTAATAATAGTTTATTGAGATATTCACGATATGCCCTGCTTGATTACATTAGGTATTATTAAGTATTTAGTAAGTAATAACAGTGTTTTAGATATTCACGATATACCCCCTGCTTGATTACATTAGCTATTATTAAATATTTAGTAAGTAATAATAGTTTATTGAGATATTCACGATATGTCCCTGCTTGATTACATTAGATATTATTAAATATTTAGTAAGTAATAATAGTTTATTGAGATATTCACGATATGCCCTGGTTGATTACATTAGGTATTATTAAGTATTTAGTAAGTAATAACAGTGTTTTAGATATTCACGATATGCCCCTGCTTGATTACATTAGCTATTACTAAATATTTATTAAGTAATTATAGTTTTCGAGATATTCCCTGCTTGATTATATTAGATATTATTAAATATTTACTACGGTACGGTACACTTAGCCGGTTTTCTTAATAAGTTTGTCGACAGTTTTCTATTGTTACTGAAGAAAATTTAAATATGCATGAAATGAAAAATAAACTTTATTTTAAATTTCATCCAAATGATTTAATTTTTTTTCAGGATATTCAACTTCTAACGAAAAGATTATGCCTATCATCGTCCATTCTGAGGGCCCCTTATGATGTGAATAAGCGTGACGGGATCTAAGGAGACCCTTCCTAAAATGTGGTACATCATATCTCTACGAAATGCGCTTCCTTTCTACAGGGCTAAATTAAGTTAGGTATCACAGTCATTGCCTTCTTATGATATATCTTCGTTGCATTCTTCACTAATAATCATATTTTCTCACGAACCCCACTTAATTATATGTGTTTGCCTATTATTAAGGCTTTCGTCTTTTAAGCTGGCCCAATTCTAACTGAAGCTAACTCAATTTCAGTACTTTCATTTTCTGGATAGGCTTCCACACTTAAAAATAAAAAGAAACTATTTGGATTCATTGCCTACAACGTGTCACCGGAAGAAAGAGTTGGTTAATCTTGAATCAAATATTACAATGTTATCAAATATAACAATGTCATTTTCCACATTACACATTTTCTACAGCACAGCTTTAGGATTTTCGTTCTAACTCTCCAAGTCCTCCTTAAATAGTTAATTTTCCAATTTGTTACAAATTTACGTGATGAATAATGGTTGGGTTTTCACGTACAGAAAAAACCACGTCATCAGTGGAGTACTGGAGTCTCCTCAATGCTCGTATCATTGGAGATAATGTCCAAAATCGCCGAGCTGAGTTGGTCTTCTCGCACCGATAGGTTTGTTGCTGTCGCTGTTCTGTGGAATGTTAGCCATGCGAACACCGCAAATAACAACAATCCCGCTCGACGAGCCGGATCGCTTAGTGCATCGACTTCGAAGGCCGTAAGCGTTTTGATGAATGCAACAAAATATGGCAACAATAAGCACTGTTTAATAAGCGTTGCTTTAATACCTATATTTCACTTAAAATTTTACACTAATCATCTCATCCTTTTGTTTTTTACACATAAAATTGGTAATTAATGCAAAACAGTACCTCTGCTCTAGTGGAAAGGGTCGTGATGCACAGTTACCGTATAGCCCTTCCCTTCCAAACGCAATCGTATCAACATTGATGCAAACTGTACATTATGTTAATATCTTCTACGTCTTAGTTTATCGATATTTTTGCTAATCTTAGTCTTAGTCTATCGTTATTTTTTTTTTATTTTCTTTTAGTGTTAGTTTATCGTTATTTTTTTAAGCTTAGTCTTAGTTTATCGTTATTTTTGCTAACTTCTAGTGCACTGTGATTATTTTAAACTAGATAAATGAGTACATATACTTCTCATCTACTCCATGGTTTTCTCTCTTAATCCATAATTTATTAAGTTGAGTTAGTTTTTAGTGTTAATTAGTTTACAGATTCCAGCACGTACCCTCACTGTGTATTACTGCAAATTACTAACTATATTTTGACAGTGGTTGTCAAAATAAAATTAGTAATTTGCAGCATTACTAAATATATTTTGTTAGTGGTTGTCAAAATGTAGTTAGTAATTTGCAGCATTACTAACCATATTTTGTTAGTGGTTGTCAAAATAAAGTTAGTAATTTGCAGCATTACTAACCATATTTTGTTAGTGGTTGGTCAAAATATAGTTAGTAATTTGCAGCATTAGTAACCATATTTTGTTAGTGGTTGTCAAAATAAAGTTAGTAATTTGCAGCATTACTAACCATATTTTGTTAGTGGTTGTCAAAATATAGTTAGTAATTTGCAGTATTACTAACCATATTTTGTTAGTGGTTGTCAAAATAAAGTTAGTAATTTGCAGCATTACGAACCATATTTTGTTAGTGGTTGTCAAAATAAAGTTAGTAATTTGCAACATTACTAACCATATTTTGTTAGTGGTTGTCAAAATATAGTTAGTAATTTGCAGCATTACTAACTATATTTTGACAGTGGTTGGATTTATTATTTTAAACTTAGCTATTCTTGTAGCATAGAAATTTTCTAGCATTTCGAATTTTCAAACTCAGTACAAGTTTACAATGTCCGCCCAAACAGATATTGTACATTACGTAAAATACGAAAGTTGTTATAAATGCACCATTCATACCTTACGCAATCAATAAAAACGTTACACTTTATATGCATGACATGCAAAAACATTTCGTTGGCTATCGTCATCGTGTGATAAAACTTTGAGAAATATTGAATATATTTGGCGTTAATTTTGTAGAAATTCATTATTCACAATTAAATGAAACTACGTGATGTAGTATTATTTCTACTTTCTTTGAGTTCTTTACCAAGACATAGGTTTCGTTGTATTACAACATCTTTGCTAATAGCCCACCTGAAGATGTTGTAATACAATGAAACCTAGGTCGTGGTAAAGAACATAAAGAAAATAGAAATAATACTACATCACGTAGTTTCGTTTAATTGTGAACTTTGAGAAATTCAAAACTACTCTGTTCTTAATTTCGTTTCACATTAACGTAAGGTCGTAACCATAATGAAACACGTGTACTTAATTTCTGGAATGATGACTTATAAACGGAAAAGTTTTAAGCTATTGTCTCCCACAAAGAAACATCATCTTAAAAAGCAATAACAAACTATATACATCGGAAAACACGAGTACCAGCATTCGGCAGGATATTGTCAGCGTCAGGAAAATTTCTACATGTCCGCTTTGACGGGGCGCGGAGAAAATGGAAACGCCCAGCAATACATCCGCCGCCGACTGTGTGTCGTTCTATTTAAGGGAATCCCACGTAAAGTCAATTTCCGTTGTATCCATTGCAAGTGTACATATCTTAATGGGACAAATGTTGAAAAATACCGAGAAGAATGTGATAAATGTTTTGTTATATCAGGAAATAATTAATATCATACCGTTCAAAATAAATGTTGACACACCTAGAAATAGGAAAGAACTCCATAATTTCAAGTTTCACACGACGAAGTACCTCTTACATCAGGTAATATAAGAAGTACTTTTGAGTGATATAAGGAGTGAATGAAGCATTACAATTGTCCGAAAATTTAAACAGGTATATATATATATATATATATATATATATATATATATATATATATATATATATATATGTATATGAGAGTATGTATAAATGTACGTGTGTACGTCTAATGGTCTAACGTGTAAATCAATAGATTAACCTGAATGAAATTTGTGTATCCATACATATACCGATGAATCAAATTTGGTATATCTCCAGCATATATCATTATTTTTCCGATCTCAAAAATTTAGTATATTTTCCACAGAATTTTAACAAATTCCAATTCCATTTCCAATTCAATTCCATTTTAACAAAATTTAACAAGTGAATTTTCTCAAAAGTTTTCTTTAACGATTTCTTTTACACTTTTCGCATTGTAAGTACTTTATACATTAAATAGTATATCGTGATTCGTTTTCCTGGAAAAATAATTAGAGCAACTCTCATGCAAAACTTTAATATACAGCTAGACTTAATACAGCGAGGATCAGCAAAGGCCCACACAACAGAACAATTCAATTACATCAAGATCTAACAAAAACGTATATAACAGACTTGCGTTTCACGGGAAAGTCTGTGCAACTTTCAGGATCTAACAAAAACGTATATAACAGACTTGCGTTAGGATCTAACAAAAACGTATATAACAGACTTGCGTTTTACGGGAAAGTCTGTGCAACTTTCAGGATCTAACAAAAACGTATATAACAGACTTGCGTTAGGATCTAACAAAAACGTATATAACAGACTTGCGTTTCACGGGAAAGTCTGTGCAACTTTCAGGATCTAACAAAAACGTATATAACAGACTTGCGTTAGGATCTAACAAAAACGTATATAACAGACTTGCGTTTCAGACTACATCAGGATCTAAGAAAAACGTATATAAAAGACTTGCGTTTTACGGGAAAGTCTGTGCAACTGGATTACAACGTTAATTTTTGTCATTATATACAATTGAATATTATTTATTGTTCGTACAAGTGAAGTTCGTTGGCGCGGACTTTAGACACCTGTCGAAATAAAAGTTCATTTAAGTATAGACGTTCATACTTAATAAAGTCCAAAGTTTATTAAAAAGTTTTATTTTTTCATTCTCTGCGCTTTTGATATTTTATCCAGAAAATACGAACTAACGAAGCATTCACTAATAATAAACTAATATATATATTTATATATATATATATATAATAAATAGTTAACTAATATGAATACAATCGTATATACAGGCATGCATACATATAAGCATGCATACACACATGCGTATATATATAGACAAGAGTAACGTCTCCCTTTTTGGCGTGACCAGAATCAGTATTTCAAGTCTTCGTATATACCTGTACATACCTTCTTTCCTACCTAATAATTTATTATTTGCAACATGTTTGTACTTATATACGTTCATACTTAGCTTATTTAAGTATGAAAGTATATAATTTCGATTTGGATTTGTTAACAAACAACAGACTGATTAAAATTAGCAGAATTCTAAGTGTTCCCTAGTGACGACCACAAAATGTTGGTTTACATAACGAAGTTTCCTCATATGAACAATCGTATGCAAACATTTTGTTTAAAGGCGTTGATAACCTCGTGCTTTTATGGCTTAACTCATACGGCACATTACATCATACAGCATATTAGAACACATTATAATTTATTGTTTTACAAAAACTAAAAAGTACGTTTTCGTAACCAAATGACTCATTGAGACAATCGAACGAATCCAAATTCGAAGGCATTACTGTTAGCCGCTGAGAAGTTGCCAGACAACCGTCCTTCTATATTCCCACACCTTTCTGGTTACAATTTTAAACTAAAAGATTCATTGAGCCACGTCAAACGAGTCAAAACTCTATGAGAGTGCTAGGAGCCATTGAGAAATTCCCATGATAATTAATTCTCCCGGTTACTAACTAATTACTAATTGAAACAAGCGAAACTTGATGAGTTTGCTATTTAGCCATTGATAACTTCCTTATTACTTGATACTGTCTCCAGCGTCATATCAGCTCGATGGTACCATATTATTGTATTATTAATTAAGACTTGCATAAGTTTAAAATTTATATAACAGTTAAAAGCGGGTAAAATTTTGGTTATTGAAATATTAGGAAATTAGAGGTATAAAACAGCCAGCCAAACAGTTCTAAAGTCAGAAGCGGATGGCCTATGAGGAGTAACAACTATGTCATGAGATTTGATCATCTTGATCTGTAATAAGAGTAAACGGACCTGCGCGATGATACTACACTATTGCAAACATTTGTAGACAAATGTATAAGTAAATTATTATGAACATAAATTTATCTCTTTGTCAGTTTATAGACGCTAATAATAGAAAATAACAAGATCATTATTGATAAAATTCTTATTGACGTGTAGCATGATCCTTCAAGATATTTATAGGCTAGGTATGATAGCATTGTATCTAAAGGGAAGAGAGTAGTGATGCCAAATATAAAAACAGTCGGAAAATGAACTGTCTGCTTCCTTGCTTTAGCTGATTACAGCGCAACGCACACGACTGATAATAATTGTAGAAAACATAATGTGATATTTAATACTTTAACATACATTTCCTACAAAAACAAGTCATACAAAAAAATTGGAGTGACTCGTCAAAAACGTGTTTGCGGAGAAAAAGGTAGAACAGAACATATGAGTGATGACAGACACGCGCTGACGGAGACGGAAGATATTTAGTCGGCGGAGTATACATCTAACCGTATTCGGTGAGTTGATTGAAAATCGGCCACTGAGCTTCTAGCACTAAAGTCGGTAGTTATCGGCTGCCGATTAACCACACTAAAATCGGTATTCTTTGTCGCACGGAAAACGTAACAAATATATAAATATAACGTATGAAATAATTATATTAGTAATAAAAATATCCATACATGGGAACTAGGAATTTAGTGAATGAATATAAAGAGTGACTAGAGTAACTGGAAAAACTGAGTTGGTTATCAAGAATTAGTTTTTTATGTGAAATATTTAATGGCGCGTTTGAATGGGAGTTAAAATATTTTAATTGCACATTGCTTCTTGTCATTCGGCTAACTTCGCGTCTTGTCGGCTTTTTCCGGGTTAATTCGGCCCGCTTCGCGTCTTGTCGGCTCTTCCGACTTAATTCGGCCAGTTTCGCGTCTTGTCGACTCTTACCGACTTAATGCTTTCCATTCTACTACACTAGATACACGCTACTCTACGCGTGTGTTAGTGTATCATCATTGTTTCTTATATACTAACGTTTACAACTTTACTCGTTTATATCAGTGTATTGCTTACACTGTCTTAAAACGTTAAATGTGTTTATTAATTTAAAATATGAGTTAACATTGGTAGTGAAACAAGAAATATGGATGTGTCACATCTGACAGGAGTTCCATAACAGGTCGATATTTTTTATAATATAATTTAGCAATTGGCTTAAAAATAATGCGCTACTGCACAAGATGACTCAATTTGATGAAAATTATAATTTATGATAAACCTTTAGAGGACCTCAAACTCAAAATAAATAACACTTTTATTGCCTTTATATGTAAACGCTGTGAAAGTATCCATTTAAATACCGTTATTAACGTAATATTATTAACTTAATTTTATACCGTTATTAACGTAATATTATAATTTATATTACTAGCGAGAAATAACGACATTTACCGATTATTTTATTTATCTTTTAGTACCTAACAGCGACCTGAAATGAGCACGGCCAACGTCCGGTACCAGCCCCTTGCACATAAATGCGAGTTATATAACGATCACTACTCCGCACACTAAATTTCAAAGCACGTTATAAAATGCGAAGGAAATAAAGCATTGCTTATTCTTAACGTCTACTTTAATAATATCTCCTTTTTATTCTGAAATAATTTGCCATTTGACCCAAATCGCGTTATGTCGTTCCAGCTTCGCTCTCTTGTTTATAGTAGCGTTTAGATAACGCGAAACGTGTTTAGACAATCCGTTTCAAAACATGAAACTTTATCTAGAAATTTTGCATACATGGACAACATTATTAGTACGGTATTGTTTCGACCACGTAGATAAATTAAAAGATATATACATCTTTTATAATATAGATTACTAAAATCGAAACCAATCGTTTAAAATAAAGGTTTTGATATACGGAAATAAAGCTCAAAAAGTAATGGGTGATATTAAAAAAGTACAGTCATTAACAAAAAAAGTAATAAATTTCAGTAGTATAATGATAATAACTCTAATATAGTAATAACAGTACAACTCTATAATAAATTATAGAGTATTCATATGTCGTTACTTTTACTATTTAATCATAATTGAAGTTAATTTTGCTACAATGACAACCTACTAATATACCGGAAGTATTAGGTTCACATTGTTGGCATCAAATACAAAATATATTTATATGTATATATAGAAAACACCAGTTAGTAATTGCTTGTTGTATCTACTAATTGTTAATTAAAATAAATTTGGTACAATGAGAAAAAAAAGAGATAATAAAAACAGAAGCCAATAAGCTTAAATATATTATATATAATTATATTATAATATAATAATATATAAATATATGATATAATATATAAATATAAATAAATATATTATAATTAGAAATAAATATAGCTTCGTGGCTCTCACAGCAGAAGTGAAACTTCTACGATAATAGCATTCTGATTCAGTAAATGTAATTAAAAAGCGTAAATACAAAAATTATACCGAAAGAAAATAAAAACAGAAATAAATAAAAAAAGAGACAATAAAAACAGAAACCAATAAGTTATCAATATTAGTTTAAAGGAGTTGTAATCAGTAATCGATTATTTAGGATATAATAAAAATATCGTTTCGTGGCTCTCACAACAGAAGTGAAACTTCTACGATAATAGCATTCTGATTCAGTAAATGTAATTAAAAAGCTTAAATACAATAAATTATACCGAAAGAAAATAAAAACAGAAACCAATAAAAAAAGAGACAATAAAAACAGAAACCAATAAGTTATCAATATTAGTTTAAAGGAGTTGTAATCAGTAATCGATTATTTAGGATATAATAAAAATATAGTTTCGTGGCTCTCACAGCAAGAATAAAATTTCTATGATAATAGCATTCTGATTCAGTAAATGTAATTAAAAAGCTTAAATACAATAAGTTATACCGAAAGACAATAAAAACAGAAACCAATAAAAAAAGAGACAAGAAAAACAGAAACCAATAAGTTATCAATATTAGTTTAAAGGAGTTGTAATAAGTAATCGATTATTTAGGATATAATAAAAATATAGTTTCGTGGCTCTCACAACAGAAGTGAAACTTCTACGATAATAGCATTCTGATTCAGTAAATGTAATTAAAAAGCTTAAATATAATAACCTATACCGGTCATAGCAGTATATTCTTTTTACAGTTGCATTGTGGATTTTATTAACTTAATTTTACTAACAAATGTATATTTGTATAATAATAGGAGACCGTAATTTTATTAATTACCGATAACATATTTTATTTCTGCAGGATATTCCGAAAAATACCACAAATCTATAATTTTTCTTTATTACACACAAATCTGTTTTTTTTATTACACACAAATCTGTAATGATCGAATAACGCTATGCACAAAATATTCTCTCTATGAAAATGTTGTTGTGAATATTTATATAAATTGATCGATAGATGGCGATAGGATAGCGTTATAAGCCCGTGAAACGCGTTAAAATCAACGTCAGCATTACATCTGCTAACAGGAAGAAGTTTGACTTCAAAGAAAACGATTTTAAATCTAAAAGATTGTTTGACTTTAAAAAAAAATGTTTTTTATGAGATGTACACATCTCATAATCCTTTTTCAATTGGGAATCGCTGATCAAAAAACTGATCTAGGAAACAGTATATTAATAAATCAGTATTGTATGTCTAGCCCTAGGGTAACTAGAGTAAATTAATCCCAGATATTTATTTAATAAACTGTAATGTCACGTTCACCATACTTTCTAGCGCATTGAAACTTAATTTTTTTATTTAATTTTTGCAATAAAATTGTATTGTTTATTATTTTATACAATAAAATTGTCTTGATAATTTATTCTTAGACCCGTAGAGCATTGCAGCGTTGTCTATCCTACGCCACATACCGCCCTTCGTTTTACGAACTCACGCTACTTAGTAAACTTTTAAATTAAATATACTGCCCCCTCAGATTTTTCCGGAGAAAAATATATAAATTATTAATAATGTGCAAGGTTTGAATGAAATCGTTTAACCTAAAGATAACAAAATTGAATTTGAACACATTTAGAAAATTTTCTTTCAGACATGCTTCCAAATATGACTGATACCGAAGAAAATCATCGGTAAAATTAAAAGTATACATCCGTATTTTCTTAATTGCAAGAAAATGTTAAAAATAAAAAAAGTAAAAAATCAGGAAGCAGAAAGAAAGCACAAGAAAATCTGCACAAAACGGAACAATCGCTGAGAATGAAGAAAGGAATATTTTGAGAAAATTGTTTATTAAACTATTTGATATTTCATTTGCTTTTATTCTGACAGTTAACAAACATATAGAAAAAGTCACCATAATCGGCCAATAACTGCTACTATACCTTCATATATACGTAGGTACAGTCTAACTGACGGGAAGGCATCTTCTTTTACATGATTAATAAAAAATTTAGATCATAATAAACACTTCAAAAAATATAAAATCCTGTAATTTTTAGAGAAATATCTCCTCTTTTCAAAAAGCTACATTAAAAATTTATTTCTTGCAAAATTACACGAGTTACAATTAAATCTATTGCAACATATATCCGGCGAGATATAATTATATCTATCGCAATAGATTATATATATATATATATATATATATATATATATATATATAATGAAATATTAATAATATAAATTTCATTGACATTCTTAGTTACATAGGATTTCAGGGGCACTAAAAATGGTCAAATAAATGCTGAACTCAGCAGAGAATGGAAATGATAATCGTCTCTTTCGGTCTATTTGTACACGCGTAATTAATAGAAAATTTCATATAGCGAAGTAATAAAATGTATCACATTTTATTACAAGACCGCAAATTATATCGGTAAAAGATTATAAAAGCAACAAGTCACCAGACAACGCGAAAATAGAGACACAATTAAATTTACAGGATAGTGTGGTATTTTTTACCCGGCAGCAGCGACCGCCGAGTTAATAGGAACCACATGTATTTACATTTACGTAAGCACTTAAATGAGTACGGGACCCTGGTGGTGCAAGTTCTACTCGTACGTGATAGATTTTTTAATATCGTAATTAACACGTTTGCATAGAAACTCAAACAAAGTACTCTCGATGGGTATTACGGAAAACGTCTATAATGATTTTGTCTTATACTCGTAAACGTCGCAAGAATGATTTTGTCTAATTCTTATTATTGTCATGTCGCTTTGATGCTTTATGCAGTAATTATCTTCAATCTATGAGTGTGATTAATATGTATATATACATATATATATATATATATATATATATATATATATATATATATATATATATATATATATATATTTGAGACAGAAGAGTTAGTCGATTATAAAGCACACATCGCAAGATGTGCAGTAAAAGGTACGTAATTTAATATTGCCTTATTTTTAAAATTCTTCACATTTAAAAAGTAATCTAAGAAAAGAAAAATGTATGTTCGACAAATGCATTCATAAAGATAAAAAACTTAACTTAATTTAACTCACAGAGACTTAATTTAATTTACAGAGAAAAAACATATTAATTAACTTAATTTACAGAGACCTGCATTGGATTCTAACAAAAGATTTTATAAAGTACCAGAACGCCGCAATTCCCATTAGCACGGGAAAGTAAAAATTGTCCCAAAAATACTAACACTGACTGAAGTCCAGTTGAATGCACCAACATTATTTGGCTACCCACTTACCATATCAAATGCTTTTGTAAAATATTTCCCCATGTCCACAAAGTTTCTCTTCGTGACAATTTAAATAACTAGATTTTCTGGACATGTTTGCGGATGAAAAATATCACGTTTCAGTTTTCACCGGGCCGTCCGTTCATTAAACGCTTCCCATAAATCATAGCACGAAACGCAAACATACGACAACACTCAAAAGATCGACAAACCTAACATCAAACCTCGTATAATGCACAAATAAAATAACGAAATATATCCTACAGGTTGTTGGTTCTTCGGCAAATATGGCTTGCCCATTGTCACTTCAGCTTGCCGATGTCAAGGGCTATGTTGACTACTTTGGTTCTCCGTTGGATATATATATACATATATATATATATATATATATATATATATATATATATATATATATATATATATATATATATATATATATATATATATTATATTTGTATGTGTGTGTATATTAATTATACTCAATTATAAATTGTATTATCTAACCTATCTTCTAAGATACTTTCCATTGTTTTATGATTAGTACGAATAGGTAGTTTAAGAGATATGAGCACACAAAGTGAGATATATTTCGTTGCATCACATTCATGAAGTAACTCGTTTTCATGCAAATAATAGTAAAAATAAATTACATAATATATATTAATTTTACTTTATATATATACTAATTGTCATCTATCCGATAAGATTTTTTATTACTCTATGACTAGTAGTTTAGTGTATATGAGCACACAAAGTGAGATATATTTCGATGCATCACATTCATGAAGTAACTCGTTTCACATATATTAATTTTACTTTATATATATATATATATATATATATATATAAATATTGATTATCATCTATCTTATAATATTTTTATTACTCTATGATTAGTATTTTAAGAGATATGAGAGCACAAAGTGAGATATGTTTCATTGCATCACATTTACAAAGTAACTCATTTGCATGCAGGAAAAGACTAAAAATAAATTACATCATATAAATTAATTTTACTTTATATATATTGATTACCATCTACCTGATAAGATTTTTTATTACTCTACGATTAGTAGTTTAAGAGATATGAGCGCATAAAGTGAGATATATTTTGTTGCATCACATTCATGAAGTAACTCGTTTCACATATATAATTTTACTTTATATATATATATATATATATATATATATATATATATATTGATTATCATCTATCTTATAATATTT
This sequence comes from Druceiella hillmani, assembly GCA_039881145.1. Classification (NCBI taxonomy): domain Eukaryota; kingdom Metazoa; phylum Arthropoda; class Insecta; order Lepidoptera; family Hepialidae; genus Druceiella; species Druceiella hillmani. The sequence continues at coordinate 6,997,110 of JAYKKI010000011.1, read as the reverse complement.
TTATTACTCTATGATTAGTATTTTAAGAGATATGAGAGCACAAAGTGAGATATGTTTCATTGCATCATATTCATAAAGTAACTCATTTTCATTCTCATTTCAGGAAAGGCTAAAAATAAATTACATCATATAAATTAATTTTTTTTTATATATATTAATTACCATCTACCTGATTTTTTATTACTCTACGATTAGTAGTTTAAGAGATATGAGCGCATAAAGTGAGATATATTTTGTTGCACCGCATTCACGAAATAACGTCGTTGAATTCCGGTAAAGACATGGTTTTACTCAAAATAAATGACAATGTATATTAATATTATTTACGCAAAGTTACCGACTCATTCAGTTAAACCCTGGTGTATTTTAGTAACTGTAAGGCAATTAGTTACGTGACATGCAATACTTTAAAATTCTGTGACACTTAACATATGATGATGACGAATCCAACAAAATTACATTCACTCATCATAAACGCTGGTACTTCAGCAAATGTATACTGTGGGAAAGGGGCCAACTTCAATAAAGTTAAATTATAGATAATGACTTTGCGAAAAGAGTAGAAGAAATAATTAGATACGAAGTCCGAAAATCTTCTTAACAACAAAGATCAGAGAATGTTTACAAGAACATTTAACAGTCGACAAATAAATATAATGAGAATATAATATATTTACAACAGATAGCCTAAAAGTTGTTGATATTCCATCAATGTTTACGAAGATATATTCTCGATTTACTTCCACTACCTAGTGTAGTTAAAAAAACCTGTCAAGCACGAGTGGAAATCGCACTACGAGGATTCCGTACACATTTAGGTATTTATAACCATTTAATGGTACATAATATTCCTATTAAACTATTTAGAAAACTTTTATTTTTAGAACGAAAATATATTGACTACTACATCTTTCACAGGCGCATATTTAAAAAAAAAATGTGCGTGATATAACTACAAATTAATAATTTTCGGACTTTTTCCTTTACTTGTGCAAATTTCATGATTCTAGGTCAATGGGAAGTACCCTCATAGGTTATAATTGACAAAATATACCGTAATTAAGGTTTTTTATTGCGCTGACTTAGAAACTAGATTTTTACAGCTCTAACGGACCTTATACCTAAGTATTTGGTATTAATTTCAACTTGATACCTCCAGACGAACAACGAATTGGTTCTATAAGGCTTCCTTTTTTTCCTTTTGAGGTACGGAACCCTAAGAAATGAAAAGTGTGTACTTAGGTGTAATAGGTGTTAATGTACGATATAGTCTATTATCGACATAGACATCTTACATCTTACCGACCTATCTTGTCTAGATCAATGACAATCAGCAATTTAAATGACCCATGTCATTTATTTTAGTCAGCCATAGAGAGCGCTAGTCACACCACTAGTGTCCACGAATAATTCAATATACAAAGAAAAATATATATAAATAATACATAACTGAATCGAAGCCTTTTGATTTGATATTGTTAGCCTAGAGCGTCGTTCCTGTTATTATTGCGTAGTAATCTATAATATATATATATATATATATATATATATATATATATATATATATATATATATATCATCATCATCATCATATATATTAATACGCTAAGGTTAAGATGTTACTCTCCCTTTTTAGAAAAAACCTCACAACTAATCCACATAAATTATATATCATTTTATAGATAATTGCTTGCTCTACCGGCATCCACAACTAAAAAATTAATATTGCTATTGTTTTTGCAAATTAATTAATTATTAAAATTATATACACAAAACAGCAATGCTGCCATCTAACGGCTCAACGTCAATATGATTGACGGTCGGTAAAATTTTTGTTTAATTTCAAATCCACTCACGTATAAATAAAGTGGCGCTTTAGCTCAATGCTTTTGATACTTGCGCCTCTATATGTCAATTTTAGTAAAATATTTGTTTGATCTGTCATCTGAGCTTCATAATGGAATAAATAATGCGAAGACTTCGCACGGGTCACGCTAGTATATATATATATATATATATATATATATATATATATATATATATATATATATATATATATATATATATATATATAAAATGTTATGCAAAAAGAATTTTATTTTGTTCAGATATTATATTTCTTTTAAGAATACCTATTGGCACAATTTGTGAGCGAAGGAGATAATAGTCACAAAAAAAACAGTTTTGTTGAAAAAAATTCATTATCTTTCCAAACAATCGTGTTTTCGGCATTGATGAACCTATTCTGCCTAATGTGCTGAAATCTATTATACGACATTCGCTAAAACATGCCATTTTCTCAAGCAAGTACATTTCGCTTAAAACATTTCGGTTAAAGCGTTTTTTGTATCACATATGACCAGGTTGTACTACGCACGACCAAGCTCCAAAAAAAATTTAAAAGGAAGAATATTTGGTATCCGAGATGTGAGGCCAATGAGTTCAAAGTACACAGTTTTATTACAATAAAGAAATGTTCTGTAAACTTAAATTTTTTTTTTCTTTTCGAATTAAAATTTTGGAAAATTATTTGAAAATCTATTTATTTTGCATTGCGAAACATTCGACTGAAACAAAGCGGAAAATACATTAGTGAAAGTACCATTCAAATAGGTCCAATATTTCTTGCGTGATGCTGAAAAGAACAGGTAAATGAAAAACAAACACACAGAGGTAGTCAGATAGACCGACTATAATTCTAAAACAAGTTAAAGTTAAAGTTTTAGCTTCTATTGCTTAGAACCCAGACATGCACTTGACACTAAATTTTCCAAAAGTATTCATTTTACAAAAGCAGGAGAACACTTTTATGTAATAAACCCCGCCTGATGATTTTTATTGCAGATATTAATCAAGCCTTTTTGAATTTGAAAGTACAAAGTTTCGTTAAAATCCGTTAAATAGTTTTAACGTAATGCACGCACAGAAATGACCTCGTTACCATTTTATTACATTTAAAAATAATAAATAAAGATACAAATTATGAAATTTAATACATACAATAAGAACATAGAATACATACAAGCTTATCAACAACCATTAATGGCCAATTCTTCCTGAATATTTTTTTTAAATAACTATTTGGAAGAGAAAATGTATTTCTTACAGACATATATTAATTGGCCACCTTGCTAATTGTCGTATTAAAATTTATATTACAAATATTTACTGCACAGACGATAATTCAATAATTTCTTTATTACGCGGCCATAAAAATAAAAACTTCGTAACATAGTTAGTAGATAAGCTTCGCCCAAACCTAAACGAAAGCAATGCCAATGTCGGAAGCGGGAATTAGACACCTGCGTCTCTTTACAGCAATGCAAACTTGCGCAATCACCGGGCGATAAGTAAAGTAAACTGAAATTTTGGCGATAGATATGTACAACATTGTAGCGATATATATGTACAACATTTTAGCGATAGATATGTACATTGTGCTTTAAACAAGTTGCCGCGACAGTAATTTTCAACGAGTTCACGCCTAGATGTTGCAATACCAAAATAGCGATGTCGCTAGTTGCAAAAACGTGTATTACTATATAGCGTCGCTTGTTGCGAAAACATGTATTACTCTGTCGCGTCGCTAGCCGCGAAAACGGGCATTACTCTGTCGCGTCGCTAGTCGAGAAAACCTGTATTGCTCTGTCGCTACGCTACAGCTCTAGTCGCGTAGGTGTGTGCGACGCTTAAGAATAATTCTCGTTTACCTACATGCGGCGTCGGTGATTCAGCTTGACCTTGACGAGGAAAAAAATGTTCTACCGATGTACAATTACCATTTTCTCATAAGCATAAGTCTCGTTAAGCCTTGTATTGTTAAGCAAATTTTCCAGCATGAGATTATCTTTGGCGATGCTCGCTTTTGTTCTGACTTAGTCGCCTTCCTGTGGGACCGGATCGTTATGCTTTTATCAGTGACAGTGTACGTTAATCAAACTTATCTAAAGTAATTTAGCAGACATTTGAATAGAGAGTTTCGTACAAAATCTAACAATAAGAGAATTTCCTTCTGTAGGTATAGGATGATGATGAACTGAAACCCATTATTAAGTAAGGAATAATTAAAGATTTTGCAATAAAATAAGTTAATAAAATAATATTTAATGTTTCCTTCTTCTTTTTCCTCGTCACTTCCCGTTACGTGGGGCGGCTCACTTAATTTTGGGGCGCCATCTACTTCTCGTATAAGTTTCGTTTCGTTTTGTTTCTACATATATATATATATATATATATATATATATATATTCCTGCCCCCCTTATATCCGAGAACTACTGAACTTGAAATTAAAAAAAAACAAAAAATTTGTAGGAAAACTGCTGCCATATATTTAAAATATACACCTTGTTTTTGGTCATCTGAAAGATATAGTAAGCAATATGTCTACGTTGTGAAAAACTAATATTATAATAGAAATGCTACCCTTAAATGTTTACGTGTGCCTAAATGTGTACGGAATCCATATGCCTAATGAGAGCAAGTTCTCCTGTGATTGACAATTTTTTTAAATTTAGACTTTTGAGGCGATTATCTATGTAGCGGTTGGATATTTTCACATTCATCTAAAACATAATACGTTCAAATTGAGGAAAAGAATCAGCTGTGTTAAAATATCTCGTAAACAAAAATATACCTCCTATATGAGCAATACGAAATGTTATCTCATTTAAGATGTCCGTTATGTTGTTTTACTTCTGGTTCTCAATTATTCTGTGATTTGTTATTACTAGCTCTACCAGAGACATTAATAAAATTTTTAAAACTTACTTTTAATATAAATTATACAAACAATATCTCAAATAGGGCTAGTAATATGAAGCATTGAACTTTTTATATAAGATATTATAAAGTAATGTATCTAATCTCTCTAGAAATATAAACAGCTAACATTTCTCACCAATTTCATAGCTTATCTTTACTATAACTTTTACATACACTCGTATCTTCCCTGTCCCCTATTGAGTCTTAAACGTACTTCAATTTCTTATCTCTGTAGTTTAATAGCTCCGGCCGATAACCGATAGATATATTCTTAAATTAATAGTTAACCATTTCACGTCCGATCTTAAACTTGGACTAATTGTTCCATTTACAAGTTTCCGAAAGCACGTTTAAGAAAAAACCAAATGCGACATACAAAGTCATATTAAATTAAAATAACAAATATTTAAAATATTTTTAATGAATTAATTGTTTTTTTTTTGGTTTTTTATTTAATTTACACTAGATGGCATTATTTTAATAATGTTTGCTTTAGTCTTTCCTGTATTTACAAAATTACACGTAATTTAATAAATTACTTTTGCATTCGGATAATCAGAAAAACTTCAAAATATTAAAAAATCTACAGTAGAGCCATGCTATGTTTACTGTGAAACGCAAACCTGCTTTTGTGATGTTGCTGTATAAATCTATTACTTTATTTACGGAGTCATGAAGTATTAATCATTAAACCCACAACCCACCCGCACCCCTTATAAAGGATGTAATCAACTTCTATTATTCTCACAAATATTTATCTGAATCAACCTGGGCGGAAAACCTTCAGGAATTATATGACAATTCTCAGTCGTCTCTGAAAATCAATTAAAGTCGTAATTTCAATTTGCGCACAGAATTTCCCGTATGAATAATAGATACGTCATAATATATTAATCGTTACTTTGCCGAACTTAAATATGCACTATTAAAAAAAGCTTACTGTCAGTTAAGTTAGTAAATTTATTGACTGATGACACAAAATTATACTAAATAAATTGACACGAGTTTAAAGTTAAAAAATCGTTAGAAAACGATTAACACATTACAACCTTAAGAAAGAGATTTAAAAATCTCATAGCTTAAGTGTAAAATATTTAAGTCTCAAGAAGTTATCTTTAATAATTTGTATTTGAACAGAACCCTATTGTTGTAACAATGATTTCTATCCGTTTATACCTTTGTCAGGGACCATATGCTATCCCGTGACAAATTAATAAACTTTGGTTACAATGCTGTCATTTTTTCGGATGAACTCACCATAGCATGTATATGATGTCCGGAAATAGATGTCGGACAAAGAAAGACGCTATTCGTTGGCTATAAAGGAATAAATTGTCGTTGAAATAAAATGTAAAATATCCCGTTTTCTAATAGAGTGCAAAAAACAAAAAAATATTATATATAACACTTTTTAACAAACCCAATAAACCCGGAGTGCGGTTTTTACCCGCAGTGGCGATGTCTTCGCAGTTGTTCGCGGATTATTCCCCTGAGCGGCGCTGAACAATGTGTGCAAGTATCGTGTGTACGAAAAAGATGACAAATAATTATAAATATTATTTTCAATTTTCTTAAAAAAAAAATCTTTTAAATTTTATTTTAACGACAATCAACTATTTCTGAGTCGAGGAATTACGTCTTTCTTTGTCCGACACTTATTCTCCGTGTATATATTTTGATCAATCAAAATTATTTATAATACATAGATTGACATTTTCAATTTTCCGTCGATAAAACTTTGTTCCGATCTTGAGTACTTAATTTGTCACCCTTAAAATGTCTATATAAATCTTTTTGAGTGTATCTATTGAAGTAAATGAAGGTTATTATTCATTACTACTACGCCACATTTGAATTGTTTACATCAAGCGGTTTCTGAGAAAAACCGCTGTGACAGAAGGGCAGACGGACACGTAAGTCATCTTATAAAGACTCCATTTTACCTTTTGAGTTACGGAACCCTAAAAATTATCCAAAAAAAATAGTTATACTTTCGGTAGTTTTTATATTTAGAGTATAAGTGAACATGTACGATATAGGTGCCGATGGAATAGCATTTTCCATAGATAATGACGTAAATCCACAACTAAGCTACAGAATTCAATTTGGTGCTGTTACAATCGCTGACATAGTGTTTTATCAAAACCGACAAAAACAACTAATACTTTATACAATATAACTACGCATTTCGTAGAAATTACGAAAGCCTGTATACTAACGGAAACCCATACGCATACGAAAGCCCACACGCATACGAAAGGCCATACGCATACGAAAGCCCATACGCATACGAAAGCCTATGCGCGCAAAACTCTGTGTCGATATTACAATAACCCGCCGGGACATTATGCTATTCACGTCGTGCCCGCAACTGTCCGTTTGTCTCGTTGCCATTTCCTCAAGTCGCCTCACGTCCGCTTTGTGTCCTTATTTTGCGTCGGTCCCCGTAGGCATCACGGCGCACTTACGCACTGGGCAGTCGCTGTGTGGTCAGACAGTCTAAGGGCCGATTATTTAATCGTAAAACAACGAATTGAATAAGAGTTACTCGTCGAATAAAACATAATTAATTTTTTAACCGCCAGTAACTGGTATCAGTGGAATTATCCGGTATCAGGTGAATAAAGTTATTCATTGATAAAAGAACCAAATAGCGGTTATTGGCCAGTTTACATCTGTCAGACTGACATTTTATTTCAAGTTGAGGTTATATTGTGATATTTACGTTAAAATTTTTATCGGTAAATTTACATCACTATCAATAAATTTATAGTTTAAAAAACTAAAAAAAACACTTTTTTACAAAATACTGCGCTAAAAACAAAAAATAATTAGCGAATCTGTTTTATCTGCCTTCTCAATGACTAGTGTAAGCCATGTTTTTATTGAGTGTAATATTTGGGTGTAAAAACGTGGGGCGCTTTGTTCAAATATCTAACTAAAATGTTAAACATTTTCATCCACTTAATATTAATTTTAGAAGCAAAATCATTTAATTTTAAAAAAAGCGCTCCATGTTTTCACACTCAATAACGAACATGGCTTACACTAAAGTCCCTTCCTCAGAGAGTACAGAAAACAGATTCGTTAATTATATTCTGCTTTTTAGGGCAGTTTTTTTTGTAAAAGCTATTTTCGAGCTTTTTTCAGTTTTTAAACTATTAATTTATTTTTACTTCCTTTCGTCTTTTATTTTGTATCATTAAATTTTTGTATTATCATCGGTTCGTGATACGTATGCAAAATTGTAAATAATTCCGACGTATGGAAGTGGATGAATGAATATTTAATTGAATTAAAAAAAAATTGTTTTATCTAATAATAATTTAATAAAATTGTATCTGTTCCTGATTCGTGTGCGGAATTTTAAATAATTCGGACACCTGGAAGTGAATGACATTTTAATTTAAAAATTCCATTATTTTTTTTAGTATTTTTAGTTTTAAACTAAATTGTTCTTATTATTTTATGAAATTGTTACATTATCAACTTATCTAAATACATATGCAAAACTTCAAGTAATTCGGGCACCCGAATGTGGGTGAAAATTTAATTTAAAAATTCTGTTATCTGTTCAGTCCTTTTTTTGCTTCAAAACAAAAAAAAAATTATTATATGAAAATTTTATATTATCATCGCTTCTTTATATAAAATTTCAAATAATTTGGATATCTGGACGTGTATGAAAATTTAGTTTGAAAATTCCGTTATTTGTTTAGTCTTTTTTGTTATTAGACTAAAAATTGTTTTTCTTAATTTTACGAAATTATTGTATTGTCATCAGAATTACACACAACTCTTAAGTTAAGTTTCATAATGATGCAACAATTAGAAGTACATGAAATTTACTATCGCAAATTCCATTATATAGATAGTTACATACAAGTCGACCTAATAGAAGCGTTTTAAAAATGGAATTTATTTAAATAATAGAGACGGGAAAAATCTATCGATAACGATAGTTAAATTTGAACGAAACCTTTACGCCTATTTCATTTCCTAGCTATACCGCTCTGACGCACCGGTGTTGTTAGACACGAACACGAACTTCATGCGAATAGCGTTTCTTTCTTAAACGTTTGTTCGAAGTTCGTTCAAAAAATTGACGTAGAGTAGAATTTAAGAAATTTCAAATAACTATTTATCTAATGAAAAACTGTCATTGTTTATCAAACTGTTCATCAATGGAACAGATTTATTCGATAGTTATTTGACAGATTATTCGCTGAGGGCAAAATCGACTCAGTTTTCTGTCTTTCAGTAGTCTCGATATACAAAAGTTTTCTATACGAGAAGTTCTGCATACACAAAACGGTTCTTTTAACCTACAAATTCTTAATATTTTAGTAGTTAGCTGCATAGACAATTTGATAAAGAAGGATAACATATAAAAGAGAGAAATGATAACAAATGAAACAAAACAATCAGACGGGGTTGTGTCGGGAGAAGGCAGCTATATTGAGGACTTGAAATACGTCACTACGGCTACATGGTGAACAAGAATTGTACCGGGCACTTGGTCTGCGGCGTGACGTCTCAAGTTTGAAGCGTTCTCAACCAATCGAATTACGTCAGCGTAATAACAATATGCATCTAAAATATGCTCTATTGCATACTCAGTTGAATGCAATATTGTCCATAGACATTAAACGCATTCAAATAATATATATATATATATATATATATATTTTCTTTTTTTTTTTTTTTTTGTTGTCTATCTTTCCTGTGACATCGACAGGAAACCTAACATTTTGTCGTTAGTACGATAAAAGGTTTAGGTTTTCTATCTTAAAGCAGCATAGAAAGAGCAAACATATGCTAAAAGTCAGACTTCCAGCAATCGCTAGAATCAAATCATGGGGTACAAAAATAGCTGCAAAGCGTTTCTGAAAATGGTGCAAGTATTCGGTAGGCCGACTCGGAATTGCGGTTGTGAATTACTGAGCATCCAGATATGTCTGACACGATACGGAAAAATTATGAAATCCAAAACTTAAGACGCACACCTTTTGTCATACAATTTCATGTGAAGCTAAATAGTAGAAATCTCGACTCAACTCGGACTCGACTCGGAAATAAATTTTCTGACTCAGCAGTTCACGAAATCGTTACGCACAGTTGTGTATACTCAGAATGTTAAAAAAATCTGTATATGATAGTAATAATAATGATAATGGTGTAGTGATTTAATTGTAATCTCCGTCTTTATTCGTTAAATTTTATGTAGTTTACGATTGAATTCAGAATATGCAAATATCAAACTAAGATGAGAATAATCAAAAATATATAATTGATTAAGAAAATAACTCGATTTAATGTTATGGAAATAATATTTCTTGATTTAATGTTATAGAAATAACATAATAATTCCTATTTTTGCCCTTAAAGGCAATTTTCTAATTTCTCAGCACGTTAACGGCAGAGAGTAAAATTATACAGAGAAATTTATAAACGTATAACATTACAATTCACAAAATAAAGAAAGTATAAAAATCAAATCAACGTCCTATACAGTAGTTCTGATACTGTGATGCCTAGAATATGCTACAATATTTATTAGTAACTAATATACATTAGTGAATAATACGTAGAAATAAGATAGACATAGGAACAAATGAATGCTATACAGTAGTCCTGATACTGTGATGCCTAGAATATGCTACAATATTAATTAGTAACTAATATTCATTAGTGAATAATACGTAGAAATAAGATAGACATAGGAACAAATGAATGCTATACAGTAGTCCTAATACTGTGATGCCTAGAATATGCTACAATATATATTAGTAACTAATATACATTAGTGAATAATACGTAAAAATAAGATAGACATAAGAACAAATGAATGCTATACAGTAGTCCTAATACTGTGATGCCTAGAATATGCTACAATATATATTAGTAACTAATATACATTAGTGAATAATACGTAAAAATAAGATAGACATAAGAACAAATCAATGCTATACAGTAGTCCTAATACTGTGATGCTTAGAATATGCTACAATATTCATTAGTAACTCATATACATTAGTGAATAATACGTAAAAATAAGATAGACATAGAAACAAATGAATGCTATATAGTAGTCTTGATACTGTGATGCCTAGAATATGCTACAATATTAATTAGTAACTAATATTCATTAGTGAATAATACGTAGAAATAAGATGGACATAAGAGCAAATGAATGCAATAGACACAATTAAATGAAACTACGTGATGTAGTATTATTTCTATTTTCTTTAATTTCTTTACCACGACCTAGGTTTCGTTGTATTACATCTTCAGGTGGGATATTAGCAAAGAATGACTCTTAAGAACATCCAACAGCATTTATATGTTTCAAACACAATAGCGGAAGGCGGGTCTGTGTGGGTTTTCCACCGCTTGTGTTAGTGAGTTTATTGTAGGGAAGCGGTGTAGGTTTTATTATATTTGCGAGAGTTATACGATATACCATTTACTGAAGATAATAAATTCAATTGTTGTTATTCTATGAGGCTGTACAATGCAAATGTTCCGGTGTATGTAATAAAATTAACTGGAAGTTATCATCGGTAATATATTTAAACAATGCAGTAGAGTATGAATATGAGAGAGGTAGAATGCAGTAGAGATGAGCCTTATACTTACATGCATATTGCAACACTATATATCAGTCCGCAGTCGAACAAGAAACCCTTTGTAACTTCATTACGTTAGGTTGGATTTCATAGAGTCAAAGTTTTGAAAGTTTTATACCTACATGCGAAAAAGCCGAAATACGTGAAAATCCTGATTAAAATTAAAAACAAATATGCAACGTGCTAATGTAAAATTAGGGTGAAATTTATTTTCGCGCATTTCGTCATGCATTATCTAACAGGTAGAAGTACTTATCACAAATATTTTACATTTTATGAAGAATATCAAGTTTTTATGGTAAATTTAATGAAGTAATGTCAACTCGCAACTAATTAAAAAAACGGCCAAGTGGGAGTCGGACTCACACACGAAGGTTTCCGTAGTACCAAACAATATTAAACTTATCAGTTTGTATTTCTCTAAGACGCTGAAAAACAAAGTTATTGCTGCGGTCGGCACCGAAAATATTCCATATCTCAAAAACTTTACAACATATTTTATTCAAACCAATTTTCGTTGAAAGTTTATTTTATTTCTAGAATCTTAATTTTTTTCAGGGTTTCACACACGTTGGTTGAAAAGTTAGAGGAGGAAATGCTACATATTTTTTTAAGAATTTAGAAACGCATATCTCACTAATTATTGAATTAAGTAAACAAGTTATTTTGGAACCTCTATATCATTTTGAAACCTATCAAATGATACACCATACGTCTAAGTGAACTGGATTTTTTTCATCCCTCAATTACATGTATGTAGTGCCACCCCTAATAATATTTGTTCCATAATTCCACTATTTCATTGTATACCGATTCATAGAAGACACCCACCATCCAAATTTCATCCAACAGTCTCCGAGTAAAATGGTAGTAGTATACGGACATACAGACGGACGAAGAGGACGAAATTATTTAATTAATTAATTCATAGTTTCAATGTAAAATATAAATTTAATTCATACACAAAACTTTCCTCTAACCTAAGAAAATAAGAAAATGCTGAAAGAAAACGACAGTAAACTACATCTTAGTAAATATTAAAAATAGGGTATGTAAGTCTTATGCGCCGTTGACATTAGAAGGCTTCATTACCATTTATTCAAGGTGTTTCATAAGGAAAAGCTAAAATTGGGTATTGTAAACGAACAATGATCCAAAAAATTAGTCATCTTTGTACTGTGTATAACAACGTTTACCTATTGGAATGGTAGTCGCAGGAACCAGATGCAAATCCACAGAAAATATTTGGACGTTATATAAATCATGTTCCAAGAGAAAAAGATCTAGAACCTAAAAAGTTATTTCGATATATTCGACCTGTGAAACGGTCATTGTCCCAAGATTTTCCTAGAAAATAGCTATGATTCGGAAACGACATGCAAATAATTTCCAATTGTGTAACAAGAGATCCGTTTACAGTATTGTGCGGTTAATATGTGATGCTACTTGTAAATTTCCAAGCTGTCTACTTGGAAATTATCTCTTCATAAGATTATATGTACAGTTTAATTTAAAATTTATTATGTTATATATTATTTTATGTTATATATTTTATATGTTATATATTTTTTACTTTTTAGGAATCCATACCTCAAAAGGAAAAAGGAAACCTTGTAAGATTTCTCTCGTATATGTCTGCTTGTCTGTTATAACTGTTTTTCTCAGAACCCTCTTGACATAGAAACTTGAAATTTAACGTAGTAATAAAACATATTAACTCAATAGTAATACTCAATTATATGGAAATGTTCGGAGTAAGTAAGTAAGCGAATTTTGTTTTAAATTCCATATATAGTGTGGTGTACCGTTTGAAAGTGTTAATAATAAGCCTCAAAAACACTTTCTCATAAATTTACGTAGTAATTTTTAGATATGTACTATAAAATGTGGCAAAAATAGGTTCAACCCCTTTCTCTCCGAAACTATTAAACCTAAAATTATGAATAAAATCGGTTTTTAAAACTCAAAGTAGAGACGCAAGAAAACCATAGTGATTACCCTAGATCTTATAATTTCTGAAATATGCATCAAGTTTTAACACCTGTCAAAGATATAGTAAGCAATACATTTACATATATCAAAATGCTTGAGTACCTAAATGGGTACAGAACCTTCGTCATGTGAGTTCCATTAACCACCGAAGCGTAATTATCCTCAACAGAAAACGTAGTCTGAATCTCGAATAGCTTAGCGGGAATGAATTAATAAGTGCTAAAACATGACACATGTAAGATACTGATTGCCAGATAATATACAGTTATGTAATTTCATAAAGCTTTTAAAAGTGAAAAGATCACCATAGAATTTTATTCCATATCGAAATGTAAAGGAAGTATTCTTGGCTTCCAACAGAGCACCATAAAATAACTCTGATAGATTTTTCAAGTCTGCCGAATAAATTACATACCGTTGCGGTATGTAAATATGTTTAGATAATGCAAAAGGAATAATGAAAGTTGAGACCACTCTTCTTAAAGGTGCATATTGGCTGTACAGGGCATATTCCAGAGTGTCATTTTTACGAACAACTCTTACAGACTTTTGATATTTTTTTAACAAGTACGCTACCTTTCTGAGTTTCCGCGCGATACACAATATTTCACTACGTCATTTTAGTAAACATTATCTCTTCTCACGCCTTCATTCACGACTTTCTTCACAAATTCATTCCACATCTCAGCAAGATGTACTGTAAATAAATACATTTTGCTACAATTAACCGACAAAGAAACTGAAACTAAAATTGTGTATAATTTTATAACTTTATTACGATACACTCATTACGTTTCATCCAGTATCCATCGTGGGCACCGATTAAATATTATTATTGTATTGGTACAAGTGAATTAACTGAACTTACAAGTATATTAACTAGCTACTGAAGGAGACAACGTTATCAAGCACATTTGCGACTTCTTAGTAACAGGTACATCACGACTTTGTTCACAAATTTACCATCCACATCTCATCAACTTCAGCGTATACCGTAAATGAATACATTTTCCTACAATTAACCGTCAGGAGAAACTGAAGCAAAAATTGTGTATAATTTTATAACTTTATTACGATACACTCATTACATTTCATCCAGTATCCATCGTCGGCACCGATTAAATATTATTATTGTATTGGTACAAGTGAATTAACTGAACTTAGAAGTATATTAACTAGCTACTGAAGGAGACAACGTTATCAAGCACATTTGTGACTTCTTAGTAACAGGTACTTGTTCACAAATTTATCATCCACATCTCATCAACTTCAGCGTATACCGTAAATGAATACATTTTTCTACACTTAACCGTCAGGAGAAACTGAAGCAAAAATTGTGTATAATTTTATAACTTTATTACGATACACTCATTACGTTTCATCCAGTATCCATCGTCGGCACCGATTAAATATTATTATTGTATTGGTGAATTAACTGAACTTAGAAGTATATTAACTAGCTACTGAAGGAGACAACGTTATCAAGCACATTTGTGACTTCTTAGTAACAGGTACTTGTTCACAAATTTATCATCCACATCTCATCAACTTCAGCGTATACCGTAAATGAATACATTTTTCTACACTTAACCGTCAGGAGAAACTGAAGCAAAAATTGTGTATAATTTTATAACTTTATTACGATACACTCATTACGTTTCATCCAGTATCCATCGTCGGCACCGATTAAATATTATTATTGTATTGGTGAATTAACTGAACTTAGAAGTATATTAACTAGCTACTGAAGGAGACAACGTTATCAAGCACATTTGCGACTTCTTAGTAACAGGTACAGCTGAAATGCAACAGAATAGCGTGGTCGACTGTGTCGCAACTTCATTCGAAATAGTCCGCCCACTTATGCAAATGAAAGTGCGATGTCGTTTATCATGCAAATGAAAGAACGAGAACAATTTAATTAAAACAAAAACAAAGCGCATTATGAACATACTTAAACAAATTCTCCGTGTTAAAAATTATCATATCTCGCCCCATTACAATTAAACTCGACAAAAACGCTAAAGAATATTTATTTTTACTCGCTTTTGGTACGGGCCCGCGGTCCGCATACAAATGCCGCCCGTGAATGGAACGATTCGAGACGAGCGCTCGGCCTTTCTAGCCCTCACAAAAAGTCTTGACAGTTTAAATAATTTTTGTATTTTTTTAACGAACCATTCGCAATTGTCATACAAATTTATTACGGCCGTCTTGCCGCAAGTGTTGTTAATAGAAAACGAAGCAGGCTGTTAACCTCTTTTGTCGTTATTGTTAAGATTATTTACAAATCTAGTGTGATTTTTATGGAGCACAGTAGAATTTACCGTCGCATAATGGCCTTCTCGAGGTGAGCAAGGTGTCACCTTTGACCGTAGTGTTATTAAATATGGTTATAATGACTCTATATTAAGATAGAACATTTCAAAATTGCGTAAGATTTAATAAGTGTTATCTTACAACGCGTGTATGATTAGAGTTTTGAAAGATTAAACTACTTTCTGAACGTGACTCGCAATTTCGCATATTTTATTATTAAGCCAATTTTTTTTTTATTAACTTTCAATTCATGATTACGAATATTACGTTAGACGTTTGAAGCAACAACGAAATTTCCAGCTGAGATAGAATGGTCTTGAACTTTTGACGTTTTTCAGGTAGAAGGAAACTTAAAACACAAGTCTCAGCATTACATTCTGTGGTTTATTTGTAGAGGATGACGGTGTTTTTGGAAGTAATAGAATTTTGCTCAAACTTAACGAAAATGCCGCGGCGAAACAATAAAAGTACACAATATTTAAGTATAATATGATAACGAGTTTAATACCATGTTTCTAATATTTAAAAAAATTCTATCGCGTGGTCGTGCTTATGACGAAGTGAGAATTTCTAACTTTAAAATATTTGTATAATTATATTGATGTTATGTGATGGATATTGTTCGGCGAATCAGGACAATGCGAAATTATTACGAGAAGTTTAATATAATAGCATACGCTTATTATATTAAACTTCTCTTAAATAAAATACTAATCAAAAAGTGTTTATGGTGCGCCTAAATAATAGTCGTTAACAACCTATATATTCACGGATACACGTGAACTAACTAAAGTAATGCAGTTCACATTCAGATAATCACATTTCATCATTTTTCAATTTGGAACTCGCTTGACTGATGTCGAAGTTAGTCGAATTTACCCGATTCAGCGTCACCGACCCGATCGTGACGACTCAGTTTCGTTCACTGTTCAGGAAAAGTGCGCAGGTAAATATGTTATACGTATTTCTATTGAAGCAGTATTAATAGCGCAGAAATATGATTGCTTACAGAAGCCAGCGTAAGCCTACGTCAATATCAGAAAAAACAGTAATGTCAAATACACATTGTGTTAATTATATTAGCTTACTTAATTATTTATTTAAACACATTAATAAGCAGAAAAAAATATCTAGAATAATATGTCAACCGTATGACAGATGATTAAAACAGGTTCTAGAAAGTATGACAATATTATCATAAACTTTCTAGAACCTAAAATGCTATTTCAAGAGTGAATGAAGTTCCATAATTCTTTCCGGTCTTCCAGATATAAGACACCTTAACTCAATCAGTCAAAAACTCACTTGATATATACTTTGACGTTTCACCTATAGTCTATTAGTAATCAATTACCCTTGCAATAAACGAAGAACACTTGGACATTTTTGGTTAATCTATATGGGGTTACATTTTGATGACTGACCAAATTTGGAGTTTGGTCATCATTTGCAACATATAATGAAAAAAAAACTTTTCCCAACATTATTCATCCCGCGTTTTATTAAAGCGGGAATGTTAGGAAAAGTTTAAGTTATGTTAATCCGGGAAATTATTTAATCAATAACGCTTAGCCTACTCTTCTTAGGTTTATATTGGCAAAGGTTCTCTGTTCAAAAGAAAATGACCCCATTAAGTAAAAAAATAGTCTATATATATATATATATATATATATATATATATATATATATATATATATATATATATATATATATATATATATAATCCAATTAGTCGTCAACAATTTCTATCGACCTCTCATTTTTGAGCCTAATGCAAATCGCGGAGTTCAGTCTTTATATATGGTCTAAATTAATTATAACTAACCTAGTTTTACGTCGCATTTTCGACGACACTATTAGGACTTTGAGTTTCCTAGATTGGTATGTTACATTTGTGTTTAGAGGATACCGCTGGAGACATTCTGCCACATGGTGCTTTTTTGTTGGTTCGAAGAGTACCGTCCAAACAGTATACACAAACTGTTACGAAAAATTAGGTTATTTTTCGTCATAAAACATAAAAGTATTTATCTGGTTGAAGATTTAAATAAAACTTTTAAGGAAATAATTGTTTTTATGTTTTCTCTATTTAACTGTGTCATTTTTATTTTTCTAACACCAGGGATCAACAGCATAGCGACTTTCGCCAGGTTCCTTTATTCCTTATAGTGATAAACTTGCTCGTACCACAATCAGTTGACCTGAGTTAATGATTCAGGATGTTCCTAAAGTTCGTCTTCGTTACTTTTCATAAGTTCCGATAACGGTAAAGAGAGTGCGTAAATTTTTGAATCTCTACTAAGTTGAATGAACTTAAGTTACCAAGAGTACCAAAATTATGGAAGTGATGATATATGACATATAACACACTGCCTGCATTTCTAAAATCATTAATACATGTTCCAAGTGTGATACACGTTTTTCACTAATCGGTTATTTGCTTTATATCAAACCATATTCGAAACAATAATAAAACGTGATATATCATCTTCGCTCATTTGCAAATACGTAATACGCGTACACTTACACTATTTTTATACATTCTAAAGAGTAAACTATATTTCTTTATTTGACCGTATATAGATATTAATCTCCGAAGCTATTGGAGCGTGTTTTCTATAATATTGTTTATAAACTTAGTTACATCGAATTGTTTACTTGTCACGAATCGGAAAGAAAATTAGACAATGCCGCTAGTTATAAACAGCTGGTTTCTACCCGCGACTATTTTGCATAGAAAGACGGACTGGACGTTTGCATGGACTACAGTAAATAGTAGACTACGCATTACTATACAGTAATGCGTCAATAGTCCAGGCTATAATTTATCTATATTCCTACTACAGTAATGAGTCAATAATCGGGGCTATAATTTATCTATATTCCTACTATAATAATGAGTCAATAATCCGGGCTATAATTTATCTATATTCCTACCACAGTAATGCGTTAATAATCCAGGCTATAATTTATCTATTTTCCAATTTGTCATCATATATTCGCGTTGTATAGCAACATTGTGATCGAGTTATAAAATGGAGAAAATTTGTACGCCACCCCAAGGCAACTACGCTTGTATTTAGAATTTACAAGGTTGCCTTGGAATGAACAAGCGTGGTTGCCTTGAATTAGAGACACACGGCATGAGTTAAAGTTGCTGCTGCACACGTCTATATTTGGTCCATCATCTGTATCTATGTGCTAAATTTCAAAATTTTACGTTGAATAAGTTTTGACAAAATCGCCTGTTAACACGGTTCAACGGATGGACAAGGAAGTTATTCCATTAATGTTCCGTTTTGGCAATTTTGTCATGAAACACTAACGACGAAAATATTATAGTAATGAGCCTAATATTGATTACTATTATATTTTGAAACAAGAAAATGTGATTAAAAGTCAAATGCCAAACGCCTTTATTACATTAACTAAATAGGGCACTTAGAAGTTAAGAAAAATCGTGTTGCATGGCCGACAACATTACAGAAGATACTTTCCTCCATGATCACAGCCTCTTTCGCTGACATGCGAATATGATTCATCATTACAATATTTATTACTATAATCGGCTTTAGATCCTATTCATATGGAGTTTTTGGCACATCTTCTTTCTCGCTTCTTCGTACACGTTATATATATATATATATATATATATATATATATATATATATATAATCAATCAGAAATTAGTTATACCAAAAACTCTATCGTAGATACTTATAGTACGCCTCTTACGTTTGCTAGACGTCCAATCTCTGTTACATGTTTTGTTGTTTTCGTTGAACGATCTATTTTCAATGTACATATGTTTTGACAAGTTCAAACATACAATTGCAGGTGGATTAGCTCCGCGTGAAGAATACAAATGAAACTTACAATTCTTATATATAAAATTATGTACGAATGCAGATTTTTGTAGCACTCAAGAGACTCGTGGACAATGATGGTTTTCATTTTAAGGTTCGTTAGATGATACATTAGAAGGCAATAGTATAACTTGGGATTAACTTTAAGATGTCTACAGTAGGCATATGATAAACTAGATCATGTATTTGTTTTAATTAGTAAAAATATTGTTATTTACCATTTTATTGTTAATAACATATCATTTCCATCTAGTGCTTTGCAGTATCACATAGAGTTTATTTCACTGGAAGAGTTTTTTCCAGAAATTTCCTGTAAATAGCATTATGTTATATTCATCATATTCGCCTTTTTGCCTAATAGGAACGTATCATGTTAAACAAAACTCGATAAATTTAATTTTTGATTAGGTATGTTTCAAAGTTTTTTCTGTCTGCCAGCAATTACAATACTTCTGATCTTTAGTGAACTGTTTAAAATATGCACGTTTAAAACTATGGTTTATGAAATAAAGAAATAGTCGAACACCTTCTTGTAGGCTTTTTTCATCGGTTTAGTAACGCTTAAGCTGTTATTAACTTTCACGGAAACTCTCACTGGACAAGTCTCATTATCTAATATCGTGATGCCCGCTGTACGCTCTCGCCGAGAGTCTCGCCGGAGATGCTCTCGGTGAGTGTGTACAGCCGGCATTACAGTAACGTAATTTTACTGAAGGTTTCAACAGTTTTTCCTGACATGTTTGTCCAAGCGCCGTGGCGTTTTTGCTTCCTATATCATCGATATTCCTTTTTTATAGATTTTAAACTTTCAGTGCATGAAATAAAAAATCGACAGCCGGCCGAGAGCCACAAGACGAGAGGTACCATACCATGTACACACTAGCTCTCGGCCTGTCTCGGCGAGAGTGTACAGCGAGCATAAAATGCACCGTGTAAATGCATTTCTTCAAAAAATTCAGCCGTAAATTGTAAATAATAAATTATTTCAAATGGGAAGCAAATAGTGTCTAAAATTGAAAATAAACCGAAATCGTTAACTTTACTTCTCTTAATAAAAGTCTTTATATCTGATTTGCATTTTATTTTTAAAAATAAAAAAAACAATACTATATAATAAAACATTCATACACATCACACACCCACGTGTTTAATTAAATGATTTTGGGCGTAAAATTTCACTCCCTTCCGAATCCTAGCACAGAATCAATGAACTCCGTCGGAGCAACGCCCTAATTTTTCAATTTAAAACGTTACTCCTCTCAATCTCTACCTGTGCAGTATTTCTTCTAATCCACACAATATCCAAATCCCCCATTTCCCATAACCCGACAAACTGTGGCACACAAATAGCTCCCAGCGCATTATGAAGCAAAACAGCATTAGCGCTTCCGCTCGAGTTGGGGGAACCGTACGTTTTGCCATAAATGGGACTGTGTTCATAATCGCTCTTATCTCTTCTTTATACCTACAAAAAGTTTTTAAACATTTTAATATAGTACTTATAAACACAGGAATTTCCGTGGTTTACAAATTCTTGCGTTTCCATTGTACTTGAAAATAGTTTTTAAATATCTTAATATATTTTTATTATTATTTAATGTATACAATTTATACACATGAAGGATTTATTGTTACGAGAGCAAGCTCAACCGGATAAGCAGTCCAGCTCCGCCCGACGAGCGCCAGGGAATTGAACCCGATACCCGGCGATGCGCCGGCACAGCTTTATCGATGGTGGTGTGGCTTGTGATCAATCCAACATACCACTGGGACGATGTCATGTAGCACTGGAGTTTTCGCGTGATACGAGCTAAGAAGTAAACTTGACAGTCCTTTTAAACCTACGTCCTAGGGCGCAATTGATATGATGATGAATTTGATGACTATTTTTGAAAAGACGGAAAATTCAATTGTTTTTTCATTATGTGTGCAATTATAAAAATCGTTTAAAAGTGTACATAATAACGCTGTACAATGATAAAAATCATGTAAAAGTGTACATAAATAAATAACAGTTGAAGTTAAGCATAGTTAGGAAAAAATCCATTATACTGGTAATACTTCGTAAGTGTTTTTTAAATGGACGTTTTGTTTTAATGAAAAGATTAAATATTATTGAGAAAAAATGATGAAAATAAAAAAAATATCTTGTTATTAGAAAATGAATTATTTATCCCTAATATAAAGACCCGAATCAAAAAAATGTTATAGGTTATTTTCATCTTATATTTTCGAGTATTCGATTTCGATAACATTTTTATAACAATTTATTCAAATAACAGATCAGGTATTTATTTCTTTATTTTTACTTTTATTATATTAAAATCTCTTGAGAGTCACTGAAATATTAAGTTCTCAAAGCAAGAGTGCTTCCTTCTAAGGTTATCAGTGCATCAAATTATTGTTTACGTTAGTCTAACCAATCGAATATATTCTTTTAAGATAAAGTGAAATTTTATTTTTTTTTCAAAATTATGTGAGAGTATAAGGCATACAATAAATATTAAGACCTTCCAAACCAATGTGTGGTTGCACAGTTGTGCTAATGAAAAAACCTGCATGATTTTTACTGTAAAATTTACAGGTCAAATTGGCAGAAGCCCAAGTTATGTGCTACGTACACCTCACGGATATTTTGAAGGTTCCGTAACTCAACAGAAAAAAGGATCACTTTGAAGACTATTCAGGTATCCGTCCATCTGCCCATCTGTCACAGTCTTCTCTATGCAAAATTTTAAGTTGCGGTAGAAACTTGAAATTTCGCGTAGATATAAAACATACTAACTCAACTTCAATTGTTAACATTCAACAATATGACTGAAACTTTTTAAGGGGGAAAAAGTGAATTTTTTTTTCATGTACATATTTGACATCAATGGAAACAGCAAGTGATAGGGATTTAGCAAAATTTTTCACTATTTTTTTCCAAGACATTTTCAAGAATATTTTTGTATGAATATATATATATATATATATATATATATATATATATATATATATATATATATATATATATA
The DNA here is from genome assembly GCA_039881145.1 of Druceiella hillmani. Classification (NCBI taxonomy): domain Eukaryota; kingdom Metazoa; phylum Arthropoda; class Insecta; order Lepidoptera; family Hepialidae; genus Druceiella; species Druceiella hillmani. The sequence goes on along the minus strand of JAYKKI010000011.1, from coordinate 6,974,525 downwards.
TATATATATATATATGACTAATTGAGTATGGAACCTTAGTAGGACGGAATTTATTCGTATTTAACACGTTTATTTTTATTTCGTCATTTATATTTGATTCCATATATCAGAATCGGGGAAAAAATCGGGATTTTTCCCAAACAAAACAACATTTTTGATACTCAAGCTGGCAATTTTTACATTAATTTCCTGGCGTATATTGACGAAGAAAAAAGTTAGAAGATAAATTATCGCAATATGCCACTGAATATTTTTCACAGTTGATCTCTAAATATCCTGACCTAAAACAATATGGTCACCCTAACTCCCAAGAGAATCGTATTTCAGTTGTGTGTTTATTGTTTACATTAAGTTGGGCAACGTCCCCCGAGATGGCGCTTCGTCATTTACCCCTCACCATGCTTCTGGTTTTCACTTTAATAGCTACCTAGGGAGAGGCCCCACGGATACGGCATGCTGGAAATCGAAAATCATCACAAGCATGGGTATGATCGGTACTTTGAACGAATACTGAATCCTAATCCTGAAAGGTGATCACCACACAGTGGGATAACTCTGACTCTCTTTCTAGATATATGTACATAAAGTATAACTTATTGCTGACAAAAGTTCATATTGCTCTAAGACAGCCATACTCAACCTTTTTTTTATAGGGGTCACAAACACGTTCTAGTAATGGTATTAAGGGACACAAGCAAAAAAAAATTAGGTCTTAATTATAACGTAATTATAAGTTAACTATGTATTTAAGTTATTGCTGAAAAAATAAGTTTTAACAACGACGTTTTAATGCGATTTTTGATACTGTGAACACTTTTCCAAAACTTTATCAAGATCTGGCTTGTCACTACCTGCTATCCTTATTACATCATCTAGATAAGAATCTGTAAGTTTGTTTCTGTAAACATTCTTTGGGTATTTTATTTTTGAAAAAGAAGATTCGCACACATACGTAGACCTAAAGAATGTTAGTAGGGTTTGGGCACATCTTTGAATGCTTTTATATTTTTGGGGAACAATACTCCAAAATTCCACATATTCTTTGTTTACCCTTTTTTCTTTAAAAAAAACTTCTAGATTGGTGTCGTTTTTAAAATCGATGAATTCATCAAACAACTCTGAGTAATTACAATTTAAAACTAAAGCCAACTCTGAGATAGTTGTTTCTAAATGCCATGGATTTTCGATAAGTAACAAACTGTTTTTTATTTTTCTTAGATCTTGAAACCTTTTTTGAAATTCGTTTAATAGTGCATTTATATAATTTAAAATTATGGAGCAGTTTTTTTTCCGAAATGTTGGTTGCATCCTTTAAAGTTTTTATCATTGTTGGAAAATTTTGCAGGTTTTGGTTTTGTATTTCTCTATGATAAATGTTTAGCTTTTCCTCAAATGCAAACACTTTATTTGCCATATTGGAGACTATATTATTTTCACCTTGTAAACTCCGATTGAGACTATTGAGTTTTTCCGTAATGTCACGTAAAAAGGCTAAAATACACCACCATCCATCATTTTGTAATTCAGAATACACTTTATTATTTTGCTCTAAAACCAGTATTATTTCATGGCGTAAAGAAAAAAATATTTCCAAAACTTTTCCTCCACTAAGCCATTGCACCGAGTTATGTAAAAGGACGTCTTTATACTCACTTCCCAGTTCTTCCAGTAGTCTTTTAAATTTTCTGTGGTTCAATTCTCTTGCTCGTATATAGTTGACAATATTGATAACTGTCTTCATTACTGCTTCTATATCTGGATTTACAATTCGCGCCGCTAAGTTCTCTTGATGGATAATGCAATGAAATGTAATTAAATTGGTTAAATTATATTTTTGTTTAAATAACGTAATAAATCCGATTTTGGGTCCAGTCATTGAAGGACAACCATCGGTACACAGACACACAATTTTTCGTACATCAATTTCAATCTGCTCTAAAAAATTGCAAATAGTCTCAAGGTAGTCTGTGCCTCGGGTTTGACCTTTCATTGGTAGTAATTGCAAAAAAACAGCCTGTATTACATTGTTTTCTGTACAATATCTAACAAACACCGAGCATTGTGATGTTGCTGAAATGTCGGTACTGGAATCGAATGCCAAGCTAAAAAACTTGCAATTTCTTAGGTTATCTAAAATTTAGAAATGTCTTCAATACGCCTCATACATGTTGAATCTGAGAGTTGTAGTTTTTTTATATCAGACAGTATTTGCTTTTTGTTACTGTATTTATCAAAAAGTATATTGGCAGCACTAACAAAGCATTCCTTTACAATTTCTATATCAGTAAATGGTTTCATATGCTTACCAAGAATGTAACAAATTTCGTATGTTGCCTTAGTTACCGCGGAGTCTTGTGATATACCACTGACATAACATTTTGTTGCTGATGCAATGATCTCTTAAAAAAAACTTAATTTCTCATTTCTCAAGGATGATCCACGAGGAAACATTTCGTCGAAAGATTTATGTTTTGTGATAAAATGACGCGAAATATTGTATTTCTTCAATATAATACTTTCACGACTTATCAAACAAGTAGCTGCATTGTTTTTGTTTGGCACAACAAAATAATCCGTTTCCTACTCATCTTGATACAATCTATTTTCACCAGATATTTTTCTTTTATATTTAGAAGATGCCCCTGACATTATTTTGACAATAAAACAATAATTTTACGCTAAAGAACACAATTAACTGCAATTACTGGGTGAAAAATTAGCTTTAAAACAAGTTACGACCGGCAAACAAAGCGACACGCACAGGTTCATGGGGGGGGATTCCCCGCGCGCTATCGCGCTCGTTCAACCACAGATTACTAATAATAGGCTGCGTTCCGATTAACGCCAAAATCGCTGTCTGCGGTCGGCTCACATTCCCGTTCCAAATCACTCGTTCACTGATGGGCACGAAATTTAAAATGGTTCAAAATAAATTTGTAACTTCAGGTGGGCCAATGATAAAAGCCCGGCAGCCCGCAGGTTGAGTATAGCTGCTCTAAGATAATATCCGTCTAAATCGCATACACCACGTGTATATGTATATATATATGTATATATATATATATATATATATATATATATATATATATAAACATATTACTTATGAACATAAAGTATAACTTATTGCTGACAAAAGTTCATATCGCTCTAAGATAATATCCGTCTAAATCGCATATGCCACACGCATACCCTGTCACAGCACGACTGTTTAGGGTAGCGCATTACGTCAGCTACATTTTTATAGTGAAAACCGCATAAAAACATTTCGTTGAACTCAAATTATAAATGAACAGGTCGACAGATATTGCATTTTATAATATTTAAGTTAACTACAGGAATACGCGAAGCTTATGGGATACAGAAAAGGAGCGGAAATAATGGGGTTCCGTTCCAACTCCTTGAGTAGATACACGATACTAAGAACTGGTTGATTTCGAAGACAGATAAAGGCACATTGAGACAGTTTGATCAATTCGGACGCTTAGTTTTCAGTGAAACGATGAAGCGATCGTGAAGTAGACTGAGTAAGATGAATGCTCTTTGATCAAACGATCCGGAATAAATTATTTTCCAATCTTAATTGGAAACTAAGCTAATTCTATTCATATGTGAAATACTGGCGTTTAAGTTAAAGCACTTAAAAAAACACATGTAACTTAAAATGATTACTTTTCATAAAAGCAAAAAACAAATATTTTGACCTTACTTCAAAAGCTTGTAGGTTTTTTAAGTAATTGCGAAATGATTTAGCTAAGTTTTTGAAGTGACACTTCTTTAGGCACAACTTGAGAAAAACGCAGATTTTTTTCGGGCAGAAATAACGTTCTGTAAAGTCTATAATATGCTTGCGAGTATCAATTGACTATATTCGTGAGTATATGTGTTATATATACATATATACTATTTCTATTCTATTTTTATAAAGTTTTAATACTAACATGATTGATTCATCTTATGATGAGATTGTGAAATGAAAAAATGGATCTCCTTATTGGATCTTTGTAAATCAATTGTGATTCAAGATATTTTCTACTGGTACTTTGCAAAATAACTACACCATTGACCAGATCAGGGTCTGATGATGATATTTGGAGATGAACATTGGAACTCTTTAAAGGAGGGTTATAAATCAACCGTGATTTATGATATTTGCTACTGATGGTAGTTAATTTGCAAAATAACTTCACCATCAACCAGGTCAGGATCTAATGATGAGTTCTGGTGATAAACATACGTAACTCATTAATGGATGGTAGTAAATCAAACTTGATTCAAGAGATTTGCTACTGATAGTCGTTTCTTTGCAAAAAAACTACCCCATCGACCAGATCAGGGTCTGATGAGAGTTCTTCAGATCAATAATGCAACTCCTTAACGGATGGTGGTAAATCAACCGCGATTCGAGATATTTGCCAAGGATAGTCATTACATTGAAAAATAACTTCACCGTCTACCAGGTCAGGGTATGATGACGAGTTTCTGAGATGAATAACGTAACTACTTAACGGATCGGAGTAAATGAACCGTGATTCAAGATATTTGCTGCTGATAGTTGTTACGTTGCAAAATAACTACACCTTAGACCACATAATATTTGCCACAACCGTGAAAAAAGTTTTATTTCAGGTGCGCGTAAAGGTTACTCGCACTCATTTATTTTTTTAAAGTGTATTTTTAAATTTATTAAAACGATTTGCAAGAGCGTCTTTCAATTCTGATGTAAATGTGAAATCTCCATTGTGATGAAACATGTAAAATTTTCGATTAAACAAGTCCCGTAGCCAAGCGGCAAAATCTGAACTTTTGTAATTAAGTAATGACCATTTTTTTTTCTATATAGTAACATAACTCTTACGTTTTATGACCAATTGTAATGGAATGAGACCGGCGAAGATGGGGCTGATGTTACAGAAATAAAATATACTTTTTAAAATACATGGCATTTTTTTGAATCAAAAAAGCAAACATTTGAAAATCAGAAAAAAACAAACAATAAAATACTATTTGTAACCAAAATACAAAATAAAAAAACCTCTCGTTTTTTAAAATACCAAGAATCATCAATAAAAATAACTACGTTCCATAACTAGAGAAGAAGTACTGTTTAAGAGTAGTTGTTGCCAAGACTACGACAGGCTGGCGGAGGTGGAGGTTCAAAAATAGACTAAACGAAACCATGTGGTTTATGCATCTTAAAAAAAACATTAAAAGAAACATCTTAGGCAGAATTATGTGTTGTACATTGTTCGTCACACTTCTTCCATTGTTCACCAGGTCAATGAAGGGAATCTGATTCTTTGACGACGGTGAAGTTTAATGTGTCCTCAAAGTTTAATGTGTCCTCAAAACAAATAATCTTCTCACCCCACGTGGACCATCGGAAAAGTCACCGTCATGACCACACAGAAAAATCAATTTTCCACGCCTCCGCTACCTACGTTAAGCGAACAATGGATACATACAATTCTTGACGCGAAATTAATGTAATTATGCGCGTTTCATTACAAACTAAGCATTGACTAATTTTGTGCCTGGCCGGCTTCAATTTGATTTCGTTCTTGTGTGACTTTTTTTACTAGACGAACCAGTGTACGCACATATTTCGATCCACATTAGCCATGGCCATCATAATATATTCGATTTTGGTACATAAAGGGCACTCAATCATGTCAATTTGTACATAATAAATTTAAAATATGGTGAAAGCCCAAAAACATAAATCTAATAACATAGATAAAACAACATAAAATACGACAATGTGAATCATTATATATATATATATATATATATATATATATATATACCACCGACGTGTATGCCAGGAACAAACTAGATGAATTTCACACAAAAGTCAGATATAACACGTTTTTAACTATAATTTTATTAATACTAAATTATATCAGCGTTAGTACCTACAACGTAAATGTTATGTCAACTAATAAAAGTACATTATTGTGAAATAAAAATATTAAAAAAATAAAAAGTTAAATATAACAGTCAGGAAGATAAACCGAAGTTAATAGTGCAATCAACATTAATCATTGTAAAATATGCATTTTTGTTATCAGGTAACACTTAATTCACTGTATAATAAGCTATTTCTATAAGCATGTTCTTCACTCTGCTCCGGAAACGATTTCCGGAACGATCATTTACAAACGTTAATATTTTGATCGATCCTTGATAAACGTTAATAGTTGCAGGCAGTTTCTTAAAAAATATAGGACTTTTTCATAGATAAGACTGAAAACATTATGTGAATGCGTCGTTATATACAAACGTACACAATATACAGTGGCGTGCGTAGTAATATATTCACACAGTTTATTTGAAGTTATTTGCAATGTTACGTTCATAAAGCACTAGCTATCTGTTCGCGCATCGTCCACGCCCCACTACGCGCATCCTCGTTTTAATGACGCAAGTAATTCACATAATTTTTGGACGAGATGTGACATAATCTGATGTTTGTCTGGAAAACGAATTATATACATCATTTGGTCAAACTAGCCTAGTTTGCAACGTGAACAAAATCGATGGGCGCGTTTTAATTAATTTTCTGACTTTTAAACTGTATTAATTATGACACTGACTCCTTACTTCGCCCGATAGTAAAAAAACAGACCAAGTGCGTGTCGGAACGAGCATAAAGTGGGATTCTGTGCCTATTCCATGATACTCTATTCGATGGCTGTGATTTTTTGTTTAACGAAGAGTATTACCTTGTTAATACATATTATCTTGGAAGAATATCAGAAAAATTAAGAAATAAAAAACCGGCCAAGTGCGAGTCTGTCTCGTAAATTAAGGGTTCCGTGCGTCATTTAACGTGAAATTACTTTATTGATCGTCACTAAAACAAATTTCCTCGCGCAATAAAATCTAATGTAATTAGGTAGGGGGACATATATACTCGTATATCGTGAACATTTCAAAAGTTGTAACATCTAGAGTAATCTTAAAAGTTTTCTTGTAACCCTCCCGTGGGCTTCTAAAAACCTTATTTTTACATAATTTTAAATACAGTAGTTCTGGAAATGGGAGGGAGGAAACTTTATTTTTTTTCTATATTTTTCGGTACATCTCTGGAAATATACTATCTAAAATTATGAGAAAAATTTAGACCCTCATCTTAAAAGAGTCTTCCATCAGAAAGAATCCTTTCAAAAGAGTCTTCAATCAGAAAGAATCCTTTCAAAAGAGTCTTCAATCAGAAAGAATCCTTTCAAAAGAGTCGTCGATTAGAAAGAATCCTTTCAAAAGAGTCTTCAATCAGAAAGAATCCTTTCAAAAGAGTCTTCAATCAGAAAGAATTCTTTCAAAAGAGTCTTCAATCAGAAAGAATCCTTTCAAAAGAGTCTTCAATCAGAAAGAATTCTTTCAAAAGAGTCTTCCATCAGGAAGAATCCTTTCAAAAGAGTCTTAAATCAGAAAGAAACCTTTCAAAAGAGTCGTCGATCAGAAAGAATCCTTTCAAAAGAGTCTTCAATCAGAAAGAATCCTTTCAAAAGAGTCGTCGATCAGAAAGAATCCTTTCAAAAGAGTCTTCAATCAGAAAGAATCCTTTCAAAAGAGTCTTCAATCAGAAAGAATCCTTTCAAAAGAGTCGTCGATCAGAAAGAATTCTTTCAAAAGAGTCTTCCATCAGGAAGAATCCTTTCAAAAGAGTCTTCTATCAGAAAGAATCCTTTCAAAAGAGTCTTCAATCAGAAAGAATTCTTTCAAAAGAGTCTTCCATCAGGAAGAATCCTTTCAAAAGAGTCGTCGGTCAGAAAGAATCCTTTCAAAAGAGTCTTCAATCAGAAAGAATCGTTTCAAAAGAGTCTTCAATCAGAAAGAATTCTTTCAAAAGAGTCTTCCATCAGGAAGAATCTTTTCAAAAGAGTCTTCTATCAGAAAGAATCCTTTCAAAAGAGTCTTCAATCAGAAAGAATCCTTTCAAAAGAGTCTTCAATCAGAAAGACTCGCAGCGTGAATTTTCTTCCCTTCAAGCCACTTGATATATCTTCTTAGTATAAACCTTCTTAGTATTAAATTCTTCTTAGTATTATACCACTCTATGGTTGTAGTCATTGTGTCACATGTGATGCACATCTTTATTAGGTGTTCTTCTGGTGCACTCGTTTAGTAGAATGCTCATGGCTGCTTTGACCTGACCTACCCATCTTATCGGTGCTGTTCCACGTGTTCCCGCCCACTTCGCCTTGTACCACTAGGCATTCAATATTATCTTCGTTACGTCGCGACACGTCTACCAATAAGTTCATTATGAGAGTCCATGCAATATTGGGTAAGAGCTGTTTGACATAGAGTTCTTGGAGTGCAGATGATTAATACGGAATTTCAAATCAACTCAACTATTCTTCTCAAACACAGATATATTGGGTTACATTTTGATCGACGGCCAAAATTCAAAGAGCGAATAAGAGACAGTAATTAAATCACAAAATGAAAAAAAGAAAAAAATTGTTTTTAATTTTTTTTTTCATTGTATAATTTAGTTACCGTTTCTTAACCGCTCCTTGAATTCACTCATAAAAATGTAACCCAATTCACTCATCAAAATGTAACATCTAGAATCAACTTCACTCATCAAAATATAACCTAGTATAGCCACATTTTTAATAGCATCCCAACGACCTATGACTACATACTTTTTATCATTTCTCATACCTCTTGTATGTATTTTTTCCTGAGCTCAAAACAAAATTCAATTCACCCCTACGTTTACTTTATTCAATACATAATAACTTTATTCATGCTATTCACATGCAAATTAATAAAACAAATAAAAAAAGTTTCAGATGTTACTTGCAAAAGTTTCAATTAATTTTAAAAATAATTATTTATAAAATCAATCTACGCTACACAGATCGATTAGATAGGATAAAACAATTAATACCTGACAAAAGCAGAGACCAATTTGAATTAAAAATATTTTTGATGAAATTATGATCTGACACATTTCAATTTAGGTCTAATTTCTCCGGATACATACATATAAAGGACTAGAAGCTTCTAACGTGAAAGATATACTCCGATACTTCGCAGTTCAAGAATTACGTAAAGTTTTCTTTATTAAAAAAATAATGTTTATAACTTTAACAAAACCATAGTACAAAAGACTAACTAGTACTCTATTTAATTATATTTATTCATTTGGAATTCTTATTAAGACAAATTCACAATATTTTGTACAAAATATATTGCATATTTTGTATTTTGTGTAAAAAAAATTAGAGTCCTCTTTTTATCAAACTGAAACAAAAAATATTCTATATAAAATTACATTGTTTCTACATTTAATAACAGTTTTGAGAGGATATAATCGTAACGTTCCACAGGAAATAATAAACATTTAAATTTGTTTTTACTACACATACTAAACACTTTGACTTCCTGCTTGTACACATAATCTAGACATAGTTATCGCTTTATAGAAGAAGGCATTTTATCATAAACGAGTGCTTGTTTAGTCATAATTAGTTTTGAGATAAAACCATAGCCTAGATAACGTGGGCTGTAAAAAAATAAAGATTACAAAATACAAAGATATAATCGAATATTACTGAATGAATCATATTCCAAATTAAGCTGTAAACGATAATTAAACAAACTAATCGAGAAATAAGGCGTGTCTGTGATCGTAAAGCCCTTACGTACTATTCATTACGCATAACAAGCGGTTGTTGCTATTACAAAAACAAGGATAGGCTAAACTGTTTATCTATCTCGCTTTCTCAAATAGTGGCGTCTCCCTTTGCTGGTCGTGCAAGATGGGTGGTGGCATTAAGTACTTTTTAGCACTTTGTCCAAAGTTCGTTCTTCAACAGCTCGTCGGAATTCCAATGTTCTTTTCTGTTTTGTTACATAAGTATTTTTAGAGCATTAATCGTTATAAACCATATTGAGAACTTAGATATTTTGAGCACTTTTGCTACAGTTACGTAACGAAGGCGCGCTGTTCAACCTCCTTCGTTTTATTTTGTATCACATCTTTGCGACACTGTCTGAATCGATTTTCGTTTCATAATTTTTTTTCTTCCATTTCGGTGATAAAGAAATTTAAAAATACACATTTTCAATAAAGTTCAGTGCAGATTGTATCTAGGTAACAAGTAAATATATTATTCTATATTCCAAACTTATTTTGATTTTTTTATTGTATATACAAATTATAATAAATTATGGTACTGAATTACTACTGAAACTACTGGTACTGAAATTATATTTCTAAAATACCAAAAAAATGGTTGATAAATTACGACTAAGTTAAACTTTTCACATTGTCCATAAAATAAAATTAATACTTCCTAGTCTGATGGACGAGTCTGAAAACTGGTACAGTAATAAACTACGAGTATAGAAATGGGGTGATTATGGACCTGGAATGATTATGAAAATTTCAATCTGATCAAATTGGTCCGGTTAACTGGAAAGTTCAAATTGTTTCAGTTAACTGTTTAGTTCGCTCATAACCTATTTGTCATGTTTTATATATATATATATATATATATATATATATATATATATATATATATATTTATATATATATATATATATATATATATATATATATATATATATATATATATATATATATATATATATATATATATATATATATATATATATATATATATATATATATATTGTTGGAGTCGAGCTAAGAAAATTGCTGCGGTCCTCGCTTCACCTGAAGCCGACTTCAACGCGAGCAATTGTGAGCGGCGTAAAGCGGGGGATTGCGACGCGTGGCACTTCGGGAAAGGACTCGGTTCGGACTGGACGTATTTTACTTACATACATACTCGTATACTCTGTAAAAATAATTAATTATAGGCGTATTATGTATTAAATCACTCTTTTAATTCTATTCAAATTTCCGATTTTCAATTCTTACATCAGAAGTGGAATAGGACGCGAAAGTTCACGGCCTGATTACGTTTAGAGTTATATGAAATTTGATTTTCAATTTAAAATGTTTTAATCATTTAATTTTATACGTTTTTTTAAAATCTGGTATTAGATTTTGAGTTTCAAAAGCTTTAAGGATTTTAATTTCGTTCGTTTACTATTTATTTCGTATAAGTTTTTATTGTGATTTGTGTGAAAATTCTAAAATACATGCTTGGAATACATAAATGTGAATCAGTGCATTGTGCTGTAGTTTTGCAGTTGTTCGTTCACGGTGGTCGAAATTTGAAGTGGGTGAAGCACCGCGCTGCATGTTTACATTACATGCGCCGGGTTCGAATGGTGTTTATGCGATAGGGTCAGGTGACATTACCCCTTATTCATTATTATTGATAACGGATACTTTGTTTCTTTGTATTGAATATTGGCCTACTACTTATATTTTGAATTTATTTAATTATGTCTGGCCGGAAATCTCGAAGCAGAAATATATGTAGTAATAAAAGCCGTCATGGTAATAAGAGTAGACGTTTATCGCCCGGCAGTGATCTTAAACAACAAATGCAGTATATTATAGGTCGTTTAAACGTGTTGGAAAATCAATCTGTTTCCACGTCGTCCCCACAGGTTGATGTAGGCCAGCATTCAGCTGAGCCCACACATTTGGGATGGCAAAGTGGAACGCCTCTAGGCACGCCACCTTCTAGATTTTTACCTCACAATAGCGAGTTGACTGATCGCGACGGGACTGCCGTACCCACGGCAGATGGGCCATCTGGAGCTCCGTTCCGTGATAGCGCGGTACAATCAGATCAAACAGATATAATGCGATACGTTCGATTAACACAGCAGTACGATCTAATCAACCTTATTATATTTCTAACTTTGATCCTAGTCTGCACGACATCGAAACGTGGTTCCAAGAAGTAGATCGTGCCAAAACAACTAATAATTGGAGTGATAATGAGTGTGTTTCTCGGATCGGTAATTGTTTGAAGGGTGATGCTCGAACATGGCTCAATGAGTGGATCATAAATGATCGTAGTTGGAGTAATATTAAAAAAGAAGTTAAACCATTGTGCCTTAACGTTAACGTTGCTAACATTTTATTTGACGTGATGAATACCACCTCTGATCACGATTCAACATATGCTGATTATGCACGCCGTTACTGCGTCTACGAATCGTTACTGGTTTGAGTGACGAATTAATTTCCGCAATAGTTATTCGGGGAATTACCGATTCACAAATCCGAGCAACTGTAACTAACGCAAAGTTGATGCCTTATGATTTAGTTTAATTTTTATGAATTTATGTTAAACCCAGTACTAATACTTTTATTAGCGACACATCCCAAGTTGTGTCTCGTAATCGACGTGACATTTCGTACCGATTTTGGTAGGAAACGGCGCTTTGATGGTAACAATTTTTTTTCGTGTGGACTCTCGGGACATGTACTTGCTAATTGCCATAGAAGACATAAAATAAATCCTAACCTGAATAGTTTTTCTACTACACGGAAATCTGACACTCGTATTACAATTGATCAAGGTAAAACGGAAACGTGTTCCTTTTGTAAGAAACCTGGTCATAAGATAGAAACCTGTTTTGCTAAAATAAAATCCGAATCTCGAAACAAAAATAACGTTAATTTCTGCTGAAAAAAAAGTATTCGTGAAACCGATATCGTAATTGCAGTCATACAGGGTATACCGGAAGACGTATTGATTGATAGCGGGTTGACCTTATCTCTTGTTTCGTCTTCTTTAGGAAACATTTCGATTGCCCCCGGAAACCGGCCTTTCGCATCTTGAAGGGTACTGGAAGTCAGGAGGTAGAGTCTACACATTATGTGACCTTGCCAATAAAGTTTAACGATATCACGTTTGAAGTTGATATGTTTGTGATTGAGGCGAATATATGATCGCCCAGGTCATAGTAGGGACCGACGTACTTAACCGCGAGGGAGTCACATATGTACGAACTCGAGAACGACAATGTATTACTCGTAGGGTTGAGGAGACCGTTAGAATTTTAAAAGTTCAGTCTGATGGGCATATTCCGATAAATACGAGACTTGGCGGCAATAATTTAAATAAATGATTGGCCATCATTATTGAATATTCTAAATATTTTATTACGGGGACAACAACTACGACTGTGAAAACCGGAAGTATGTCCATCAAACTCAACAGCGATGCACCCGTTAACTACAGACCTTATCGTCTTCAACAACCTGAGACGTTACGCGTTCGTGAGATCGTTAGGGATTTACTGGATAAGGGGATTATACAAAATTCAGTCAGAATTTTCAAGCACAATTCTTCTTATTAAGAAGAAAGACGGTACGGATCGTATGTGCGTGGATTTCCGAAAGCTTAATGAAATCACAATTAAAGATCGTTTTCCCTTGCCACTTATAGATGATCATATAGACCGTTTAGGACGTCATAAATTTGTCACTAGCCCTGACTTAGCAACTGGATTTCACCAGATTCCAATGGAAAAAGAGAGAATTCGTTACACCGGAATGCCACTATGAGTACTTGAAGATGCCATATGGGCTGGCTAACGCTCCTGTAGCGTACGCATTATCTCGAATACTCTTCGTGATCTGATTAATTCTGGTAAGGTCTTGGTTTACATTGATGATGTGCTTATTTTAAGTAATTCTGTTGATGAGTGTTTCAAAATGTTACGTGAAGTACTCAAAATTTTAAAAAAGGCACTTTCTTGTACACTGAAATTGAATATTTAGTCCGGTCAATTAGTCAAGGTCAGGTACGGCCGAGCGTATACAAAGTTAAAGCTCTTGTTGAAGCTCCTGTTCCTAAAAACGTCAAGCAGGTGCATCAGTTCTTAGGCCTAGCCGGGTATTTTAGAAAGTATATCGTCGGTTTTGCATCAAAGATAGCGTATATTGCAAGTCTCACGAAGAAAGGTGTTCGTTATTATTGGGGCACCGAACAGGAAGCTGCCAGAATAGACGTGATAGAGCACTTAATTAACGAGTTGCCTTTTGTGAGCAGACCTCACAGCCTGACTTTTGCGAGCAGACCTCGCATATTACTTTTGTGAGCAGACCTCACAGCTTGATATTTGCGAGCAGACCTCGCAGAATGCCTTTGTGAGCAGACCTCACAGCTTGACTTTTGCGAGCACACCTCGCATATTACTTTTGTGAGCAGACCTCACAGCTTGAAATTTGCGAGCAGATCTCGCAGATTGCCTTTGTGAGTAGACCTCACAGCTTGAGTTTTGCGAGCAGACCTCGCATATTACTTTTGTGAGCAGACCTCACAGCTTGAAATTTGCGAGCAGACCTCGCAGAATGCCTTTGTGAGCAGACCTCACAGCTTGACTTGCGAGCAGACCTCGCATATTACTTTTGTGAGCAGACCTCACAGCTTGAAATTTGCGAGCAGATCTCTCAGATTGCCTTTGTGAGCAGACCTCACAGCTTGACTTTTGCGAGCAGACCTCGCATATTACTTTTGTAAGCAGACCTCACAGCTTGATATTTGCGAGCAGACCTCGTAGATCGCCTTTTGTGAGCAGACCTCACAGCTTGATTTTTGTGAGCAGACCTCGCATATTACTTTTTTGAGCAGACCTCACAGCTTGATATTTGCGAGCAGACCTCGCAGAATGCCTTTGTGAGCAGACCTCACAGCTTGACTTTTGCGAGCAGACCTCGCATATTACTTTTGTGAGCAGACCTCACAGCTTGAAATTTGCGAGCAGATCTCGCAGATTGCCTTTGTGAGCAGACCTCACAGCTTGACTTTTGCGAGCAGACCTCGCATATTACTTTTGTAAGCAGACCTCACAGCTTGATATTTGCGAGCAGACCTCGTAGATCGCCTTTTGTGAGCAGACCTCACAGCTTTACTTTTGCGAACAGACCTCGCATATTACATTTTGTGAAGAGACCTCACGGGTTGATCTTTGCGAGCTGACCTCGCAGATTTTGTGAGCAGACCTCACAGCTTGACCATTGCGAGCAGACCTCGCTTATTACATTTTGTGAGCAGACTTCACGGGTTGATCTTTGCGAGCAGACCTCGCAGATTGACTTTTGCGAGCAGACCTCGCATATTACTTTTGTAAGCAGACCTCACAGCTTGATATTTGCGAGCAGACCTCGTAGATCGCCTTTTGTGAGCAGACCTCACAGCTTGATTTTTGTGAGCAGACCTCGCATATTACTTTTTTGAGCAGACCTCACAGCTTGATATTTGCGAGCAGACCTCGCAGAATGCCTTTGTGAGCAGACCTCACAGCTTGACTTTTGCGAGCAGACCTCGCATATTACTTTTGTGAGCAGACCTCACAGCTTGAAATTTGCGAGCAGATCTCGCAGATTGCCTTTGTGAGCAGACCTCACAGCTTGACTTTTGCGAGCAGACCTCGCATATTACTTTTGTAAGCAGACCTCACAGCTTGATATTTGCGAGCAGACCTCGTAGATCGCCTTTTGTGAGCAGACCTCACAGCTTTACTTTTGCGAGCAGACCTCGCATATTACATTTTGTGAAGAGACCTCACGGGTTGATCTTTGCGAGCTGACCTCGCAGATTTTGTGAGCAGACCTCACAGCTTGACCATTGCGAGCAGACCTCGCTTATTACATTTTGTGAGCAGACTTCACGGGTTGATCTTTGCGAGCAGACCTCGCAGATTGCCTTTTGTGAGCAGACCTCACAAACCATTATTTGCGAGCAGACCTCGCTATTATTTACATAAGCAGACCTCGTGTAAGTGAGCAGACCTCACATTGCACTACAGTTTTGACAGTAATGTTATAAGAATTATTTTCTTTGAAAACTCTAGATCAAGAAGATTTCGAGTCCACATTGACTGGACAACTGACTGAGGAGGAGCCGACCGTCGACCCATCACACGAGAACGAGGACGTTCTCCTGTCAGGAGAGGCCGTGTTGTAGTCGAGCTAAGAAAATTGCTGCGGTCCTCGCTTCACCCAAAGCCAACTTCAACGCGAGCAATGGTGAGCGGCGTAAAGCGTGGCACTTCAGGAAGGGACTAAGTTCGGACTGGACGTATTTTACTTAATAACATACTCGTATACTCTGTAAAAGTAATTAATTATAGGCGTATTATGTATTAAATCACTCTTTTAATTCTATTTAAATTTCCGATTTTCAATCTATCTATTACATTACATTGATAAGTGTGGCAAGCAAGTGTTTTATATATGTGGTATAGATACGTAAGTTGCCATTACGTGGGCATCCAGTAAACCAAAAAATATATAATTGATCTCCTGAATCTATATGCCTTTGGGCAAGAAGTGTGTCCCTTGTGAACATATAAATAATGAATGTTGCAAATAATTTACTAGCTGTGCGCTCGGATTAATTCAGATTTATTAGTCCTACGTACATTTATATATGGCCACTTCAATACAATTGTTAGGTTTCGTGTTTGTGCAACAGGCGGACAGATAGATAATCATACGAACCCGCATCGGTTGTCCTCAAAACAAAAACTAATAATTTATTATTACCAGACATACATAACCGAATGGAGAATAAAAGTTTATTGCTCCACAAAATTTGTAAGCACAAATCGGCATTTTTATCTGACAAACTGATGATTTTATAAAAGTCGAACGAAAGTACGGTTTTAAAATAATATTATTAACTAAGTCTCAAAGTGTATTGACCATAAAGATGAAGAAGAAGAAACGTTAGAATTCTGAGGAAGAAGAAACGTTAGAATTAGCCAGTAAGAATTCCAGTCACGAAGATTATATATATGATTGCGTGGGATACAGCGAAAAATACTACGAGACTGAAAAAAATGGAAGATTAGCTGCAATGTATTTTTTGGAAATTATGGCTGCATGAAAATTGCACTCCGTTCAACAAATCTTGCAATCCTTGTAGCAAGAAAATGGAAATTAAAAACTTACACGAGAAAAAAGAAAAAAGTAACCAAAAAGGCAAAGGGAGAGAAAAAATTACCCATAAATTAAATGGCCATCTTATCCTTACATGAGCGACCAACTTATAATGGATATTAACATTAATGCTTTTTCTAATGGTCTTGAAAAGTATATATTGAAATAATGGTAAAAGCTCAGTTTGTATAAAAACATTATCCTAAAGTACGTATATAATTTATAAGCGACACTGGAAAATATTGTAGTACCAAAACTTATTTGAAAAGAAAATAACATCTCACAATTTTTGTTTAATTATCTATACGCCAAATATAATATAAATAAATCTATATATAATGCCATCAAATCTAGAAATGTCGCTACCTCATTCTAACTCCTTATAAAATTAATTAATAGCTTATATGCTCCAGGTTTTTTCTTTTTCTTCGAAACTTTGATTAATTTTACGAAATGTTTCAAACACCTGCTAATTTCACCGAAAAAATGGAGGGTTGTCCATTTTTACCGTGTAAAATTTTAAAATTCATGTCAGTAAAATAATGGTGTAATACTTGTATTTATAACATTTTTTATAGTGAAACTGTCTGAAGTTATTGTTTTGGTTATGTATATAAATTTATAATACTCTTGGTATAATACACTGAATTTTATAATTTGTCGTCAGCCGATCGAATATAAATTTGTGCCAACCATATTTTAGCTGTTAAATTCGATTATTTATACAAATTCTCTCTGTAAATTGAATGGACTTATATATATATATATATATATATATATATATATATATATATATATATATATATATATATATATATATATATATATATATATATACATATATATAATTGCTGTCATTGGGTATTTATATAATAACAAAATAAAAACAGAAAGTAGTGTGTATTGTTCGATTGTTGAAGCATTGTGTTTCTAAAAATGCAAATATGCTGGAAAATAGAACATTTTATCAGGTAATGTAACTTATTTTTTCGACCCGGCAGATGGCGTTTACAATCGATATAAATAAAGATCTAAATTATAAAAATTATACGCTCAGAAAACTCGCGCCCGAAATTCATACTCAAGATTTATGTATCTATTTAATATAATTTTAAAATATAAATTAAAATAAAAAAGCTAAAAAATACCGACTTATAAGCTACCTGTCATGTCCTTCACAATTAAGCACAGAAGTCAAAGATAATCTTTAGAAAATAATTTTTTCCCTGTAGTTTACAGAAGCATCTAAAAGATGATGGAAATCCATTAAATTAGTCTAGACATTAGGGTGCTATAAACTTACTTCAATGTCACGACCGTTCAACCTTTTCAAGCGAATACTCTTTAGCCATTAACTGATTAAAAATATGGTATTATATAAAAATATAGTATTATATTTTGATTCTTCTATTCCAAGTCTTTTATTATTTTAATTTGTTGCTTTTTATATTTTCAAAATTAAAAGAGAATTAAATCGGCACTTAAATGAAGGTTAATGTACATGACCAAACTTCGGGTAATCTGTATCTCATTATTTTAATGCAGTATTTGTTTTTAAGGTCTAGTGGAGTTTATGACATATCGTACTTTAAAGATGTTGTGTGTAAGTGCTTTTAATCTAAAGGATTTTGTGTTCCTTTGAAACAACTTCGTTTAATCAATTCGTAAACACAAACATGAATCCGTTATTAGTAACAAAAAAACGAGCTGAAAAGTTCCTAATGAAAGCATCATTCGATTTCAGTGAGCAATTGAAAATGAATGAGTAAAAAACAAAAAACGAGACAAACAATTAGTGACAGCTACCAATTAATATTGATCAGATGACATAGATATTCATTTAATTGTAATTATTATAAAACCGCTGTGGTTGTACGTGACATAATATATTTTATTACGAGGTTTTGTAGCTAACTAGTACGAAAAAGTCTTATTATATTTTTTCTATACAAGCACTCGATTACAAACTGAATACTTCAATCCACTGGACTCCACTTGAATGCATCCCATTAAGGCCGCATTCAAGTTATAATTCAGACGAACTTCCCACTTTTCTTTCTATGAATTCCATACTTTGGTTTTGCACTTCCTTCACCTGTATACGCAGTAATCATTAAATAAGGCGAATATTATAGGATAGTATACACGTGAAGTTTTGTCGTTGCTTGTGATGAGGACAATTTCGTTCATCGTTTCGGAACTGACAGATCCAGTACAATCGTCAGTTCATTATGACATTAATTATGAAAAAAACGAATGTCCCCCACTCGTTACAACTGTTGTTTTCCTAATAGAGATCCTCAGGAAATAGCAATTAACCGTTTGAGTGCCGACGAGCGCCATCGTGCGCATACTAACTAAACTTGCCACGAACGCGATGGCGCCCGCGAAATCAGTTGCTGTTCAGCGCACGGGTCGCTCGCATCCCTAATTTGTTATCTTTCTACGTGCTACATTAAGTTCAAATTATAATATTATTAGTAATTACAATATAAATAGGGCTGGATATATATTTTCGTAATTTTCTTTGTATTTTATTATCCTTGTACAAGTTTTTATTAAGAAAACACCGAAAAAATTATTAAAACTGGATAATTTTTGGAAGAGATACAGTTTTTTCGAGACAAGGGTAAATGACATCAAAAACAAAAGATTTCTTTGGCATTTTTAAGTATATATGAGTAAAAAACTATGGTACTAAAACGGTTAAAATAAAACAAATGTTATGAGTGTACAATGCAGTACCATCTTGGAGCACCTTTTCAAAGGAGGCGTTTTAAAGGACAATATTTTCCCTGTGTGGTCCGGTCGGCAAAGAGAGGGTTTTGATGTCTACATTTCGAGTGGACAACACCCATAATGAAGTCGCGTATGTTAATCTAGTTCATCTGTCCTCTCTTTCTCTTGTTTATAAAATGGACATTAAAAGACAACATTTTCCCTAATTAGTCTGGTCGGCAAAGACAGTCTTTTGATGTCTACATTTCGAGTCGACACAACCCGTAGCGAAGTCGCGTATGTTAATCTCTTTTTTCTGTCCTCTCTTCCTTTTGTTTATAAAATGGACATTAATTTATTAGCCAAATTAATGCAGATAAAAAAAACTTGGTGAAAAATCGATTACAATATTTGATTAAAACTAAATTTAAAAAAAACGAAGGGATAAAAAGGCCAAATGTTAGGGAAACTTATGCCATTTATATTCTTATCTTGTGATAAAAATATTATCGCATCTGGTTAGTTTTAAAATTTATAAAGAAATACGAATCAACAAAATATTAATTTTTGAACAAAAGTAATCTTGAAGAGATTAGTTTCAAATTCTTGGAAAAATTGTTTACCTAATTACCACAGCAAAAGATTGTCAAACACATGAATTATGTGAAGCGAAGAAAATTAAACAATTCGAATCGATTCTCCAAATTAAATTGTGAATTAATATATTCGTCGAGTTATTGGACGCAAACTGACTGAAAATTGCAATTCAGTTATCAGGGTAAGAGTATAATTATTGATCCTCCTTGTTCTTCATTGAACGATTGAGGATCATTGTTTTAATTTTTTTAATAAAATTATAAAAACAGTTTGTTTTTCCATTAAACGTTGCGTTGGTGATTTCTGAACCTTGTTATAAAACTGTGTTGAGAATCCAGATGAACACGAATGTGCCAAGAGACACACAGACACTTTAAATGGTAAAATTTAAGACTGACAGTTTGTGATTAGCTGTTCAAGAAATAGACCACTTACAGATAGAATCTACAGCTTTTCGAAGTTTTATTCCAAGCTTAATGAGAATGTCTCTTTGATTTTACCGTTGAAAAAATAAGGAAACGGACACAAAGAAGCCATTAACGAACTATTACATATACTGCAAAATAAATTCGGCATACAAATCTACTGTACTATTTAAGGTATAATTCTGAACACATATTTATTAAAAAAACATTTTTTTTGTACATTTTTCACAAGCCTTGTCTTTCCGAGCTTAATGAGAATGCGATTTCAACTCTCTAATTTCGACAATTTTTCCACTGGAAATAATACAACAGATGTGATTAAATCTAAAAAACCAAGCTAATAAATAAGCTCCTTCGCAAAGTATAAAACAATTTTTCCGAGAAAATTTGTTATAGTAATACGAAAACCTTTTCAGGAGAAAATGACATTTTTTCAAATATTGTTTTGTACATTTAAATACTACTTGCAATTATTAACATTAGCTCACATTTATCGTGAGTAATGCTATCACTATACATTAAATGTAGTGTTACATTGGAAACATTAGCTCACATTTATCGTGAGTAATGCTATCACTATACATTAAATGTAGTGTTACATTGGAAACATTAGCTCACATTTATCGTGAGTAATGCTATCACTATACATTAAATGTAGTGTTACATTGGAAACATTAGCTCACATTTATCGTGAGTAATGCTATCACTATACATTAAATGTAGTGTTACATTGGAAACATTAGCTCACATTTATCGTGAGTAATGCTATCACTATACATTAAATGTAGTGTTACATTGGAAACATTAGCTCACATTTATCGTGAGTAATGCTATCACTATACATTAAATGTAGTGTTACATTGGAAACCATTTTATTATCTGCAAACTTTGTAGGGGAACGCGGAATTCTTTTGATCAGCTAATCGATAAACGAAGTACACGAACAATGCCCAATAAGATAACGTTTAAAAATATTAATATCAAAATAACATCTCTATACATTGTTCTTTCCCTCAAAAATGTTAATGTGGATATCTGGTTATCTGTTAATGTGGATATAATAGGAAAATTCAGTGTTCCAATATTCGGTATTAAAATGTATCGCATTTCACGAAGTTGATGAATTATTTTTCTCCTGAACAACAAATTATTCCTATTAAATCATAAAATGCATTGCATTTTAAGAAGTTGATGAATTATTTGTTTTCTAATCAACAAAAAATTACTCTTAAGTCATAAAAATGCGTCGCATTTCAAGGAATTGATGAATTATTTTTTCTTAACAACAAAGAATTACTTTTAAAGAATTGAGAAGCTAACATCGCATGAATTAATCGTAATTAACCATTATTTTAAAAAATAGAACACGTAAATGCGTATTTCTACGAGAAGACAAAGAATTTACGCATCTTACCATTGATGTATAAAATCAGATGAAACACTAATTTAATTAGGTAATTTATAAATAAAGTACGGTAATTTGGTAAATCTACAAAAGCTAAAAATCACATGAATTAATCATAAATAAGTACAAATGGCATGACAAAGGATTTACGCATCTCACCCGCGAAATATAGAATCGGATGAAACATTTAATTTAATTAGGTAATTTATAAAGAAAGTATATTCTCAGAGGGTAATTTGGTAAATCTACAAAAGCTAAAAACCACATGAATTAATCGTAAATATATAAATGTATATATACATACATATAAATGTGTATTCCAATGACATGACAAAGGATTTACGCATCTCACCCGCGAAATGCAGAATCGGATGAAACACTTAATTTAATTAGGTAATTTATAAAGAAAATACATTCTCAGAGGGTAATTTGGTAAATCTACAAAAGCTAAAAACCACATGAATTAATCATAAATATATAAATGTATATATACATACACATAAATGTGTATTCCAATGACACGACAAAGGATTTACGCATCTCACCCGCGAAATGCAGAATCGGATGAAACACTTAATTTAGTTAGGTAATTTATAAAGAAAGTATATTCTCAGAGGGTAATTTGGTAAATCTACAAAAGCTAAACACCACATGAATTAATCGTAAATATATAAATGTGTATTCCAATGACACGACAAAGGATTTACGCATCTCACCCGCGAAATGCATAATCGGATGAAACACTTAATTTAATTAGGTAATTTATAAAGAAAGTATATTCTCAGAGGGTAATTTGGTAAATCTACAAAAGCTAAAAACCACATGAATTAATCGTAAATATATAAATGTATATATACATACACATAAATGTGTATTCCAATGACACGACAAAGGATTTACGCATCTCACCCGCGAAATGCAGAATCGGATGAAACACTTAATTTAATTAGGTAATTTATAAAGAAAGTATATTCTCAGAGGGTAATTTGGTAAATCTACAAAAGCTAAAAACCACATGAATTAATCGTAAATATATAAATGTATATATACATATACATAAATGTGTATTCCAATGACATGACAAAGGATTTACGCATCTCACCCGCGAAATGCAGAATCGGATGAAACACTTAATTTAATTAGGTAATTTATAAAGAAAGTATATTGTCAAAGGGTAATTTGGTAAATCTACAAAAGCTAAAACCCACATGAATTAATCATAAATATATAAATGTATAATGTGTATTTCTATGACATGACAAAGGATTTACGCATCTCACCCGCGAAATACAGAATCGGATGAAACACTTAATTTAATTAGGTAATTTATAAAGAAAGTATATTCTCAGAGGGTAATTTGGTAAATCTACACAAGCTAAAAACCATATGAATTAATCGTAAATATATAAATGTATATATACATACACATAAATGTGTATTTCAATGACATGACAAAGGATTTACGCATCTCATACGCGAAATATAGAATCGGATGAAACACTTAATTTTATTATGTAAATTAATTATTCTAATTAATTTGTAATAAAGTATATTTTCAAAGGGTAATTTGGTAAACCTCCAAAAGCTAATCATATGAATTAATCATAATTAAATTCAAATAAACGTGTATTTCTATGACATGACAAAGGATTTACGCCTCTCACCAGCGACTTACAGAATCGGATGAAAAAAATTAATTAGGTATATTAATAATTATTCCAGTTCATTTGTAATAAAGTATATTTTTAGAGGGTAATTTTGAGGATGCAATTTAAGGTAGATAAAGTAATTTATATTTTTTATTTCTTCAGTGAGACTTTTCACTTAAAACTTTTATTTAGCTAAATAAAATTTACAGCATCCTTGTCAAAGTTTTAATCTATATAACTAAACGTAATTATAAATTACGCTTTCCGGCAACTTGACAATGTACATAGAAATGTTTATTAATGAAAAGATTTAATTACCCATTTTCGAAAATACTTTTCTCTTGATGAAAAGGAGATATATTGTACTTGTTACGTGAAAAATATCTATATGTGAAAATTACAAGAGAAAAAAACTAATTTGGGTCTTTTCCGATTCGTCTCAAAAATACGAGGAAAAAAGAAGAAAATTTTCGAAAAGTTATGCTATTGGTAGTTTTGAAGAAAAATAAACGTTTCTCTATCGTTTTCTTTTATTAGCTTAAATATTTTTTTTCAAACAACAAAGTATAAACCAATAAAGCCATTACGCATAGAGAAGTAATTAATGTTGATGAAGGAAGCACTACTGGCCCCGGTCTACATCCCTACACACCAGTCTTCTTTACCTCTTTTCACACAGTCTCCAAGTTAAACACTAGATCAGTTCCTGGCGAATGACAACTATAAATATATAATATTTTGTGACATTTGAGTGGAAATCTGGGTTACCTTATCCAATACGATTGACTCATTCTAAATTTTGATATTTTTCGTACAATATTGTGAAATATAAGTTAATTAAAAACCAGTTTTGGAAAAAATTCAAAAATTGATTGAAAAATAAGCCAGTTATAGGCTCCTAAATTTGAAGATACGATACTTCTAATTTGAGGATAGGGTTTGGTATATCCCTGTCTCTTTTCCTCTTGTAGAATATAATGTGCAATATTAAAAATGACCTCACAACACAGTATTCCCGTCCTTGTCTAAAGATTAAATTTAAACTTTTATTACTCGGTAAATTTTTAAGATTATTAAAAAAAATTTCAGTCTTCATCAGCTTGTACCTTGAAATTATGATTAATGAAATAAAAAAAAATTTTGTCAAATACCCAAGTGTTGGAAATATTAGCGAAGTCTAAGCTGCAACTCTTAATATTGAAACTATACTTTTCTGAATTCTTCATTACGTCATTCCTTGTGTATATATTTTCCTTGAAGTCAAATGTGCGTATATTCATAAATACATACATGTTTTTGTACGACCTCCTCAACCTAAACTCTTGTCATAGTAGTCTTAGTCATCGATTTTGGCAGCTCAAGATTGTAACTGTTTTCGCGATTCGTCTTCACTTGACTCTGCAGTCAACATTTTAATGACGTCCGACCATTGAGTCTAAGTTTTTTATCACGTCTGACCATTTCGTTGGGGATCGTGACCTTTTGACTTCTATTCGATTCTATAATATACGTTATATATACACACTCATATTATACTATGTTTTTATAATATGCTTTTCGCGTATTGATTTGGATCTGGCACGCTGCCATGTAACCCCCGTAATTATGGGCAACTTGGTCAAGTGTAATAAATTTTTCTAGTTTTTCAAAGATAAATCAGGTAACAGAAAAAAACATTACAAATTAGCTCTACGCGAATTTTCCGTATGGAAGTAGCCGTCTTGACTGTTGGCAGCCAGGTGGCCGAGAGTACAAAGCCAGGCATTTTTTTATTTTATGTGAAATAATCCCGGCGTCGGCTGCAGCCAATTACAAAGCGAAAGTTACAAAATAATTATCTTCAGTTATATATTAGGATTCTGTGCTTCAAACAGAAAAAAACGGAACTTTTACCATACCACCCATGTGTCTGTCCGTACCATAGCCATTAAGTATTCGACGAAGTATTCATGAAGTATTCGACGAAGAAACTTAAAAAGCATAGAAATTTTTGCGTCCCTTAAATACTCCAATATTTTTTAAATTTCGCATGTGGGTGGACATAGAGTACCATTTAAAAATGCTATTTATAATCTGAAACAAAAATATTTGTTTCTTAAATTTTAGCAGTATGTTTTTAGAGATGTAAAAATATATATCTTCTTCCATTTGGTTTACTAAATGAATACTTAATGAATAACTTGATACTTCGTCATGAATACTTCGTCGAATACTTAAGGGCTACAGAACCTAAAATAATGAAAAACTGATGAAAAACATGGTTTTTCGAAGCTTTCTTAAAGTTTATAGGAAAACTATAGCGATAATTCCAGATCATCCAATAATTTAAAGAAATTCACGTTTTTACACCGGTTTTTACACACGTTTTTACACCGGTGAAAAATACACTAGGCTATATATTCACATGACGAATAACAATATTAATATTTGTAAATAGTTTTATGGTAATACTGTATACTTAAACTTAAATGTTTAAACTTTTACACGTATAGAAAGCTCACATCGACCAACATCAAAATTACCGCTTTACGCAAGCTTTTTCGAAATGAAATTGTAATTTCAATACGAAAGGAAAAAATCGCACCAACAGGCGCACGCGTAAACACAGTGGCTGCACGAGGTGAACATACAAATGAGAACCCCGTGGACTCCGCCCCAGGTACAGGCTAACATACCAACAGATTTGTATAAGCTTACAAGTACCTACAGAAATCCATCAATATTAACGGAACTTATTGTCCATGCGGTGGATCGTTTTGTACTTTACACCGGGCATACGGTCTATAATAAATCCTGGCGGGGGGTGGACCCGGTTCGCTCCCCTGCCTGCATTTCGTCGAACAAAAAACTCATCGGCAATCAAATCAGACCCCATCGAAGGGGCTAACTACCCCGTCCGCGTGTTTATTTTCGTATGGTTTTATCTGATAGACAGAGAAGCGTGAAGTAGTGATTACAGCAGTTTTAAAAAACGGTGTGCAGTTGAATTAACTGGGAATAAGACGGTTTATAGTATTTAACAATGAAGACGGGTGTTCTCCTCATTACAGTGGCGTAATGACGAGGTCTTCGTTAAGTTGTATTTCTTTTCATTTAATTTTATTTGATAGATATAGAAGCAAGAAATAAAGATCACAGAGATTTTAAAGGACGGCAAGAAGCCGAAATAATAGTGGTGAAACCGGTTTATCGCATTCAATGATAAGGACGAATGGTGTCATTGTTACAGTGACACGTTAAGTTGTATTTCTTTTCATTTAATTTTATTTGATAGATATAGAAGCCAGAAATAAAGATCACAGAGATTTTAAAGGACGGTAAGAAGCCGAAATAATAGTGGTGAAACCGGTTTATCGCATTTAATGATAAGGACGAATGGTGTCATTGTTACAGTGACGTAACGATGAGGTCTTCGTTAAGTTGTATTTCTTTTCATTTAATTTTATTTGATAGATATAGTAGCAAGAAATAAAGATCACAGAGATTTTAAAGGACGGTAAGAAGCCGAAATAATAGTGGTGAAACCGGTTTATCGCATTCAATGATAGGACGAATGGTGTCATTGTTACAGTGATGTAATGATGAGGTCTTCGTTAAGTTGTATTTCTTTTCATTTAATTTTATTTGATAGATATAAAAGCAAGAAATAAAGATCACAGAGATGTTAAAGGACGGTAAGAAACAGAAATAATAGTGGTGAAACCGGTTTATCGCATTCATTAATAAGGACGAATGGTGTCATTGTTACAGTGACGTAATGATGAGGCCTTCGTTAAGTCGTCTGTATTTTCGTCTGATTTTGTTTAATAAACAATCATGAAATAACGAATAAAACGGATTTGAGGGACGATAGAAATTCGAAATAACAATGAATGAAATTATTCATAGTATTTAATAATGTGGACGGGTGGTGTTACAGCAGCTTAATGATGAGGTCTTCGTTGCATCCCCTTTAGAAGTCTGGACCATACTTGCGAATTTAATTATGTTAAATAAGAAATGTTTTTTATAGCAACATTATGTATTAATAATAATAATAATAATAATATATAATAAAATATATTACTTTTAATTACCTAAAGCTTGGTTTTGTCTCAAAAATTATATAAAAATGTCATAAAATATCAACGCCTTTTACTAGCTACCCATCTAGCTCTAAGTACTAGCTACCCGTTCTAGCTTTATCCGGGTAAAAATGGAACCCTTGCTGCGTTTTGTCATAGTATCTTCTGTGATATAACTATTTTTTATGATAAATTTATTAACGGTATTCTCAAATAATTTCTCAAGTATTACTATATATTAAAAATAATTTATTTAATAAAAATCATTCTCGTTAGCGTTTTCAAAAAAAAATTGATTTGAAAAATATTTCCCAAAAAAACAAAATTTCTGCCATACACTACTTATTAAATTTTTTTCTACTTAACTGCCATTCTTAGCGACACTAAAACACTGAATACGTTAAATACAAACACGAATTTAGCAAAAAAAAACAATTTCATAAATGTAAACAAGCAAGAAGGATTGCACAAAAATTGATGTTTGATAGCCTTTTCGTCACAGTTTTCAAAATTGTTTCTTTTATTAAAATTATCAGAGGGCGGGTAATTGTTTAAACATACATTATTTTAGTGTACGTATAGCTATAATAATTTAAGAGGTTGACTGAAAGTAAACCCAACATTTACATGCCTTTCGCTTCAATTGCCATTGTCTCATTGCCCATGCTCTAAAAGCTTGTTATAAATTCTGTATCATACTAGTCGTATTACCGTACTGTAAGCTATACGATGGTATATTATATATTCTTATTACACTAGTCGTATTACTGTACTATAAGCTATATATTATTCTATATTATACTAGTAGTATTAGAGTACTATAAGCTATACGATGCTAAAATTGCATGTACTGTAAACTATATATTATTCTGTGTCATACTAGTCGTATTACCGTACTATAAGCTATACGATGGTATATTATATATTCTTAACACACTAGTCATATTACTGTATTATAAGCTATACGATGATAAAATTGCATGTACTGTAAGCTGTATATTATTATGTATCTTACTAGTCGTATTACTGTACTATAAGCTATACGATGGTAAAATTTCATGTACTTATAAACTATATATTATTTTGTATCATACTAGTCGTATTATTGTACTATAAGCTATACGATGGTACATTATATATTATGTACCATACTAGTAGTATTACTGTACTATAAGCTATACGATGCTAAAATTGCATGTACTGTAAACTATATATTATTCTGTGTCATACTAGTCGTATTACCGTACTATAAGCTATACGATGGTATATTATATATTCTTAACACACTAGTCGTATTACTGTATTATAAGCTATACGATGATACAATTGCATGTACTGTAAGCTGTATATTATTCTGTATCTTACTAGTCGTATTACTGTACTATAAGCTATACGATGGTAAAATTTCATGTACTTATAAACTATATATTATTTTGTATCATACTAGTCGTATTATTGTACTATAAGCTATACGATGGTACATTATATATTATGTACCATACTAGTAGTATTACTGTACTATAAGCTATACGTTGCTAAAATTGCATGTACTGTAAGCTATATATTATTCTGTATCATACTAGTCGTATTACTGTACTATAAGCTATACGATGGTATATTATATATTCTTATCATACTAGTCATATTACTATACTATAAGCTATACGATGGTATATTATATGTTCTGTATCATACTAGTCGTATTACTGTACTATAAGCTATTCGATAGTATATTATATATTCTGTACTATACTAGCCGTATTACTGTACTATAAGCTATACGATGGTATGTTATATATTCTGTATTATACTAGTCTTATTACTGCACTACAAGCTATACGATGGTAAATTCTACATGATGAACTGTTTTCTATTCCTCTTTATAAAATTAATATTATTAATAATTTTTCCTCTATGGCCCTGGATCTTTAATTGAAAAATAAATGCTGTCTTTACCGCTTTTCATGGGTATTTGTAATAAACAATAATTTAATGAATATATTTAATAATCGCTTGTTTTTTTAGTAAATTTTCAAAATTAAAAGCTGAAAATACAAAAATAAAAATTAAACACAAATGTATTATAAACTTAGACATGGAAAATAAATGAAACGATTTATTTTAATTCTAAATACCTTTGGGATTTTTAAATCGATTTCCTACGACAAACAGATCACAAGGACATTATAATCATTGTTCATTTATTAATAATGAACAAGGACATCATAATCATTGTTCATTTATTAATTAATCCTTTTTGCTATTACCACGAGCACAACTCGTGGGATCGATCACGAGTCAAAACATGTAAACCACGAGTCTAATTCGTAGTGCCGATTACGGTCTAAACATAAGATATACAAATCTGATTGGCGATAAAAACTATGGGGCTGATATGAATCGCGATAAGAATATGATGACAGGTTGGACTCGTTTTACAAGAGAATGCGTTATTTGTTTGGGTCAACGCTCTGCCTTTTCATAGGTATTTATCTGAATATATATTTTTATAGGTATAATATATCTTTTCATAGGTTGATATATCTTTTCATAGGTATAGATATATCAACGCTATGCCTTTTCATATGTATTTGTAATAAACAATAATTTTGTTAATATGTGTGCGTCAACGCCCTGCACTGTTATCACCTAGCAGAAGTCGATTACTTTTTCTCGAATAATTTTTTTTACAATTTATTCGTAAAGTCTAAATAATAATCACTATTAATAATCACTATTAATAATCACTATTAATATATCATACGAAAAATACAGCAATGGCGTATTAAACGTACTAAGATAACGGCAAAGATTAACGCCGACGATAAAAAACTTGGACGAGAGCCAAGACTCTAAGAACTTCTTACACGTGGACAGGATAATAATTCTGTGAAAAAAATATCAATCTCAAAGTTATTTCAAATTTCTGTTTTTTACTGTTTGTTTATTGGACCGATTGAGATGCGGTTTTTAAGTGGATAAAGAAGACAGGCGGAAATTGGCCTGACATTCCAGATATAGAATATATTTAAATATTGAATATATTTGGCGTTAATTTTGTAGAAATTCATTGTTCACAATTAAATGAAACTACGTGATGTAGTATTAATTCTACTTTCCTTAAGTTCTTCTAAGTTTCTACGACCTAGGTGGGTTATTAGCAAAGATCTTCTTTGAATCTTTGCTTATAACCCACCTGAAGATGTTGTAATACGACGAAACCTAGGTCGTGGTAAAGAACTTAAAGAAGAAATAATACTACATCACGTAGTTTTTAATTGTGAGTAATGAATTTCTACAAAATTAACGCCAATATATTCAATATCTGTAACGTCAGCCCAATTTCTGCGGGTCTTCTTTATCCATTTAAATAACACTAGATCATGTAGTTTCATTTAATTGTGAATATATGTAAAATAAAGCTGGTATTATTTAGAATTTAAAAAAATTCAACCATTGTGCGATTGACAATCGCTAACATCAGACCATAACAGAAAACATAGCAAAGTTATCTTCATAAATGTGCACATATTATATTTTTAAAATATCAAGAATTGTTAATGAGAAATAACAATTACAAAGAAAAACTAATGAAATACGTAATAACTTTTTAGAAACGATTACAAAAAATAATCACTTCTACTTGCTTTCTTTAATAAGTAGCCATTGTCTAAATTAATTAAAAATAAACTGTTAACTGACATTGACAATGGTTCTGTTGTTGCTAACATAATGTCTTTTACTCTTAACGAGGTTTACATTATGTTTTTCTAGGACCCTGTCGGGGCTGTGAATGTTATGGATTAATTTGATTAATTGAAGATTAATTTGATGGAGGATACAACGAATCGCAATTTGCACTTCTTTTTAACTCACTAGCTCAAAGGATTCCATAGAAATAACATTTGCAAATAATTATGGAAAATAACCTAACATTTCGTAACAAAATATAAGATTTATCTTCTGTCTGATTGACTATTTTGATAAAACTTTCAAGGAACAATTAAATGAAACTAAGTTCTTTACACGATCTAGGTTTCGTTGTATTACAACATCTTCAGGTGGGCTATTAGCAAAGATCTTTCTAATAGCCCATCTTTGCTAATAGACCGCCTGAAGATGTTGTAATACAACAAAACTTACGTCGTGGTAAAGAACTTAAAGAAAGTAGAAATAATACTACATCACGTAGTTTTGTTTAATTGTGAATAATGAATTTCTACAAAATTAACGCCAAATATATTCAATATTTTCAAGGTACTTATTTTTTCATTTTCACTATTTAAGAGTGTCTTTTTTATTCTTGTAACACCTGATTCCAACACTATGTGGACTTCTACCAGTCTCCTTAAAATGTCTTGGCAGATTTTTATACACACAACGAATATTTGGAATTGTAAATTTTGATACATGCAATGTTACGATTTTAAGGTACTTTATAATACGGTAATTAGCTTAAAATAAAAACACGATATTTTTATAGCTATTTATTCACTTATTTCCATACTGCTATATGTTTAATATTGCTAGCCAAAATAAATAATAGTGTGTATACTCAAGGTAATTAAAATTCGCCTGTTCCCAGGTATTGATACTGCGTCTACTAGACTATGGAGATGTGTCCTGTCTTAATCTTGTAGAATAATTGCTTAACGAACTTAAATACTCTCAACATGTATGCGTTTGTTACATTTTCCGCCTCAGAAAAATTGATCAATTCTCTTAGTTTAGATCGCGATTCATGAGGATGGAAATTCATAATTGGCGCGATTTTCACAATATCCTAAAAGATCCTCGCCGTTCCTCATATCTTGTTTTTAGATTTTGAGCACTTTCTGTTCATTGCCTCTGTCAACGTTCTGAGAAATTTATAACACTTCTTATCCTCTACCATGGCACTTCTTTCTATGAGCATCCATTTACTATTCATGCTACTAAATTATTGAAGAAACTCGGAAATCGAACCCTGGTCCCTGGGGTTCTAAGCTCCTCTTCTGCAGCGATAAATTCGCCAGATGGACATCGAAGTAAATTAATAAATAATATGCGGGTCTCACTGCTGAAATGAAACTATTGCGATAGTCTCATTTTGTTTCACGAAACGTAATTAAATATGTTAGATTTAATGAAATAAATTCTAATAACGGCTGTCACGTTTTTAAATGACAGTTATTGCAGTGTCATCATTTTGACAGCCGTATTGTTGAGTTTACCTTAAATAATTATATGTATTGTAACAACAATATAATATAACTAGCGTGACCCGTGCGAAGTCTTCGCATTATTTATTCCATTATGAAGCTCAGATGACAGATCAAACAAATATTTTACTAAAATTGACATATAGAGGCGCAAGTATCAAAAGCATTGAGCTAAAGCGCCACTTTATTTATACGTGAGTGGATTTGAAATTAAACAAAAATTTTACCGACCGTCAATCGTATTGACGTTGAGCCGTTAGATGGCAGCATTGCTGTTTTGTGTATATAATTTTAATAATTAATTAATTTGTAAAAACAATAGCAATAATAAATTTTTTAGTTGTGGATGCCGGTAGAGCAAGCAATTATCTATAAAATGATATATAATTTATGTGGATTAGTTGTGAGGTTTTTTCTAAAAAGGGAGTGTAACATCTTAACCTTAGCGTATTAATATATATGATGATGATGATGATGATGATGATTTTATTATTTATGAATAGTATTTATATAATATTATTTATTAACTGTACATATATTATATATCTTTGCATGATATTAAAAAAAAGTTAGGAAGCATCGTTAACGATGACGTTGAAATTTTATCGCAAACGTTCATTTTTTGAAAATATTGTTATCAACATTTATATAAGATGACGAATGGATGGAGTTCGGATAGTGTTATATATCGGTGAAATACTATAGAACTGCCATTCAGGATTTCATCTATCGATAGATAAAATCCTGAATGGCAGTTCTATAGTATTTCAATGATATATAACACTATCCGAACTCCATCCTTTCGTCATCTTATCTAAATGTTGATAACAATATTTTAAAAAAAAATGAACGTTTGCGACAAAATTTACCTTAATTACTAGATCTTTTTGAAGTGAAACTACTCATGTATTGATAGATAGTAGTTTCACTTCGAAAAGGATCTAGTAATTAAGGTACATTTTGTCGCAAACGTTCATTTTATTTTAAATGTTGTTATCAACATTTATATAAAATTACGAATGGATGGAGTTAGGATAGTGTTATATATCGGTGAAATATTACAGAACTGCCATTCAGCATATCATCAATATATGAGTAGTTTCACTTCAAAAAGGATCTAGTAATTAAGGTAAATTTTGTCGAAAACGTTCATTTTATTTTAAATGTTGTTATCAACATTTATATAAAATTACGAATGGATGGAGTTAGGATAGTGTTATATATCGGTGAAATATTACAGAACTGCCGTTCAGCACATCATCAATATATGAGTAGTTTCACTTCAAAAAGGATCTAGTAATTAAGGTAAATTTTGTCGAAAACGTTCATTTTATTTTAAATGTTGTTATCAACATTTATATAAAATTACGAATGGATGGAGTTAGGATAGTGTTATATATCGGTGAAATATTACAGAACTGCCATTCAACATTTCATCTATCAATACATGAGTAGTTTCACTTCAAAAAGGATCTAGTAATTAAGGTAAGTTTTGTCGAAAACGATACATAAAATACATTTCAAAACTTTTAATTAATACTAGCTCTATCTACGACTTCGTTCGCATGTAAATGTAAAAAAAAATTTGTTTTGTTTTATTTTATATGTTGTATATTATATTACCATATCAAATTTCGTCAAAGTCCGTCCAGTAGATTTTCCACGATACCCGCTCAAATTAACATACAGACATGCAGACAAAAGTTTTCTGGCGTCTATCATCATTCTATACGCTAAATGAGTCACTTTTTTAAAAATATTTTCAATATACAGAATTCAATCTGTTACAATTTTATTATATGCATAGATCAATGTAATATTACAATTTCATTCGCTACACGTCACGCCCTATTTCAATTTTCTCAGTTTAATAATGACAAAGCCATGTCAGGTTTTACTTTATCACAGTATACCGCTGCGGGATGCCAAGGAGAAACTAAGCCTGCTAAGCCGTCTTTGTCTGCAATCTAGATTAAAGCACAGTACCGTTAGAAAACACGACTTAATTAAAAAAATGTAAATTAAATAAATTAAAAAAACAACGACGTAAAAAAGAATTGAAACGTTACAAACAAGCCAGGCTACTTTATAAGGCTGTACATAACAATGGAGCTAATTCGTGCAATTTTATATCTGCAAGTCATAATGAAATAGATCATTTGCAATGACATAATCGTCATTTGAGCTGCGTTGGTAAAGTAGATCAAGTCAGGAAACTTCGGGTCGCAGCGTAAAAATTACCTGTCTTCGGGAAGCAACGACCCAGTCTTAAAAGTTAGCTGGCTCTTTAAAGTCATAGGTTACCATCAATAATTATAAAAAGTCGAAGGTCTGTACAAAACGCCGACTGCATATAGTAATGATTGATGTTAATTCAAGACAATTAGATATCCGCAAAACGCAATATACCATAATATACCCTTATGATGTTATCATTATTTAAGTACCATTAGTAACGTAGATCGAGCTAAGTTACTTCGAATCGCTGATATCCAGTCGTAATAATTAGCTGGCTCTCTAAACTCATAGTAACCATCGATGGTTATACACAGTCTGAGGTCTTTAAAAAAAAGTCGTCTGCATGAAAAGCAAATTAAAAAGTTACAACCAAGTTAGACTATATTGTAAAGATACATATAGCAATGGTTGTTGTTAATTCAGAAAATTAGATATCTACAACATGCAATATACCATAATATACCCTTATGATGTTATAGTAATTTAAGTACCATTAGTAACGTACAATCGAGCTAAGTTACTTCAAATCGCAGATATCCAGTCGTAATAGTTAGCTGGCTCTCTAAACTTATAGTAACCATCGATGGTTATACGTAGTCTGAGATCTCTAAAAAAAGTCGACTGCATGAAAAGCAAATTAAAAAGTTAGAACCAAGTTAGACTATATTGGAAAGATACATATAGCAATGGTTGATGTTAATTGAAGACAATTAGATATCTGCAACACGCAATATACCATAATAGACCCTTATGATGTTATCATAATTTAAGTACCATTAGTAACGTACAATCGAGCTAAGTTACTTCGAGTCGCACAAATCCAGTCATAAAAATTAGCTGCCTCCATACTTATATGCTAAACAACAATAGTCATATGCAGTCGGCGGTGCGGTTGAGTAACGCCCGTATGCACCACACACGGTCAGAAGTCTCAGGATAGTTAAAAACCTATTTTGTATGGATTCTTGTAATAGGGCATGGTCGGTAAAGTCTTGTTTCGACTCGACTGGCAGTTAGTGAGAAATTGAAATAATCTTTAACTGTCAGTACGTTAAACTAACAATCCTGACCGTGCGTGGTGCATATGGGCGATAATATCTGATCACCGATTTTTAATGTCACAGCCGTTTTATTCACAGGTTATTAGTGCTATAAAGCTGGAATTTGGCATGGTTGTACTAATTTGTATAACGAATACAAAATTGCGTTTAAAAAAATGTGTTTAAGTGTACTTACATTAGATGTAAAGTTTTCGGGGTGAATTTTTTTCGCATACCCTATCGTGGAAGGTATTGTTAAATAAGTGTTTCAAAAATATTAGTAGTATGTCATGAACACTTTTTCGATAAAGAGTCTGTTTTAGAAATATTAAACTTTAACGTCTTCAATTTGTCGTCATTTTCAACAGTTGTTAGTGTTACATGTACTGTCGTCATTTTCAACAGTTGTTAGTGTTACATGTACTGTTGTCATTTTTAACAGTTATTAATGCTATGTGTACTGTCGTCATATTCAACAGTTGTTAGTGTTACGTGTACTGTCGTCATTTTCAACAGTTGTTAGTGTTACGTGTACTGTCGCCATTTTTAACAGTTGTTAATGTTACGTGTACTGTCGTCATTTTTAACAGTTGATAGTGTTACGTGTACTGTCGTCATTTTCAACAGTTGTCAGTGTTACGTGTAGCCTTCCTCTACTATCTAAACGCTATTTTTGAATATCTGAAAGTATTCACAGTAGTAGTATATATATAGAAATTATCACAGCTGAGTAGACTGCATTAGTTTAGGAGTAATAAGTCGATAAACTTGTGGCATGTATTAGGTATAGGGTCTGTAAGAAGTTCATAGAAACTTCATACAAATGACTTACACCAACTGCAAAAATAACTTTGTGTTTTAAAATGTATATTTATTGTATCTGTGAAATATATTTATAAGGCGAGAAATATTATTATTTAAATATATACTATATTCTTGCGCCTATGAAAGATTTAATAAGAAATATATATACTTTGCGAAAAATTAACATCTGTAATAACTTAATATACGTACCATTAAATGTTTATATGAGTCTAAATGTATACAGAACCCTTGTTCTGCGAGTTCTATTCGTAATTGGCAGATTTTATTTTATTTAAATTAATATTCGTAATTTCATTTTATTTAAACTACTGATTCACTTACATATCGAAGATTGGATACATTGAATACATACGATGGGCCCATTAGATCCATTCGAAGTAACCGTTTTAACCAAAAAATAACTCGATTTTCCATAATAAACTTTATTAAGAGGAAAAATTTGTTAATTAAATTAGCTAAAACTAAATTTCTAAGCTTAACATAGTAATATTTAAGCACAAAGAAATTAGGTAAAAGCAGGGAACAGAAACAAAATGAGTTAGTTGATGGTCCATAGGATATCGCGCCTATTTTGTGAATTATATATTATTGTTAGGGAACATAACATCAGTAGGTGAATATTCGCATACAAACACCAGTCTACATAATATAGCAGCATGAGAAATTTTGTAGGATTATTGAGATTGGATGACGTCAAATAGAACTTGTGATTATATATTATATATTGAGGCAGTTCCGAATACAAATTCAATTGAGTAGGGGATGATGCTCAGAAATACATATTATTTATTCATCATGATGACTGAGAGAATTTTAAAATTTCTTTTGAAGTGAAACTTCTTTGGGTGCGATGAGAGTAAAATGTCAAAGTCAAATTTAATGCGACGTTTTCGTGCAACGTTTTATTGTAACATCTGAATGTAACGAATGTATCGCAAGAAAAATTCAATTATTATAAGACTAACAACATATGAACTTAATTTATTTATAAACTGCATCCACAATTAAATGAAACTGCGTGATGTAGTATTATTTCTAATTTCTTTAATTTCTGTACCACGACCTAGGTTTCGTTGTATTACAACATCTTCAGGTGGTCTATTATTATCTATCTTTGCTAATATCCCACCTGAAGATGTTGTAATACAACGAAACCTAGGTCGTGGTAAAGAAATTAAAGAAAGTAGAAATAATACTACATCACGTAGTTTCATTTAATTGTGAATAATGAATTTCTACAAAATTAACGCCAAATATATTCAATATATAAACTGCATATTAACCTGCACATACAATTGTCATAAATATAATTTACAACAGGAGCAATACATTCAGACTTCCCTCAGCCGTGTTCTGGTATTGACATCGCGGCTATTTTTTTAAATAACAATTATATATGTAAGTTTACATGACTACTTTATTAGATGTTTACGTCGATTTGAAATTAAAATTTATTAATTTTTCTGAATGTATAGTATTAAAATCTTTTTATACGAATTTAGTAGAATTTAGGACTTGCATTTAGTACATTCTCTATCTTCCTCTCTCTCTCTCTCTCTATATATATATATATATATATATATATATATATATATATATATATATATATATATATATATATCTTTCTCTCTCTTCCTCTCCCCCTTCTCTTCCACTTCCTCTCTCTCCCTCCCTCTCCCCCCCCTCACCCTCTCTCTCTTCTCTCTCTCTCTCCGCCATTTTATCCCTTACAATTGACTTACAAATTGAGGTTTAGATCGACAAAGAAGTTTCACTTCTGTCACGTGTATTGATTTGCATGCGATTTTTTTCAAACTTATGGTTCCAAGATTAAAGGAGGTAAGCACGTGATTTGGTAACGGAGATTTTTAAACTCCTACTCTAAAATACATTTTCAATAGTACGTGTGTAATGGATGTTCGAATAAAAATCATTTCCATTTTACATTTATGAGATAATTTAAATGTTATGTACATTTTAAATGTACATAACATTTAAAAAAAATACGATTTAATATTTTATTAAATATTAGTTAATATCTTCATATGAAGCATAAGCTTGCAAAATTTTGTGAATATAAATCTGAAACTGTACAAACTAGTAGAGAGCGGCAGGTATGAGTGGAAAGAGAAACAGACAGGTGGACACACAAACCCAAATAAGTGTTCCATATTTGCCACTTAGCTACTGAATTCTAAAAATCTTATAGATTATTTTCGTCTTATGTTTTTGAGAAGAATCCGAAAAAAATCTTGCCATAACGATTATCCAACAACCTGTATATGTGAGTGAGTAACTGTATTCGTTCGTTATCACTAAGAGTAGAAGTAGCTGGAGCGATTTTGGTGAATGTTTATCGGCAGATCCGTTAAGTGAATGTAAACACAGTACAGTTAAAAATAAAATATTTATTCAATAGAGACAAAATTTAAAATTTCTTTATAACATCACAACCGCGGCTAGCTCTTTTTGGAATAATTGTTCCTAAATATTGTCTTTAGATAATATTTTATTTATAAAAAGTGACATGTATAATACAAGTGCTTTATTGTTTTCCGTTCATAGAACGTGTACGTTCTAAGGAGAAAAAGACGAATTTTTAAATAAAATTAGGGTTAATATATAATATGAAAAGATTTTTCACATTTTTCCCGACTGAGTTCAGCAAAGACTTTTAACGCAAACCTGTTGACACCTGTTGACAGCTAACGTCGTGACCACCAGAATCAAACTTTTTTCATATAAATTAAAGAATATACTGGATTGGTAGGAAAGTAATGAGCGTTTTTTTATAAATCCTTATTTTTTCTAGAAAGTAATAGGACTATCTAGATTGCAACAATGTAAAGTGGTAGAGGTAAACTGTATAAATATGTGTCAACTCTTACGGACCGCTTCAGTATTTACTAGAACATGAAAGCGAAAAGAGAGCATATACGTCTTTGTCTTTTATACGAGTTTCGTTCAGATCACTCAGTCGCTATAGCTGTTAGAAATATACGGAATACAGAAGGTGAAGATGTGATATTTGATGCATTTGTAAGACGTTGGTTTCAGAGGTTCAGAAACGGGAATTATGATTTAAAAATCTTTCCCGTAGCGGACAACCAGTGTAAGTAAACACAGACCTCTTAAAAGAATTAATTAAAAGAGATCCCCGCTTTCCTCATGTTACATGGCCGCAGAGCTCAGTTTCAATCATGTGCAGGAATATTTGTATCAACTGGATGCATTGTGTAAGCTAGGTGTGTGAATACCACATAGCCTAACCACCGCTCAATTAGACCAACGTATCAATATATATATATGTGTATATATATATATATATGAATCTTTTTTCTCTGAGAAGCGCCCAACAATGGTTTGACGAATTGTTAACTGGAGACGGAAAAGTGGATACTGTACGTAAACCATATGCGAAAGAGCCAATGGCTAAGCTTACACGAAAAGCCGATACCGACTCCAAAAACTGAACTTCAGAAAGTTTTGTTATGTTTAGTGGGATGCAAAAGGAATTTGTTTAAGAAATGTGTTGTGAGTTATTAATAGAAAATACCACAGTAGACTCAACTTGACCGACTTCGCATAAACTTGACCGACTTCGCATAGAAATACAAAACAAACGTAAAGAACATTCAAAAGTGTATTTCCTTCACGACAACGCCCAACTGCAGATAGCTAAAGTCGTCCCCAGAAGTTACTGGATTTTCATTGGGAGATTCTATCATATCCATCATATTCCCTGAATTAGCACTAACAGATTTAGTTATTCCGGTCTTTAAATAATCACATTCAGTATAAAGATTTGATGATAAGCAGAGTTGCCAGATTTCCTTAATAAGTTTTTTGAGTCACAGCCCCAAAGTTTTTCGTTATTTGTTAGTACGCCCAACAGAGGGCGTTAGAATCGCATTAATAGGGAAATAAAATTGGGCGTCACATGGCTGTTTTAGTACAGCGTGACGCCTATATTCCATAAAATATGAGAATGCTATGGAAAGTCATTTAAAATATTTCTTAATTAAAATGAACGCGAATATTTTAAAAATCAATCGGGTACGCAATATAAGTTAAGTATATAGTTTAAGTCGTATATTGTATAAGAAAACTTGAAAAAACGACTTACGTAGGAGTAAGTTCGAAAACGAATAACATTTTATATAAGATTTGTATTTATGAAGGTTTCAGCCATTGAAAGCGAAGCGTCTAAGTTTTCTCGATACTTGTAACCTTGTCATTTTATTTAATATATATTATATAACAATAATATATTTAAATAAAATATTTTATAATGTGAACTGTTTTGCGCCTAGCATGAAGAATTTTGTTTATTACCAAATTCCAGTGTAGCTAGCGCAAATATTGACACACGCATACATTTATGATGCTAATAGAATGAAATAAATTACAGTACTTGATATATGGCCAATAATCAGTATTACATAAAAATTCAAAACAATCGGTATTTTTGATCGATCTTAAACTTTTGCTAAAAACTTAGATAAATAGTTTACTTCTGACCCTGAATAATTAAAAAACATGAAAATGCCTCCAATGGCGACTGATTCACTTTAATACATTGAAAATTCCAGTCAAGCGAGGAGGACCATGCAAGATGGGGCGCCAACTGTTAATTTCTAATTTAATTAACGAAACATTGAACTAATTAGAAAAAAAAACTCCAACTGATTTATTAGGCAAAGAACTTCTAAATACTAAAACATTAACAAAAAAACGGTATAAGATGTATATTTCATTACCAAATTAGCTGTTTTATGTTCATCCTAGTAGAAATTCATTTATAACTGATAACTAACTGATAGTGATCAAGATAGTATGAGAAAATGTAAAAATATAAGTAAAAGAAACTTTGACGAAAAAGTGTCCATTGCCATCCAGCGGCGGTCTCAGGAAAACTTTTGTTATACCTTAAAGAACTTAGTGTTTTTCCGGAACAAAAACTCCTATACACTAGACCGTTGCACGTACTAATAGCGTGTAAAATTTAGTAAAGAACAGTACATTTTGTGACGAGCTAGTTAATCACAAACATGAAACTGTTTTTTTCCAATATTACCAATTTTCCACCACAACGATTGCCATCTCAAAGTGCCATAATCCAAGAAGCATTTCATAAATATATAGTGTGCATATATGTACTGAAGTCAATGGAAAAGTTCGTGGAAATCATGCTGGTTCAAAATTAATAGTTTAATGAGAATGACCGCAAAGCCCCCATCGCTGGTCAAGTAGCAGAACTTCCTTGGAAAAGGCTTGATTATACCATTAATTTTAAATTACATTCGTGGAAATGCAATTAATCCGATTGGGGCTAACAATGCATTTATTATGAAGCGCAGTGTGTTGCATTACGGTAAGCTATAAATACTCACTTACGCTGTGGTACTTAATAGTTGATCATGCATTGTATGATCGATTTTTGCATTGGCTAATTTTGCGTTTATGATTTTTTGCGGCTATGTTTTGAAGAAATATTTGTTTTATCACATTTTATTTATTAATATTGTATAATGAGAAAGATGACTTTTGTAAGAAGTAAGGAGAATGAGTGACTGATTAAGTCGTACATTCGCTCTAAATCACTTAGGGCGTCAAGGAATGACAGCCCGTCTAGCAGCAAAGTACTCACAGTAATTTAGATTATGCTCTCGATAGTAGCAAAGCGTATCTTTCTAGATCAATGATGCTGAGATAATTAGGGTAAATGTTTTCGTTATTGCTAGTGTGTTATAATAATGTATATTTTGTATGTTGAGAAACGTGACATATGTAAGAAGAAAATGAGAAAGAGGTAAGAAGTAAGAAAAGAATGAGACTCACTCACTCAAAGAATAGTTTCCGTTATGATCTGAATCGTAGCAAATTTTATATCCACCTTTATGTATTAATAATGTTGACACAATTAGCGTAATATAATTTCATTAAAGTCAGTGTGCTCCATAGAGAATTTAAAATAATAATATATAAAGAAATTTAATTTTTAATATTTTTTTTCCAATCATGATCGATGCCTTACCGTATTAACAATATTTTGTCTATACATAAATTCTCGTGCAGACATAAATCTTGGTGAACGTAGTGAATTTAGTGTTTTTAGTATGTTAAAATTACGGTTATTTAAACAGTTGAGTATGTTAAATTTTGAGTTTTGAGTATGTTAAAATTACGGTTATTTAAACAGTTGAGTATGTTAAATTTTGAGTTTTGAGTATGTTAAAATTACGGTTATTTAAACAGTTGAGTATGTTAAATTTTGAGTTTTGAGTATGTTAAAATTACGGTTATTTAAACTGTTGAGTATGTTAAATTTTGAGTTTTGAGTATGTTAAAATTACGGTTATTTAAACTGTTGAGTATGTTAAATTTTGAGTTTTGAGTATGTTAAAATTACGGTTATTTAAACAGTTGCATGTTACTAAAACTGTCGTTTGACAGTTACGTGAGGAATTACAGGTTAATTTATATAAATGATATATTTTATATGTTAATTTATATAATTTATATAAATCTAGACATTTTTAACCTTAGACACTGTATATTTAAATACATAAGTCTTCTTTCTGTTCATAAAAACGATTGCAGTAAGTTACAGTTATATGAAGTTTAAGTAATATTAGTTGATTAAATGTTTTTTTAGTATTATGTCAAGGATTTCCCAATTCAATTAGGCGTGGAGTATGTTAAAATTACGGTTATTTAAACAGTTGCATGTTACTAAAACTGTAATTTCACAGTTACGTCAGGTTACTTTTACAGTTACTCGAATAACAATTGTAAAGTTACTCGAATATCAATTGTAAAGTTTTGTAAATTGTTCAAAGTTGCTTGAACTGCAGTTGTTCTGGGGGTACTAAAGAGATATGGAAATTTATAATATTCTTTATCATCGATGGTGGTACTAAAAGATATATTAGTAGTGATGAAGGATTTATTACGCAATACATAGGTTTTCCATATCTTTAGAGATTTATGTTGCCAATAAATAAATCTAGATATGTTTAACCTTAGACTCTGTATATTTAACTACATAAGTCGTCTCTCTGTTCACAAAGGCGATTGCAGTAAGTTACAGTAATATGAAGTTTAACTAATATTAGTTGATTAAATGTTTTTTCAGTATTATGTCAAGGATCTCCCAATTTGAATTAGGCGAGGAATATGTTAAAAATACGGTTATTTAAAGAGTTGCATGTTAATCAAACATGCTGGTACTAAAAGCTATACTAGTAGTGATCAAGGGTTTATTACGCAATACAAAGTTTTTCTATACCTTTCATTTGTATATTTAAATACATAAGTCGTCTCTCTGTTCACAAAGGCGATTGCAGTACGTTACAGTAATATGAAGTTTAACTAATATTAGTTGATTAAATGTTTTTTCAGTATTATGTCAAGGATCTCCCAATTTGAATTAGGCGAGGAATATGTTAAAAATACGGTTATTTAAAGAGTTGCATGTTAATAAAACATGCTGGTACTAAAAGCTATACTAGTAGTGATCAAGCGTTTATTACGCAATACAAAGTTTTTCTATACCTTTCATTTGTAGATTTAAATACATAAGTCGTCTCTCTGTTCACAAAGGCGACTTCAATATGTTACAGTAATATGAATTTTAACTATTATTAGTTAAAATCTAAAT
Organism: Druceiella hillmani; assembly: GCA_039881145.1. NCBI lineage: Eukaryota > Metazoa > Arthropoda > Insecta > Lepidoptera > Hepialidae > Druceiella > Druceiella hillmani. Next base: position 6,929,860 of record JAYKKI010000011.1, on the reverse strand, counting down.
AAGTGTGCCTTATTGAGACGTTCAATAAGTTCACCTTGTTTCGCCTTATAAGACATCTGCCGGCTGATGACGGTAATAAAGTTCATAAAAGTAAATAAAAATTGTCTAGAAAATTAAATCTCTCCCAACTTTATGCACCCCGTTATCTCACCGTGTATATTTCGTTTCCTCCATGTCTCATCATTTTCTGTTTTATCTTTTAAAAACTTTTTTGATTTCTGTCTGAAGAAAAAATCTTTGAAATCCCATAATTATGAACGTTGTCACAACTGTAATATTATATTTATACGAATAACATCTGATAAGTTAATGTTTTATCTTCAAATTTACCTAAATTTTAAATATTTTTATATATTATAGCTATTTGCATATTTGTTCATTTTATATTTTTTTTAATTATCACCGTAACTAATATTTTTATTAAATGTTAATAAAAAAACCTCTCTATCTAACGTCATCTTAAACAATAAAATTCGAATCAGGCTGACTGAGTTTTGAACAGCACAACAGAAAAATCAGCTTTAAGTAATTCCAGAAAGTATTTTATTAATTTTATAATTATTAGTATCCATAAAAAAATTGTTTGTGTTTTATATGTGGTAATTACAATTTTGTTTATAATTTAGGCTCTTGAATAATTGATTAAATTCTTTTACTACGGTTAACGAGAAAGGTTTTATGTTAATGATGCAGTAAATAAAATCCAACCAAGGGCATGCAGCTATTATATTAATTACTGAATGGCCCACAACCTAATAATCTGTGGCATCTATGTACTAGATCTATATTTCAGATTACTTTGACTATGTGATCCATAGTAGAAAATGTTTTTGGTTTTATATATATATATATATATATATATATATATATATATATATATATATATATATATATATATATATATATATATATACGGATTCTTTCTAAACACAATCAAATGTTAGAAATATTTTATATATTCGTTCAGGCAGCAAGTTAAAAGACTTGTTAAATTCCTTTACATCGCATTTACAATCTAAAAATAAGTATGTATTAGATCACAAAGCTGAGCTCCATTTTTGAGTCTTTCCCTGCAATTCCACTCCGTTCAAAAAATACATAAATGTAACATTTTCTTTTCTTAACACGTCTAACCTGTAATCTACCTTCAATAAACCATAAAGAATATACTATTATTCCACAGAACCAAAATTTACATACTCCAATCCGGAATCTTCGATCTGTAGGGATGTTCTCCGTAAAAATACTTAGCTTGGTTTATTTGATGGATTTCCGAGAGATAGTATCTCTTTTTGTTAGAGACTGATCTCTTTAGCCATTTTACCATTTTTGCTTATTTTTGACGTCACGAGTTGTAACGTTAATTAAACATTTGCAACGTCTAAAATTTTATTAGCACAGAAATAATGTACGTTTCGGCAGCGTATCCCAAGTCATGTTTTACGATTTCCTTTATTACGTCAGCATCATTCTGAGTAGTTGGAACTGGTCCAATAATACATATGACTTACTTGGCCACCGTGCTAAGCGCAGATGCCGTAACTGAGATTTTTTTCAAATTTGACGTTATTATGTCATTTGGACTTTAAAATAGTATACGATTTTTTTTTTCGAAATATATATTAAATATCTGTCGGTTCTACAACTTTCACGCAAGTCATTTTGTCGTAACTACTTTTTACTTAGCTATTTTACGACAAAACTACAGTAGATCTGGCTTTTATTTTAATAATTTGTTGATACGATACAACGCCAAGAAATCGACCTATAAACCTTGCAGATACAGTATTGCTGTGACTGCTACATTGTTTTTTCTTCTTTTTTATTTTATGAACTCCAATTTACTTTTCAAAGCCAATATATTGTATTGGCTAAATCGATGCTCAATTTATAACTGTTACTCTATCTGTTACTGTCTATTACTTGCTATTTTAATATCTGTTACTGTCTATTACTTGCTATTTTAATATCTGTTACTGTCTATTACTTGCTATTTTAATATCTGTTACTGTCTATTACTTGCTATTTTAATATCTGTTACTGTCTATTACTTGCTATTTTAATATCTGTTACTGTCTATTACTTGCTATTTTAATATCTGTTACTGTCTATTACTTGCTATTTTAATATCTGTTACTGTCTATTACTTGCTAATCTCTGCTTATTTCATATAACCCCAGTCAGGGACCGACAAAAACAGACAGGTTTCTTTGTTGTTTATTGTTTGTATGCTCCAAATTTTTTGTGCTGTCTTTAGTTAGGTGTGCTTCAAGTTAAATAAAACTTTAAGCTAATGATGGTGAAGACAAAAAGTATATTATAGGTTGCAGGAGGGTACAGTACGTTATAAATTTGGTACACGACAGTTAAATAAAAAAGGTAAGTAGGTAACTACCAAACCGCTTTGACTTCCTCACAATTTTTAATTTAATGTATTGTATGTTTTTATACCATCCGCATTTTTTTCAATTATTTTTAAGGATAAAAATGTTTACAAATATTTTATCTATTCGGTTCCGTCCCGCCTGGCTTATCCTATTTTTTCCTCTCTAGCGTGAAGTCTAGAGGCAATAAATCGAAACGGAACAGATAATTTTCTTGCCATCATGGCTTAATAAGCTTCTAGAGACTTAGTCAGTAAAGACTGGTGTTTTAATCGTTACCACCATTATTAGTAAGGAAAAAATCTTTGACCCAAATATATTCAAAATAATATTAAAACTGTAATACACGCCAAACACAATTTACCCGTTTTCTTTTGCGAAATTCATTATATTTCGCTGGATATAATTTGGCTGGATTTGGTGTATTTGATATCATTTCACAAAGTCACACCTACGATAAACGGTTATAAAATTTCAATATTATTGCTTTATAGATTACGCCCTTTACGGCGATGTATATCTTAATACTGTTCGTTTTTGGCTTAAATCCTAAGAGATTAGAACGAAGTTCCTTTGTTAATTGTCATAATTGAACAATCCGCAATATAAAAAACTGCGAAATTCACATTTTCACTGTACTAAAATCGATCCATATTTTTCAATTGAACCATATAATAATCCATATTTTTCAATTGAACCATAGTCAACCATAGTTCAAGTTTTGTTTTTATTACCCAATATTTTTACTTAAGATATACCCAGATATTTTTAAAAGGGTCTTATCCATCATGATGGATTTTAAGAGGGGGTAAACTAAACGTATATTGAATTTGGTAGTATATATTGTGGAGATTCTTATTAAGTATATCTAACAACGCCACACGAATATACCTAACACACTCACGTACAAATAAGTGAATTAATAAAGAAATATTCGCAGTTGGGTAAAAGTAGAAATTGTATGCGAAATAATATATTATGTATTAAAATATATGCGTATAAATAGTAAAGCTATGAAATAAAAAAAAAGTTTATTTCAACCTATAAAAACGCTTTACAAATTATTTTTAATTCGGCTTCAAAAGACATTTTTATGTAAGTAGGCTCGTCTGCGCAGTTGGGTAAAAATAGAACTTGTATGCGAAATAATATATTATGTTTTAAAATATATGCGTATAAATAGTAAAGCTACTAAATAAAAAAAAAAAGTTTATTTCAACCTATAAAAACGCTTTATAAATTATTTTTATTTCGGCTTCGAACTACTTTTTATGTGAGCAGGTTTGTGTCTGTTGTGCAACATGAGCAAGATTTTTATTAACCAGCGTTTCGTTATTTCTAAGTTATTATGCAAGTGTAACGATGAACGAGTCTGCCACTCATACAGGTTATTGCGTATATACAACAGATTTGAAGCATGTTTCCGTTTGAAAATAAAAATTTTCTTTTCGTTGGCATAGCAACTTTGAAAGTGATTTTTTCAGCAATTGTTAAGAATTGTCACAAGGTTTCTAAACATTTTCCACCCAGTTTGATTACCTATAAGATATGACTGTCAGACAGACCTGTCTTATTTGTGGAATCACGATTCACACAAATAAGACAGGTTTTTGTTATATCTTTATAAAGACCACAGATCTATCATAGCAGTGTGTTTCTTATTTACACAGGTGATCTGTTTATTAAACAGAAACACGCATGAAGCGTGTCTCTGTAAAAAAATTAAATTGTTTTTCATTACAACGGCAACTGACAGTGATTTTGTTTTCAGAAACTGTGAAATTTTTTATATAGTTCTTTTACATTACATTTTCTACTCAGTTTGTTTCAATACTTCTTGAATTTAATATTATACACACTTACATTTTGCAATATTTTCTTTTATTGTTTATTTATTTGTTCGCGCTAATCCCTGGAACCGATTTCTTCGAAAAATACTCCAGTTATTGATAATATCGATAATTGAATTGTTAGGGTGATTTGGAAAAGATACTTGCGGCCTTCAATCGCTGCATACGCGTGGTTCGCTTCCCGAAAATCAGAAAGGCGCGAAAGTTGAAAGTCATCCCAAAGAATAATGGGAAATCGCCCAGCGATGTTAAATTTTATGGACCCGTTACGATTCTTCCGGCTTTCGGGAAGTTGACTTCAGTAACGGGTGATGTCCGCGCGCTTATTGGCGCTAACCAGGATATCTGACTGACGTATTGTGAATTAAAGGATACTTGACTCACTCGCAAGAACAGCTTAGCTTTGCCCACTAAAAGTCCAAGGCAGGATCGGAGTATGGGATCAAGTAAGGTCTTCGACTCGAGGTGGAGCTTTTTGCCACAAGCGCTGGAGAAAGGGCCAGGATGGTTTCTACGCCATAGCCCGGTTTGCGATGGCGAGATGAAGCTAAATATCTGAACTTCAAAGTAATGTATTACCTCGGTATATAGACCCATCGGTGTTGGTTCTAGGTACATCGGAGTCCAGTAAGTTAGGAAGTTTATGCTGAGGTCGCAACACGCGCCGCTTATTGTGATACCGCTTATGGCGTATGATAAAACTCGGTGTTTTCTATTCAGTAATCAAATTCAGCAATGAGGCAATGCGTATTTTAAATCTATCGTTTTCATGTACCAAAAGTTGCTTCTTGAAAATAACAACAATAATCATATAATATATATCATAATTGAATACTACTAACGCATACATCCTACAAAAATCGGTTACACAAAATAATCGGCCCTGGCCTTTTTTGCAAATTACGTAGTTACGAATGAAAAGGCGCTAACGGAGAAAAGGATAGAGTATACCACGGAACACGCACTAACGGAACACATTTAATTAGTCGGTGGCGAGGCTTCTCCACGTGTACTAATTAAGTCGATCAAAATTCGGCCACCGACCAACAAATATTATTAGGCGGCCGACATCTGCCGACTTTTGTCGCTTTGGCAAAAATCGGCTGAGTCACCGCCTACATAAGACGTTCGTCTTGATTGCACTTTAATTGATACATATATGAAAAAAAAAACAAAATACGTGGTTGAGGAAGTACGCTGTGTTTAGAGAATTATCTACAAGCGACTAAACCACATATCGCATGGCAAGAAAAAACAATGGATATATATAAAGGTAACGTTGAATATGCGGATGGCACGTGCAAAACGCTATATGCATACCGGCGCGGCGACATCATCCGCTGCCTATTGCTAGCAAGCTTTCGACGTTCATTCAGTTGTCGGCCGTGAATGAACGAGTGAGCGAAGAGTTACGCAATAATCGGGTGGCAGAATACTCGCAATTACACGGGTTTCGACTTCACCTACGCGGCATAGCGATGCACCTACATTCGCTTATACTGTATATCGGATACACCTGGTTTTGTTTATACGGTATATCGACATATTTAGATTCGTAAATGCTGAACGTCGGCATTTATTATACGTTTTAGTTGAAGTAACCATTCGTTTTATATGGGCTTTTGGGTTTAAAAACTGTTTGTATAGCCGTGAGTGAAACATATCTCGTTTTGACGATCTCTTTGGGAAGCAAATATTTTACTATGGCTACAAAGCCAAACGTGGGTAGAAAGAAAATAAAAATATTATAATTTTTTTTTGTAATAAATATACTAACTTTTAACTACACGGTATTGGGAAGAGTCATTTAGAGATTTCGCCAAATGCGTCCTTGAAAAAATGCAAATCCTGAATGACTCCTTGAGAAAGAGCAGTCTTTAACACAGTTGGGTGGAATAGTTGTTATCGTAGATACGCGACACTATTGGGGAGGGGGGGCTTGAAATGTCATTCAGGTCAGTTATGCAGTTTCGAGATGAGATATTGATGATATATGATATATTTTGTCAGAGCTGACTTAATATTTGGTACAGTGCGGCTCGCCGCGACGCGCGATACTAAATCTGGAATAACGTGTCTTTCAATAATTACGTGACACATGAATTTAAGTTTGGAATAACGTGCCTAGTCTAAGACTGGAATAACGTGCCGTGCAATAATTAGGTGACACATGAATTAATACTAAGTCTGGAATAATTAATACTAAGTCTGGAATAACGTACCGTGCAATAATTAGGTGACACATGAGTTAATACTAAATTTGGAATAATTAATACTAAGTCTGGAATAACGTGCCGTGGAATAATTAATACTTAGTCTGGAATAACGTGTCGTGCAGTAAGTCTGGAATAATTAATACTAAGTCTGGAATAATGCACCATGGAATAACGTACCGTGGAATAATTAATATTAAGTCTGGAATAACGTACCGCGGAATAATTAATACTTTGTCTGGAATAACGTGCCGTGCAACAATTAGGTGACACATGAATTTGATTTGTTAAATGGAACATGTTCCACAATTTTTCAAAATTAAATTAACAGCAGCGGTCTTTCGTACGCGGGGATATTTTTTCAGCGTTTATCTTCACTGCTCTGCTCCTTCAAAGGATTGCTTAATTATATATAACCTTTCTATTAATCAAGAATTTTTGTATCGATATGCATAAAATCATGGAGCCCGGTGGGTGGGTTTAAGTGTGAAAGAGACACAAATTGTTAAATAAAGTTTCTCTTTTCTTATATTAGTAGGCATTTACCACTTAATGATATCATTTAAAAACTATATAAAAATAAACATGGCAGTTATATTTGATCTGTTCAAACAAAAAAAAATATCAAACATAAATTTTATCTTTTGATATATGTATAAAGAAACCTCTTAAAAATCTGTAAGTTAGAACAAAATTTAATTTTTTTTATATGTTGACTGTCTCCTAATTTAGAGCTTGTTTACTATAATATATATATATATATATATATATATATATATATATATATATATATATATATATATATATATATATATACGTATATATGTATATATGTGTGACTTCATTGGAGGATTTGTATTAGAGGATGAGACTGGGAAATGTTTCTTCAGTCGTTCGGTTGGCTGCAAAAATCCGTAGGAATTTTCATTGGAAACAGGAAGCTGAGTGAAAGAAAAATCTGTTCCTTAATTGGCCTCCAGAGGCCCCGGCGTACTTGGAAAATAAAGCGTAAAACATTGTGTAACCGAGGAGTAACGATTTTTCCGCTTCGTTTTTTCTTATACTTTACTTCTACTACTATACTAAATAGAAAAGCGAGTTGAGTGTATTCTAGTAGACATGTTTTACGACGTCACAGAATTATTTTCGAGACGGCATTTAAAGTCGAACAAGTTTAAAACAAAATTGTATACAATTAAATGAAACTACGTGATGTAGTATTGTTTCTACTTTCTTTAATTTCTTTACCACGACCTAGGTTTCGTTGTATTACAACATCTTAAGGTGGGATATTAGCAAAGATGCTTTGACCTTTGCTAATATCCCACCTGAAGACCTTTGCTAATAGCCCACCTGAAGACCTTTGCTAATAGCCCACATGAAGGTGATGTCATACAACGAAACCTAGGTCATGGTAAAGAAATTAAAGAAAGTAAAAATAATACTACACCACGTAGTTTCATTTAATTCTGAATAATGAATTTCTACAAAATTAACGCAAAATATATTCAACAAAATTGTGTATAGATCGTATAATTTTTCCAAATCGATTGAATTTCTGATGACTATTTTCAGTGAACATATATTGCATTATTACAAGTAGAATCATTTAGAAAACAAACAGAAATATTGAACATCGAAGCAGCTGACAATCTGGAAAAATAATTTAAACTTAGCACATCTTATGACTTTCCTCTGTTTCAAGGCTTTCACGGAATATTGTTCTTCATTGAAATGCGATAACAGAATCAAAAAGATATTTTATTAATTTTTAAATTTCTCAAATTAATTTTAAAATCTATTCTAGATTTCATTGAATTTTTCGTTGGTTTTTTAAGTATTTTCATTGCTCCTTTTAAGCATGAATTTGATTCTTAAACGACTTATGCTGATATAATATTATAAAATATATCGTTTGCATTTTTTGCCTGATTTTGCAATTTCTCTTATGCTTTACGTCGCAATAAAGCGATTGCGTACTTTCAAATTGTGCGAGTATATTTTGCAAAAATTAAACTAAAGTAGCGCGTAAAAACGTGGGAAAGAAGGGAAATGCTTGAAAAAATTATTTGAAAATCGGCATGTTTTCATTGATATAGACACTTAACGCCAATAAAGATTTCGCTTTTAAAGATTGATCACTTTTATCTACTTATCTCGACCTATAATGCTCGATTTACGTACTTCACATTTATAATAGGATAACGGAACTGGGTGAACTTTTGTTTTAGCTCAATTCGCGGACACCGATTAATTAATTGATGAATATATTTTAACAAAAAACTTCAAAAAAATCGCGTTTTATTATTTATTGGTCAGATGTCATTTGTTTCGTTCTGTTTGTAAATAAATTGGAGGTGTTTTGACCTAAGTACTTTATCTCTCAAAGCCATAGCATGTGTGTCTCGAGTGCTTCTTAGATTACAAGTGTTTAGTATTAAAACTTTTATTTCAATAATTTAAGTATCGTACGGTAATATTTTCGTAGCTTTCCGCCTTAAAAGGGATTTGCCCAGTTCATTGTTAATACAGCCAATTATATTGTACCCTTCATTTTGACTTGAAGTTCTAGTGAATGATTTGTATTTTGTTTGTTAGTTCTTGCGATATGAGGCCACAGATAGAACAGGCGACAATATCGCACTACTAAAGCCCGATGAGGAACATTTATAATGTTGTTCCAAAATTTGTTTAGTAGCTTTCCGCGATAAGAAGGAAATAAATAACCAAATATTCCGAAACAAGTTGTTTTTGGTGTCCAATTGCGGAAAATGCAGCTCAGTGTACTAATTTACTGGTACGTAGTTATATATATAAACGCTATTATATTTGGAATTTGATCTGATGTATTTATGGAAATCAACATACTAAAACGTCCACCGGGCCTTACGGAACAGTCAATGACACAATCTACATAAAAAATACTTTTAATTTGTAACATTCGTTAATTTAATTAAATAATAATTGAATTCTTATCTCAACATAATTACTATGTATTTCTCCTATTTTATATTCCCCCTACGTCCCCTGGAAATTAAAAAGCCACAACACTTTTATCGACAGAGAAAAATAGTAAGTTTGAATCAAAATTAAGTTATCTATATGTACACATCACTATACATATACGAATAACAGTTTTGAAACTTTTTTATAACAAAATATGCATATAGATGTACCAGTTGTGCAATATCTACATCGATAAAAACTTTTTGTAATGTAAGACCGTCATAAAACGAAACTTCTTTAATTAAATTATACCATACATTCAATATATATTTCATTAATTAATCGGTAGGTACTATATGACAACGTGAAACTTATGAGATCAGCTAATTAGGGACGTGTATAAGCGCCGAAATTGTGAAATATTAAAAAGTTTATTGTTACATACTTACTTAGCAATTTTCATCCTCAGACTACACATTCAATAAGTTCAGTACATAACTCAAAAGTTTCCGACTCAAGGCTATTAATAATCACTGTTTATGTTTTGATAAACATGTGGTTTTAAGAGTCATTCGAAAAAATTATTAAGATCTATGTCTAGTTGTTATATAAATATTAGAGTTTGTAAATAACACTTAATTCATACCATTACTGATAAACGTTACTTAGTTTAACTATTTACACATACAAATCTTAACTCGAAATAGAAATACAGTAAAAAAAATAAATGTAAATAATAACAACACAGTATTTTGGAAGAACACTCAATTTCGATTCATACAATTGTTGCACGCTCTGAAAGCATTAATGTCCTTTTTAATTCATGTTTATTTTTGAAAATATTTTATTTATGTTTTACGTTTAAATACGAACTGCAATAGCACAATCACACATTTACACTCGCTCGTCTGACAGTCGACGAGTTTACAGTTCAACCGACCGCGCGCTGACTGTCGCAATACGCCTTGGTCGCGTCACTTGCCGCGAGCAGATTCAATGCATTAATAACGCCTCTGACGGTTGGATTAAGAACTAGAAATAGGTAATAAAAAGACGAGTTTTAGCGTGAAGCAATTTGAACTTTATTAATATAAGTTTTCTAGCTTTATAAAAAATATTTCACCAATTATGTATTTGGTCAGGTATTTTTTGTAAAATCTATAACTATAAATATACGGCTTTATGTTATTAATGTGAGTGCTATTTTTGGTCTTATTACATTATCACAGACGCGACTTATATAATTTTTAAGAGTTTTATTATATCTGTTGAATATTATATTTAAAGGTGAATGACAACATTAAATTATTAAAAATATCGAAACGAACATTTATAATGGAACTGTGATGTTAAATTTTGAATAGTTTATTTAATAAGTGAGAATAAAATAACTTGAAAAAAGTTCCGATAGTAAAGCGCACATTTGAAAATATTTTAAAATAGAAACTGAGATAGGACAGACTGAAAGAGATAATATATTATTTAAAAATTAATAATGTTCGTAAGAAATAATGTTATTTTAAAATAACATTATTAATCATATTTTATTTACCTCAAATTCTGAGATTACTTTAGTGAAATATAGGCATTATAACATATATATATATATATATATATATATATATATATATATATATATATGTATATATACATATATTTTTTTTTTAATTTTTTTTATAGGGTAATACAAAGTAATATAACCACTCCAATAAAATAACAAGGCGAAATATTTCAGTGTTCTTTTACTATTAATAAACTACGACTACTTTTTTAACTTGAAGGTTTGAATTGACCCCAGATTTATTTAAGTTTTAACAATCAGATTATAATATTTTTCGTTTTGAGAATCATAATATTTTTCTTGTTTATCGTTAAATGTGATCATATACCAGCAATGTAAAATAGCTATGAATCAGAGATTTGCATTGATGGCTACATCATAAATATGATTGGATAAGATAGCTAATTTATTAATAAGGTATGTATTCAAGTGTGCTGTGCGTATTTTTACGTAAAATTTATAAATTAAAATGAACTTGCACCCGGTATGTTCATCATTTATCACTGTTGGCGTTAGAAAGAAAATATAAACAAAAACTAGAAAATCTAAAGAAATTGTTTCTTGACTCAAATGGTTTAGTGTTAACATAACTCAACACTTACTGTTTAATTTATACTTTATAAATTATTTATTTTTATAGTTACGAAAGATAATAATTATAGATTTAATAAAATATTAACAAACCTTTTTATTTTAAACTCCAAAATGCTTCCAAAAAACATTTTATCTCGTTTAATTTAGCACATATTTGAATAAATTGGAATATTAAATATATTAAAACATAATTTTTATTTTATTTTGAGGTTTTATCTTTTTAAACATAGAGAACGTCGTTTGAGTCATACTTCTAATTAATTAAAATCAAATTTTAAACACAAAAAAGGAAAATAGCTAAGATAAATTGGATGATTCCAAAGCGGGTAAACGACGTATTATTAACACTCAGTAACAGATGGCGCTACTAGTTGAACACTACATTCATTTAGTATTATAGTCTGAATTAGTCATTTCATTCAAGAACCTTCAATTTTTTTTTATCTGCGGTCACATAGTAAGATACAAGATGGTATTGTTCGTTTCGTACAATCTCCTTTATCACTCGCCGGAAACGGAAAATCTTTTATCAAAATATAGCTTAAGGTACGTAATATAAATTAATAGGTCAAATTGGTGAATTTATTAAACTGGCGCGCAATTTACATTAAATGTAAAAATTTTATTGAATAAGTTACATAATGTAAGCTCGGGATTATTTGTAAGCGAGACGGGTGCGCGCGAACTATCTCCGGAAGAATGTAATGCCCCGCCCGTAGAAAATTGCGCGCGCAAATGTGTTACTTGTATCGAGAGCCATTTTTATAAATAAGTCGTTATAATTTATGATTAAAATATGCGCCGTTTTGTTGTTACTTCAAGATAAATTTCATTTGCGTCTTAGTGAAGTAATTTAATAACAACGCGAGTTGTCTAGGCGATATGTTTTAATTAGCGATTATACTGAAATAAATGTTAGTTTAATCTGTGGCGATAAGTGAGTAATTTGAAATTATGTATCTAATTTGAAACAGTTTTTGAGTTGTCATTATAATCGCGCGTTTTGTAGTCATATATTGCCAGTTTGCGAAGCGGCAAATACGCTCGCATGTTTTTGGAACCTTATTGATATTCTTAGGTGAAAAAAAATTATTAAAGAAAGTATTCGTTGAAAATTTTAGAAATGACCATTCTTTTATCTAAAAAATTACGCGAAGTAACAGACAATAAAGTGTTTTGGATTTCCGCGTGCAATTTTCTTAAATAGCAATAATCTCTAAATAGCTAATTGAATTTTTAAACAAATTTAACTGCCTCTTTTATAAGATAAATGGAAATGGTTAAAAATTGGGAACAACAATGATTTCAATGTTAAGTTCGTAAACAAAATATTTTCGCGCTAATAAGTATATTCTTCAGAATTCCAAGAAGTATTAAATTTTATAATTATTTTTTCTCGTTTGAGTACACCTTTCTGAATTAAATGTTCCGGACTTGTCTTTATGCGTGCAACTTATGCGTTCTGCGAACAAAAAAACGTAATTTTAAAATTAAATTTCTTATTAATTGAAAGCGCTTCATCTATACTTACAATAAATAGCAACAATAATATTTTCAATTATTACTATAAATAGCAACAATAATATTTTCAATTATTTCTGTAAATAGCAACAATAATATTTTCAATTATTACTGTAAATAGCGACAATAATATTTTCAATTATTACTGTAAGTAGCAACAGGAAAATTTTCAATTATTACTATAAATAACAATGAGAATATTTTCAATTATTACTATATACAGCAACAATAATATTTTCAATTATTACTGTAAATGACAACAAGAATATTTTCAATTATTACAATAAAAAGCAACAATAATATTTTCAATTATTACTATAAATAGTAACAAGAAATTTTTCAATTATTACTATAAATAACAATAAGAATATTTTCAATTAACGAACATTATCGTGCATTAAATTTTATCGTTTCGTATGTAAACATTTTCGTGTGTAAATGTAGGAAAATGTTTATAATCATAAGTTATATACAAAATTACAGTATGTTGTTATTACACATAGCTTAATTAATCACAGGTCTGCAATGGTTTTCCCCTTTTAGATTTGTTGACTGACTGATAGATTTTGTGGCGCTGATTACGGACAATATGCTAAAAAAATCCATTACGGCAGGATTTTTAGTTATTTAGCATAGTGCTTTTTGCAAAGTACGTAGACCTACCTAGTCAAGAGGTGATATTTTATTTTAAATGTTTCTTATTGAACAAAAAACACTGAATGGTTGCAATAGCCAACAACGAATAAGTTCTCATAAATAGTTAGTTAAATATTACGTAATTAATGATAAAATCTACCTTTCATCAAATGATAAAATCTACCTTTTTTCCAATAATAAGGGTATTGTTGGAAAAAAGGTAGATTTTTAGGTCTTTTGCTAAAGACCTCATTTAACGGTAAATAACTTAAAACGTTAGAAGAGGGTTAATGAGGGTAGATTGATAGGTTTTTGTAAAAATAGCAACATCATAATTTTTCCTAAATCAGTACTTCCGTGAAATTCTTAACGCTCACTTAAAAGCATTTACACTCACGGGACGATTTAAGCTATATTTGTGGGCAGTTTATGCTGACAAAACAGCAGCATAACATTACCGAATTCATAAGTAACATTTGTAACATGTATTTTGGCCTAGTAATCGCTAACCAAGACAAACAGTGGGTCCAACATAAAGTTTCGCACTAATATGCGATCATGAACTTCGAAAATGATCAAAAGGGCAGAACAATACCTTTGATTTACAATCGCCTATATTATGGAGAGAATCTCAGAATCACTGTTATTTTGCTGTTGCAAGACTATATATAGGCTACAATTCTAAAACAAAAAAGGACTTGGTATATCCAACCGTGCAATCGGTAACGCACGCGGTGCATCGCGACCCGAACGTTGCACCGTCATCACCTCCATATTTGGAATCCGTGCATGCTGAAGACATGAGTAGCGATATCGAAGAGGTATCTCAACGTGAAGCTCAATTTGAGCCAAGTCCAAGTGGAACACACTTATTTTCAAAGTCAGAACTAAACGACTCGACGAGAGATCTAAACCTGCCAAAAGATGCAACTAAACTCCTCGGATCAAGACTATCGGGAAAGAATATACTAGCTCCAGGCACCCATTTTCTTGGTATCGCAACAGAGAAAAAGCCTTTGTGCCACTTTTTGCTGCAGATCGTGATCTAGTGTATTGCAAATACATTCCTGGCTTATTGAAAATGTTTAACATCGAATATGACACGATCGAATGGAGATTGTTCATGGACGCATCAAAGCGAAGTTTGAAAGCAGTCCTTTTGCATAAGGGCAATAAGTACGCTTCACTGCCAGTCGCCCATTCTGTATATTTGAGAGCAAGCTACGAAATTTGAAAAATGTGTTGGATTAAATAATGTATGTTTAACACGGTTGGATGGTCTGTGGATGTCTGAAAGTTATAAGTATGCTGCTCGGTTAACAAGGTAGATACACAAAATACTCTTGAACTAGTTCCTGGAACCAAAAATGTTGCGAGAGAAAATTTAGTCCCCCGGAAAACAGTTTTACCACTCCCTTTACAAATAAATCTGGAAATGATGAAACAATTTGCGAAGGCGCTGAATAAAGAAGGAGAAGGTTTTCAATGTCTACACCAAATTTTTCCTCCTCTATCTGAAGCTAAAGTGAAAGAAGGTATTTTCATTGGCCCGGACATAAGAAAATTGATGAAAGACACAACTTACGATGAAAAATTAAGTGAAATTGAATTAGAAACCTGAAAATCTTTTAAAAAAGTAGTGAATAATTTCCTAGAAAACCATAAAAGTCTAAATTATGAGGAAATTGAAAAAATTACTGAAAATTTCGGAAAAATGGCATGTTCGATGAGCATTAAACTTTACTTCCTTTATTCGTACTTGGACTACTTTCCTGATAACTTGGAAACTGTAAGTAAAGAGCAAGGGGAAAGATTTCATCAGGATTTGAAAGACGTGGAACGTCGCTATCAGGGAAGGTGGAATAAAAGGATTATGACAGACTATTGTTGGGTGCTAAAGCGAAATGATCCAAGTCGGACTTTAAAACAAAATTTTCACAATCGGAGCTTCGGTGAAAAAAAGCGAGGTACTACAGAAGTATTTAATATTTCTAATTTATCTATTAACATAATTTAAATATGTTTATATTATTTTAAAGTCATGTAATTGATTTTTTATTATAATATAAATTTTTTACTTAGCAAAGTTTCTAACATAGGGCTTTTCCAAAAAAATACTGGGGGAGATGGGAAAAATCTAGGTACATTCGTAATCAGCGCACCAAAATACCCTAAGATCAGCTATCAAAACCAAAAAGGGAAAATAAAAGCTAAAAATTTGCAGACCTGTGATTTAAGTTAATAAGCTCAACTGTTGAGAATGATACTGCTATAGAGATCAAAGGTGTGTACGAAAATAAAATATTAAAAAAGGTATAAAATAAAAAAAATAACAGCATAAAAAAACGCAATGAGAAAAAATAATAATAAATGTTAATTATTATTATTTTTTCTTAATTATATTAATTAATAAATTTTATTGTCCTAAGTATTAAATATATAAAATATGCTTTGTCCTTTTCAACATATTAAGTATAATAATGACAACTTTAACTCAATTTCATTTTATACCATGCTATACAAACAAACACTATTCTTTAGTTTATATCGTAGTGAAACGTTTAGTCATATTCTTAGTAGTGTACCGTCTGAATCCTTCCAGTAGCATTTATTACGTTTTGTCCTTTTCTATATATTAAGTATAATAATGACAACTTTAACTCAATTTAATTTTATACCATACTATACAAACAAACACTATTCTTTATTTTATATCGTAGTGAAACGTATAGACATATTCTTAATAGTGAACCGTCTGAATCCTTACAGTAGTATTTATTACGCTTTGTCCTTTTCTATATATTAAGTATAACAATGACAACTTTATCTCAATTTACTTTTATACCATGCTATCCAAACAAACAAACACTATTCTTTATTTTATATCGTAGTGAAACGTTTAGTCATATTCTTAATAGTGAACCGTCTGAATTCTTCCAGTAGTATTTATTACGCTTTGTCCTTTTCTATATATTAAGTATAATAATGACAATTTTATCTCAATTTAATTTTATACAATGCTATGCAAACAAACACTATTCTTTACTTTATATCGTAGTGAAACGTATAGACATATTCTTAATAGAGAAGCGTCTGAATCCTTCCAACAGTATTTATGTGATGCTTACTGTCTGTTATAGTTCAGTAAAAGTTATTTTTTAGAAATATCTTTAACGTAGAGACGTTTCTGAGATTCTGTACGTCAAAAGGAGAAATGGAACCTTTAGAAGGTTACTAAGATTAGTCAAGTGTCCGTCTGTCACATACGTTTTTTTTCAGAAATCGCTTGATGTGGGTACTTGAAATTTGGCGTAGTAATAAACCATATTAAACCGTATAAATCTCAATAGGTGATGCTTAAAAATAATTATATTTGTAATTTAGGGTGGCAAGGAAGATAAATTAATTAAGCGAAAGTAAGTTTTTGAAATTCCACATACACGGTGTCCGGGAATATATGTGTGACAAAGAAAGACGCTATTCGTTGGCTATAAAGGAACAAATTGTCGTTGAAATAAAACATGAAACACGCCCTTTTTCTAATTGAGTGCAAAAAAATATTACACATAACTATTTTAACACACCCAATATTTGCCCGGAGTGCGGTGTTTACCCGCAGTGGCGATGTCTTCGCAGTTGCTCACGGATTATTTCACCGAGCGGCGCTGAACAATGTGCGCAAGTATCGTGTGTACGAAAAATATGACAAATAATTATAAATATTATTTTTTCTGAAAAAACGACAATCGACCATTTTTCAGTCAAGGAATAACGTCTTTCTTTGTCCGACACCGTGTATAACGTGAAGTACTGTATGAAAGGGTTAATTAATTTTCTTTTATACTATTAGGTCTGAAAATATATAATATTTCAGAAACACGCTGAAAAATACGCCAAAAATGTATTCTGTCCCCTTGTTTCCAAAACAACTGAAGTTACAATTGTGAACAAAATATGTTTTTCGTAGTCTACTGAAAATTTGTACGAAACCTGTGACGATAATTCTAGATGTCATTGATTGAGACATTCACAAAAAATGCGCAAAAATATCCAAGCATTTATTATAAAAAGTTGGTGCTAAGTATTGTGATACTTTAGCCGTAAAAAGTAATCAGATCATATGTGGGACCCAGTCTACATCGTTCTTATTAACACTGACAATTTAGGTCAAAAATCTTACCAGGTCTACATGTCGTGTTAAATGATTTTGGTAACTGAGCCCATATTTTTTCCGAGATTCTAACACAACTTACATCTAAACCCGTTTAATAGTTTTTGCGTGATGCGTATGAAAAAAAATGTGCTTGTGAGCTCCGACGCCGACTGGAGTTTACTCCGTAAGTACGATTGTCTTGGAATCTATGAATTAGATAACACTATATATATAAATATATTAACAATATCATTTAATGTATATGGAAAATTCTTTAATAAAAAATGTTGACAATATAATTATTTCCAAGTAAAACACAAATGATCAGGATTAAATTTACATAACGTTAGAATGAGAAGTTAAAATTGTGCGTGTCAGCTCCGACGCGCGACTGGAGTTTACTCCGTAAGTACGATTGTCTTGGAATCTATGAATTAGATAACACTATATATATATATATATATATATATATATATATATATATATATATATATATATATATATATATAACAATATCATTTAATGTATATTTAAAATTATTTAATAAAAAATGTTGACAATATAATTATTTCCAAGTAAAACACAAATGAGCAGGATTAAATTTACATAACGTTAGAATAAGAAGTTAAAATTGTGCGTGTCAGCTCCGACGCGCGACTGGAGTTTACTCCGTAAGTACGATTGTCTTGGAATCTATGAATTAGACAACACTATATATAAATATATATAACAATATAATTTAATGTATATGGAAAATTCTTTAATAAAGAATGTTGACAATATAATTATTTCCAAGTAAAACACAAATGAACAGGATTAAATTTACATAACGTTAGAATAAGAAGTTAAAATTGTGCGTGTCAGCTCCGACGCGCGACTGGAGTTTACTCCGTAAGTACGATTGTCTTGGAATCTATGAATTAGATAACACTATATATATATATATATATATAACAATATAATTTAATGTATATGGAAAATTCTTTAATAAAGAATGTTGACAATATAATTATTTCCAAGTAAAACACAAATGAACAGGATTAAATTTACATAACGTTAGAATAAGAAGTTAAAATTGTGCGTGTCAGCTCCGACGCGCGACTGGAGTTTACTCCGTAAGTACGATTGTCTTGGAATCTATGAATTAGATAACACTATATATATATAAATATGTATAACAATATCATTTAATGTATATGGAAAATTATTTAATAAAAAATGTTGACAATATAATTATATCCAAGTAAAACACAAATGAGCAGGATTAAATTTACATAACGTTAGAATAAGAAGTTAAAATTGTGCGTGTCAGCTCCGACGAGCGACTGGAGTTTACTCCGTAAGTACGATTGTCTTGGAATCTATGAATTAGACAACACTATATATAAATATATATAACAATATAATTTAATGTATATGGAAAATTCTTTAATAAAGAATGTTGACAATATAATTATTTCCAAGTAAAACACAAATGAACAGGATTAAATTTACATAACGTTAGAATAAGAAGTTAAAATTGTGCGTGTCAGCTCCGACGCGCGACTGGAGTTTACTCCGTAAGTACGATTGTCTTGGAATCTATGAATTAGACAACACTATATATAAATATATATAACAATATAATTTAATGTATATGGAAAATTCTTTAATAAAGAATGTTGACAATATAATTATTTCCAAGTAAAACACAAATGAACAGGATTAAATTTACATAACGTTAGAATAAGAAGTTAAAATTGTGCGTGTCAGCTCCGACGCGCGACTGGAGTTTACTCCGTAAGTACGATTGTCTTGGAATCTATGAATTAGATAACACTATATATATATAAATATGTATAACAATATCATTTAATGTATATGGAAAATTATTTAATAAAAAATGTTGACAATATAATTATATCCAAGTAAAACACAAATGAGCAGGATTAAATTTACATAACGTTAGAATAAGAAGTTAAAATTGTGCGTGTCAGCTCCGACGAGCGACTGGAGTTTACTCCGTAAGTACGATTGTCTTGGAATCTATGAATTAGACAACACTATATATAAATATATATAACAATATAATTTAATGTATATGGAAAATTCTTTAATAAAGAATGTTGACAATATAATTATTTCCAAGTAAAACACAAATGAACAGGATTAAATTTACATAACGTTAGAATAAGAAGTTAAAATTGTGCGTGTCAGCTCCGACGCGCGACTGGAGTTTACTCCGTAAGTACGATTGTCTTGGAATCTATGAATTAGACAACACTATATATAAATATATATAACAATATAATTTAATGTATATGGAAAATTCTTTAATAAAGAATGTTGACAATATAATTATTTCCAAGTAAAACACAAATGAACAGGATTAAATTTACATAACGTTAGAATAAGAAGTTAAAATTGTGCGTGTCAGCTCCGACGCGCGACTGGAGTTTACTCCGTAAGTACGATTGTCTTGGAATCTATGAATTAGACAACACTATATATTAATATATATAACAATATAATTTAATGTATATGGAAAATTATTTAATAAAGAACGTTGACAATATAATTATTTCCAAGTAAAACACAAATGAACAGGATTAAATTTACATAACGTTAGAATAAGAAGTTAAAATTGTGCGTGTCAGCTCCGACGCGCGACTGGAGTTTACTCCGTAAGTACGATTGTCTTGGAATCTATGAATTAGATAACACTATATATATATATATATATATATAACAATATAATTTAATGTATATGGAAAATTCTTTAATAAAGAATGTTGACAATATAATTATTTCCAAGTAAAACACAAATGAACAGGATTAAATTTACATAACGTTAGAATAAGAAGTTAAAATTGTGCGTGTCAGCTCCGACGCGCGACTGGAGTTTACTCCGTAAGTACGATTGTCTTGGAATCTATGAATTAGATAACACTATATATATATAAATATGTATAACAATATCATTTAATGTATATGGAAAATTATTTAATAAAAAATGTTGACAATATAATTATATCCAAGTAAAACACAAATGAGCAGGATTAAATTTACATAACGTTAGAATAAGAAGTTAAAATTGTGCGTGTCAGCTCCGACGAGCGACTGGAGTTTACTCCGTAAGTACGATTGTCTTGGAATCTATGAATTTGACAACACTATATATAAATATATATAACAATATAATTTAATGTATATGGAAAATTCTTTAATAAAGAATGTTGACAATATAATTATTTCCAAGTAAAACACAAATGAACAGGATTAAATTTACATAACGTTAGAATAAGAAGTTAAAATTGTGCGTGTCAGCTCCGACGCGCGACTGGAGTTTACTCCGTAAGTACGATTGTCTTGGAATCTATGAATTTGACAACACTATATATAAATATATATAACAATATAATTTAATGTATATGGAAAATTCTTTAATAAAGAATGTTGACAATATAATTATTTCCAAGTAAAACACAAATGAACAGGATTAAATTTACGTAACGTTAGAATAAGAAGTTAAAATTGTGCGTGTCAGCTCCGACGCGCGACTGGAGTTTACTCCGTAAGTACGATTGTCTTGGAATCTATGAATTAGATAACACTATATATATAAATATGTATAACAATATCATTTAATGTATATGGAAAATTATTTAATAAAAAATGTTGACAATATAATTATTTCCAAGTAAAACACAAATGAGCAGGATTAAATTTACATAACGTTAGAATAAGAAGTTAAAATTGAAAGAGACTTTTTAATTTTGCCTCAATAAGCCCGTAACTAAAACGCAAACGTGCATTAAATAAGTTTGGACTAGATAATACAAACCATTCTTTCATACGGTTTCAACATGAAAATCCTATTTCGTTAGTTCATAGCCTATTTCATTGAACATTTGTTTTACCAATCTATTACCAAATTGTAATGTGTACTTATAGATCCTTATTAACCAAGCTTGACGACATAATTGCGACTTTAACAATTAGTAAAATATTCACACCATTTTTGTGTAAGATCAAAAATATAAACATTAACATTTTTTAGCTTTTAAATGTTTCAAATAACGTGTTTCTACACACAACAAAATAATGACTATATGATTTATTATTGAAAATTTGACTGTTTGTTGTTAAATTTGAAAAATATAAATTAAAACACAATATGAGCAGAAAAATTTATAACAATAAAAATAGTACAAAAAGTATATAAATAAAGTATATAAAAATGAAAACAAAATAAGAAAAAAACAATATTTAAAAACAGAAAATAGAATAAAAATGTATAAGTAAAGAAATTAATTATCTAAAAACGTATTTCATTTATTTTTTAATTCTGTTTCATCTCCTCTCTGCAACTTCAGCACGAGCCTTCGCTTATCAAGCTTGACTTAACAAAATTTCATTGCGGATTTCATGGAGCTCGTCCTCTTTACGTTGTCTCTGTTCCATTTCGTTCCTCATGCAATTTCTTTTTAATTCTTTCGTCTGAAAGTGAGCCAGCTATCCGAATGTTGGCTGCTGCTGTGTTCCCTGCGTATTGGTACATTCCTGTTCACGTCCAACATAGTTTCTTGCACCATACCGCTAAGATGACCCGCAGGAACATTTTCTGTTGTCTCAGACGATGCTAGCAAAGTTTTCGCGGCTTCGACAAAAACTTCGCGTCTGCTCGCCGATTATTGCTCAGACCGATCTGTAGATAATTTACTCTAATTAATTCATGTCAATTAAAATTTTACAGTTTCTCATTTTAAATGTTATTAAATTACAAACTACTTTCGTTTGTAATACTGCTTCTTCAGTATTAAACACAAATTCGAATGAAATTCACTTCAAATCAATCTAAAAACTTTCAATGTCCTAGTAAGTGGACATCGATATTAATCAGTTTCTAAAGGATACTACAAATAAAAGATTTTGCGTTGTTTACCTCAGTTGAATTGCTGGGCAGAATTGTTTGATGGGACATCCATAATTAGGTTTGGCGCTATTAAGGAAACGACGAGGTCATTTACTTAATAGCGCCAAAACTAATTATGGATGTCCGTATGGATGGGCACATTAGACTATACTTACCCTTTCATTAATAACATTTTTTATAAAAGCAATACTACCAGCCACATATACGATGCTTACAACTATAAGTAAATAATTCGATACGTCAATTAAAGATGTGTCTGAAATTAGCTGATTACACTTTTTTAACGCTCTGAACTTCTGATTTTATTATTTATAAAACTTCATATCGGGCACTATATATGAAAATCTGTTCTTACGGAGTAAACTACAGAAAAATCATAAAACGTTGCGTTCTGTTCTATATCATAATTATGGTCCTCTGAAATTCACTTTTCTAAAAAAAATAACCCTTCGACTTTTTTCACTGTATTTTCTTCTGCATGTATAAATATTTGACTTTTATAAATATTTTTTTATAAATATTTGTCTTTTTTGACTGTAATTTCTTCTGCATGTATAAATATTTGACTTTTATAAATATTTTTTTATAAATATTTGTCTTTTTTCACTGTTATTTCTTTTGCATTACATTCTTTGTAAATAAGAATGTATAAGTAAAATACCTCTTGATGATTTATTTAGTAAAGTTGTTTCTTTAAAATAAATAGCATACATACTATTAACTAGTTATTGTAATAAATGAGAACATTAATATTACGAATTTCTCGATAAATGGCATTAGGGTTCAATTAATAATTATTAATGTCAATTAATTAATTGAGAGTAACTCTTTATCTTGATTGTTGGTTCGAAATCTCTCCAATCAGGTATACTTATACACCAATTGTATCACAAATTAGTATAATCACTTAACTTAAGTGGACAACACACGTAATCTACGAAAAAGGTCAGAAATGCCATATGGCAGACACTTTTCAAAAGCGCATTGAAAATTTTTTTTAAACAAATATGAAGGATTTTTGTTGGTAATTAAACTTTAAATATTTTTTTGTACTAATTCAATGACCGTTCTCAGGTCTCTTGAAGACAAATGGTAGAAATATGGCTACACAATCTTGCTCACAAAATGTGTACAGATATTATCACAATCACGAGCTGATTGCTGCTCTGAAGTTGGGCATGATTATCAACTCATTCTAATTATTTATGTTTCAAGTGTGATGAATGGTCTTATTCAAGATTCGATCAATATTCAAGCCTCGTTCTGTGATTACAATATGTTTAATCAGTTGCAGTTTTATCGTCCAATTACTCGTTTTACACGCAGCACATATTTATTGTTCCCTAAAATCGCATGTAGGTGGCGTGGAATGAACTTAACAAAAAATTTAAAAAAACTGTCAAGCACGAGTGGAACTTGCACTACGGAGGTTTAATGTTTACACATTTAGACATTTATAAACATTTAATGGTACACAATATTACTATTAAACTATTTACAAAATGTTTACTTTTGTCGAACGAAAATATGTTTCCAAAATGTGTATCCAAAAAATACTTTTTTTATGTTATATAACTACAAATTAACAATGTTCGGATTTTTCCTTTACTCGTGTTGTCAGACCTTGCTTCTTGCCAGATTTCATGATTCTAGGTCAACGGGAAGTAACCTATAGCTCCTGATTTATTTGCGTGTGTTAATATATGTGGCATAAATGTCTGTATTTTTGGGTTTTTCTTAATTGCACTGATTAGAAGCTTGATCAGTTTGACAGCTCCAAGGAACCATACACCTAAGTATTTGATAATAATTTCAATTCGATACCTCCACGCGTTCCTGAGAAAAAGAATCTTGACAGATTGATAAACGGACAACGAAGTGATCCTGTAAGTGATTCTGTTTCTTGACCAGTCACTTCCCCCAATACCAACGTACTGCTCCCCACCAACGGATCAGTAGTTTTACATTGGACGTCCTTGTGAGCGAAACCACAGAATAAACCTGTCACTAATTGGAATAATAAATGAAAGCTACGAAGGTTAGTTTTATTGAGACTTATTCATCGCAGGTATTTGAAATAGTTTTATATCAGCGGAGGAAGTAAGTCGGCACTTCCTACCATCTGATTTTACAAAACCACACCTGAATATGAAGTGTGTATATACAACAATAAGTATATTCCGGGAATCACTTAATCTGTCAAATATTTATAAAACCATCATATGACGCTATTAACATGCCATCTATCGGAGATCTTATGTAAACCTTGATGACAACATTTTCTATGATTCGATATTTGATTTAACATTACGACGCGTGACAAAGGGCAATACCAGGTTCAGCTTCATTACAATGTAGAGAAAAAACCAAATTTCTGAAATTTATTTCAAAAATTTAGAAATTTTCGTATATCAATGTGATTTGTCTAGATCTTGTAATTTTTAAAAACTAAAATAAAAGTGTTTGTTTCACTTATCGTCGAACCCGAAATGTCAACGTCAAATTACGCAACTTGTAATTGATTTTTGGTTGCACACTTGAATTAAATGCATATTTTTTTTCTAAATCCTCACACTTTATGATCTCAATTTATTTTATCAAAGATAAGATATTTCCGATGAACAAATAATATATTTTATTTATAAGTGTTAATGCTGTTCGTATATAAATATACGCTATATTTAATTGATTTTTTTGTTAGCGTAATATTAAATATACGCTATATTTAATTGATACGTAGATAAATGGTCGTACAGCACAATTATCTGCTATTTAAGTTAGCACTAGAATTATTGGCACTGAATTATTTCGCAATTTTAAAAGGGGTTTTTGGAAAATTTCTCCCCAGCACAATGTTTCTCATTATTGTTTCTTATTTACGTTAAAAACGGTAAAATCTTATCTCTGACAAGCGTCTATCATCAATTTTATTGTAATATATGAACACTACTGCAAGTATCTACGGAAAATGACATCCAGTTCTATGATCTCCGGAAAACTAAGGATACGCAGAAATTAAAAACCTGAATGTACACCAAATTAAGCAGAGATTCATGAATCGGCCAACATGTACCTTTCAGCGTTCCGCTTTTATGTGTATATAAACAATTTTTGTTAATGATCATAATGAGTTACAGAGGAGTCAGTTAATTGAGTTATGGAAAATTTTTGACAAATTCATTTTCAAATATATTTCTTTTACCTTTTTTTTATTATTTTTATTAAAAGAATGCAATTGTTTATTTCAATTTATTTACTATAATAAAAACAAATTTATTTACTATAATATACAGTCAAATCATTGTAAATATAAGAGCCATTAGCGAATCTAACGAAGGTGATTTCATGCTTCATGTAATTAAGACAACGTCAAAACTGAAAACCTAAATTTACCCACAATCGTGTTGGACAAAGAACCAAAAATATAAAAAAGAAAATTACAATCCACTTCAGCAAAAACATTTTCGTTTCTTTCCCCCTTGCCTCTGGTATCATTCTAAGAATCTTAACCTATTTTTAGAGAGGAAAAACAGTATTTGAATTGTATCCGTAAAAATACCTCCCGTATTCATAAATAGACGTGTCTTTCGTAAGCTACAGACGTACGAGTATGTCGATAATAAAAATATATTTTGTTCGAAATGTTAAGTTTGGCAGTTTCGAAAAAAAGGGGCTGGACATATTTTTTGCGCGTTTTTCAGTACATTATATATATTATCGTATATATGTATAATATACCGAAAACGCGAAAAAACGTATACATATTATCGTGAATATATATGAACACATTATCTGTGACATCTAGAATTATGGTCATAGGTTTCGTACAAACATTTCGGAGGCTTTGCAAAACTTAAAATTTTGAACAAAATATGTTTTTAGAAACCTAAGAAAATTTTGTAGGAAAACTGTAACGATGATTCTGGATGTTATTACTTTTGAGATGTTCACGATAATATATATGTTCATAGTTCAAGTAATTTCCCGTCAAACTAGATACGGAATCTTCATTGCGCGAGCCAGAACCGCACTTCGTCGTTTTTTATATTTATGATTTAATTAAATTTATGAAAACACAATTATACGACGATATAACGAATCGTCTGGCGGAAGAAAGTGACACAATTAACAAATTAGAACTTTTTAGAAAGGATATTTAAAATATATAGCACTTTCCGTAAATAACTGGTGTGTTTATTTACAGAAACTGCTAAATATTTTAAACGTCCTTTCTAAAAAGTTCCAATTTTTTAATTGTGTCAATTTCTTCCGTTCACACTAGTGTGCCGTGTGCACTTAGGTATCATTAGGAAGATTTAGGTTACGGAGAATACTTTCTGTAGCATTTTGTGCCAATAACTTAGTTTCTCATTTTTTTATATTTATATATTCTTGTATAATTCGTATTTTGAGTTATATTCACTATAATTCTCGTTTTGAGTTTGATTCGAGTTTTATATATTTTCTTTTGTCAAATTATATATTATTGATGGCCAATGTAAAAATTAGTAACGTAACGAGTGTGAAGACATCCTATGATTTTATATTACACATTTAGGTGTGTGTGAAATTTATAAAATTAATTCATAAATAAACATTTCTGCACACATTTTTCACACTTTAGTACTGTCCTGCGTCGATATACACCTGTTGCTTACGAACGACATATATCTATTCATGAAATTGAAATACGGCAGGTATTTTTTACAGATACAATTCAAATACTGTTTTTCCTCTATGAAAATAGATGAAGATTCTTAAAATGATATCACAGACAAGGGGGAAGCAAAAGAAAACGTTTTCAGGAAAGTGGATTTTAATATTTTTTTGTATATTTTTGGTTTTTCGTCCAAAATATTTTTGGAAACTTTTAAGTTGCAATTTCTTCAATGATAATGTAGAGATTCAAACATACACGACGAATATTCAAACATACATACGAAGTGATTTGCACAAGATTGTTATAACCGTGCAAAATAACCAAAAGTTTTTAAAAAGAAATCATGGTAAATACATTTCATAGGCCGGGAGAAAAAAAGCGAAAGAAGAGGCGTAAAGAAAGCAGAAAATCAACGGAAGGAAACAGGAAATCGTCGGAAGTAAAAGAGATATCAAAATGAGGTCTCTTTTTGACTGCTTTCTTGAAAACATAGTATTGACAGTAGACGGAGGTTGGGGCTTAATTGCGGACGCTCTAGATTAATAATAAACAAAACAAGTACTGTTGACATTAATCAATAGCTGATTAGAAACATTTTTATTTTGTTATTCATCTTAACTTTTAACAGCAATTATAAAGAAAAGTTGAATGAAATGTAAGTTTTCCCAATAAACGTCAACACCTTACTGATCGTAATTAAGTAAAACCATAATTATGATGGTTTTAATTAATTATGGATTTCAGATTAATTTTAAAACAGTGTGTGGTGACGCTTTTTGTAAGTTACTATTCATAATGAACATTAACGAAATTAACTTAAAAAATTTAAATATTTCTAAAAATCTGTCTGTCACGGGAGTTACATGTACTTGAGTAGTGATGAGGATGGTTAAGGAAGCGTACATAATACGAAAGGAGCGGAAACGATCGAAGACGCACGTAAAGGGTCGACTATTGGCAGTCGACACTTCACCGTGTCGCTCTCGCTAGTTTACACCGATACAGTTTTTAATGCCGAGGCATATCATTCATAGCATTGCTTTAAATATTGTTATAGGATACTCATCTATTGTTTATACGATTAATACACTTTACATAATTTCATATTTTACTGAAAATCTCTCAAATGGATGTGGCATTGTAAAGATTACACCGTAAATATAAGAAAAAAAACGATTGTGCTTTAGACCACACGACTGAAGTAAAACTTCAAATTCACAAAATATGAACTTTAAAATGAATTTACAATTTTATTCACTTTAAACGTAGAATATATAATGTATTGAACAAACTAATAATTTATAAAATTGTTCAAGAACGAAATGAAATTACAAAATAATCAAAAAATCACCGTTCGCGTAACGCTAGTAAACTCGCATATATATATATATATATATATATATATATATATATATATATATATTTCATGCACTGACTATGAGATGAAGAGAAAAAGAAAATGTACACACACACTGCTTTCTTTTACTCCTACAGTGTGATACAGACAATAGGCTTGTACTGTGTCTTAGATATACGAAACATAAATGGCTATGAGAGAAAGAGAGAAAGAAAATGTGTGCTCGCACCTCTCTCTCTTGTCCCTACAGTAATATACGAAACGTAACTCTCTCTCTTTCTGTCTTCACTAACTTATATCTTCCTCTCAACTTCCGTTCGCCTCGTCCGATCACACTTTTCGTAACGGTCTCCTCACGCATTCACCAGCTTACTCCCCAAGTCAAGCGTGCGTAAAGAAGTTTTACTTCAAAAGCTCAAATAAATTTGAGAAGATTTATCTGTACGACGATGTCCGATCTTCTGTTGTCATTTTTAATATGTCACTGAACGTGTTAAGAACGATCACGTGATAATATTCCAAGAGGCTGGGAGGCGTAAAGCGACTCAATATACGTTTGCCGAATTTATAGAAGATATTAAAAGTCGCATAGAGAAAGTAAAATTTTTTTGTATCTCATTCCGAAAACAAAATCAGAATCATTAAATTTTCACTCATATTATTGAAATATTTTAATAGCTTTACATGATTAGTTAAATAAAGTACAACATCTCGTCGGAAACGTTACAGTTACGTACAACATCTCGTCGGAAACGTTACAGTTACGTACAACATATCGCTGGAAACGTTACATTTACGTACAACATCTCGTCGGAAGCGTTACAGTTACATACAAGATCTCGTCGGAAATGTTACTGGAAAAAGTGTCTAGTTTTTTTATAAATTTACTCAATAAATGTTGTGCTATAAAAGCAGCTAAGCTGTAGAGCTTTACTAGAGAAGTGTAGGTGAGAGGGAGAGATAGAGCTTTGCGTATTAGATTTATTGAATAATAGCTGTGTTCACAAATTCGTTCGCGTGATACTTCCGAAAATATTATTAATTAAATTAATAATAATAGTAATAGTAATACACAATTACAACAATTTTATAGTTATTGTAGTAGATAACTATTACAACAATTATAAAATTACTGTATTATGAAATTACGAACAACGATTATAAAATTACGCTTTGTAACGAAACGTTAAATTGCCATAGACAGGTGGGAGATTGCAATAAAACATATGGAACAATACCTATATTTTATCCCAATTCCAGCAGAATCTATCAGTGACAAGATGGATTCAGCTGCATCTAGAATAATATAAATTCATTGAAATTCCTTTAGCCCTTCTTGCATGATTTGCGAAAAAATGAATAGATTCATAGACTGATAAAAATTCTAAAAACTTATTTTTATGTACTTTGATTATGTCCCCTTAAATATTGTTTCCTTAAACGTTTTCAATCCAATTCTGCAGTTTTATTATGTGTAACTTGGCCATGGTGGAAAATTTCCAAATACGTATCACTTTAACAATCAGAACTGTATAAAGATAATATTCTGGTGGTTTTATAGATCATATAACAAAGAAAAGCGATAGATTGATAAGAATTATTATTACCTTGATGTCAATGAGCTTATATTAAACAGACACGACATTAGCCATCTAAAAATGACCTTGAAAGGACGGCCTACTTGTCTTACTTTAAATACAACCATCTCTTTATTGTCATCTACGTTTCTTACGTCAAGATAGTTGGAGCTATAGTTTTTGTTCGTTTTATATAATTTTTGTTCGTATCATATATTTTTTACGAAATGCGTTGGTCTCAAACTGGTTACAATCATTTTATAACGAAAACAATTTTCCATTTAATAAATGTTTTATGTCTGTTTTACATCTTAGCAAATAGAGTAAATTTAATTCTGGCTTAAAATTGCAAAATTGTAAAAAGAAAATAAATTAAATTATTTGGAGCAAAACTTTCAAACCAAACTACCTTACGAAAGGAATGGAACAGGTTCGTGTGAATGTGTGTATGTTTGCGTGTGTGTGACTGAGAGTAATAAGAGGTGATAAAAGAGCCGATCTTATTTCACTGTTGTAATATATAAACGAATATTAGTTATACACACTTATACGTAAATGGAATGTATGTTAGTGTAGATACGTGGATGTCCGTATCTATATGCATGTGTGTACGTAAGTTTTTGTACTAATATTATTTTTTGGATCGTATATTGATATCATCCAAAACAAGAGAACAATTTAATTGTATTTGTTAGACAACGGCCACAGACGCTGACGCGATACACCCAAGAACATACCCAAAGCGTAGTTGGGTGGATGAATCTTAAAAGCTACCCTAATGTAAAAGGATATTATGTTGCAATTTGGATTTATATAATAAATTTAAAAAATAAAAAAATAAACATGTTCATTAATTCAATCTTCATCTGCTTCAACCGATCTCTTCGAATGATGTATGATATAATAATAGTGATATAATAATTGTGATGATTAAATAATAAACCAAAAATATAAGATAAGATAATCTATTTATAATATTTCGGTATGAAAAATTTCTTGCCTCTCATACCTGACCTCATACCATAAAACTTGCCTCTCATACTATAAAAACCTGTTTTGAAACCAGACATCTCGATTGTAACGTAAAAGTATGTTTCAGTTAATATTTAAGTCTAGAATGAAACACCTCACCTTCTCCCCATCAAACTTTCTGTCTGGTCGGAAAATATGGAAAAACTGGCAACTTTACTTACGAGAACGGAATAACAGAGAGAAACTCGTTAGCTAAAAGTTATTTGGCGAGCGACAAATAACATTTTCCAGTGCTTTGTAACATTTTATTCGTATGAAACCAGATCATAAATCTGATTCTGGAGCACGACGAAAATAGTCATACGAATGTGGGTATATTTAAGTTTTCTTTTTCGATGTTGCCTTTAATCACATGAAGTGTCGTCGCCGTGGTGTATTGGATCGCAAGGTACACGGCCTTTAACGGCGCAGCGCACCGGGTGACCTGAGTTCTATTCCCGACCGCTCGTCGAGCAGAACTGGACTGGTTTCTGGTTGCTTGTAATAGATTGCTTCCGTAGCAATAAGTCCATCATATGTGTCGTCTGTATACATTAAAATACATAAATAAATAATTAAATTACGTGAGGTACTAACTCGCCTTTGTTAAATTTGTTAATGGGTCCTATATTTACAGTGACTGCACAATGTACGTAAATACCTCCAATTTTTATAAAGAGTAAAATTTTTTCTTATTATAGTAAATATATTGAAGTAAAACTTCTTTACGCACGCTTGACTTGGGGAGTAAGCTGGTGAATGCGTAACGAGAGCGTTACGAAAAGTGTGATCGGGTGAGGCGAACGGAAGTTGAGAGGGAGATATAAGTTAGTGAAAACAGAAAGAGAGAGAGTTCCATTTCATATATTACTGTAGGGACAAGAGAGAGAGGTGCGAGCACACATTTTCTTTCTCTCTTTCTCTCATAGCCAGTTATGTTTCGTATATACACACAGTGCAAGCTTATTGTCTGTATCACACTGTAGGAGCAAGAGAGAGCAGTGCGCGCGCACATTTTCTTTCTCTCTTCCTCTCATAGCCAGTGCATGAAATATATGTACATATATATATATATATAGCGTTACGCGAACGGGGATTTTCTGATGATTTTGTAACTTTATTTCGTTCTTGAACAATTTTATAAATTATTATTTTGTTCAATACATTAAATATTCTACGTTTAAAGTGAATAAAATTGTAAATTTATTTTAAAGTTCATATTTTGTGAATTTGAAGTTTTACTTCAGTCGTGTGGTCTAAAGCACACTCGTTTTTTGAAAAGCAATTAAAAAATATAAAAAAGAAATAATTCTATAAATTAATTTTCCTTTGCAGCTATTCCTAACTCATTATGATCTTAGAAATAAATGTATAACTGAATTTGTCACCATTTTCCTAATAAAAGTTATCGTTGACGTATATACACATGAAAATAGAATGCTAACCAAAGATGATAAGCGGTAAGGAAGGAGAGCGCCGGCCGATGTATGGATGGATCTCTGCCCAATTTGGTGTATATTTTGACTTTTAAATTCTTCGTGTCCTTAGTTTTCCGGAGATCATAGAACTGGATGTTACTTTTCCGTGGATACTTCGTGTTCATATAATCGATGGCAGGTCCTAGTCGGAGATACGAATTTACAGTTTTTCCTATAAACAAAAAATAATGACGAGAAATATAGTGCAGGGATGTAATATTTTGCACTGAAATTGTTCAAAAACCCACTTTTAAAGTACCGATGTAATTCAGTCCCATCTAGTGCTCACTTAATTAGCAGCTCCATAAATGAAACAAACACTTTAATTTTAGTTTTTTATAAATCCCAAGTTCTAGGAAATTCTTATTGATATAGGAAAATTCTAAATATTTTAAATGAATTTTACAATACTCTTATTTTCCGTATCTTGTAATAGGACAGAATCAGGAATTTCCCTTTGTCTCGCGTCATAATATGAAATCAAAGATAGAATACATAAGTAATTACATAAGTTCGCCGAATATGAATAGTGTCATGTGATGGTGCTAAAAATGTTTGATAGATTAAGTGATTCGCGGAATATACCTATTATTATATTTAGACTCCATATTCAGGTGTGGTTTTGTAAAAATAGGTGGTAGGATGTGCCGACTTACTTCCTCCACTGATATAAAACTATTTCAAATACCTCCTATGAATAAGTTTCAATAAAACTGGCCTTCATACTTTTCATTTATAATTTCAAATTAGTGGTAGGTTTATTTTACGGTTTCCTTCACGAGGACGTCCAATGCAAAATTATAGAGCCATTGGTGGGGAGAAGCGTGTAGTTTTGGGGGACGTGAGCGGGCAAGATATCAAACGTTTCATCGTGATGATCGCTCTCAGAAAGCATAAGCCGTTCATTCGTTTTCACAGAAAACAGACGTTTTCACAACAATTCCGTTTACGTATTAAAATAATTTTTGCAGCGTATTAAAATAATTTGAAAAAGACCTTTCACTAGACTTAGGATATAAGTCATTAGAATGACATGAGGATCATGCTCAACTTTGGCGACAGCTTCTTATTGTTGTAATGTTATAAACATTACAACAATATTATTATATAGCAATAGCAAGCTGTATATTTTCGAATGAAGATATTTTGGAATGAAGATATAAGAAATAACAAGCTGTATATTTTGGAATGAAGATATAAGCAATAATAAGCTATGTATTTTGGAACGAAGATATAAACAATAACAAGCTATATGTTTTGGAACGAAAATAAAAGCAATAACAAGCTGTATATTTTGGAACGAAGATATAAGCAATAACAAGCTGTATATTTTGGAACGAAAATATAAGCAAAAACAAGCTGTATATTTTGGAACGTGGATATAAGCAATAACAAGCTGTACATTTTGGAATGAAGATATAGGAAATAACAAGCTGTATATTTTGGAACAAAGATATAAGCAATAACAAGCTGTATATTTTGGAACGAAGATATAAGCAATATCAAGCTGTACATTTTGGAATGAAGATATAAGCAATAACAAGCTGTATATTTTGGAATGAAGATATAAGCAATAACAATCTGTATATTTTGGAACGAAGATATAAGCAATATCAAGCTGTACATTTTGGAATGAAGATATAGGAAGTAACAAGCTGTATATTTTGGAACGAAGATATAAGCAATAACAAGCTGTATATTTTGGAACAAAGATATAAGCAATAACAAGCTGTATATTTTGGAACGAAGATATAAGCAATATCAAGCTGTACCTTTTGGAATGAAGATATAAGCAATAACAAGCTGTATATTTTGGAACGAAGATATAAGCAATAACAAGCTGTATATTTTGGAACGAAAGATGTAAAGGCAATGGCAGTGTAACCATATTCATACCATTTGTTTGTGAGAGATTAATTTAGTACAGGAGAGATTAATTTAGTACAACAAATATTTATCGTTTAACTATAAACAATAATCTTTCATATATTAATTTTGAAGGCGCTTTTAAAAAGTATCTCTGCGATATTGCATTTCTGGCCTTTGTTCGTAGATTACGTGTGTTAGCGCACCTAAGTGATTATACTAATTTGTGATAGAATTGTTACTTGAACAATACGATTGTTACCTGAATTTTTACCTTGTAAGTATACCTGATTGGAGAGATTTCGAATCAATAATCCTTTTAGTGATCATGGGCTCTTATCAAGATAAAGAGTTACTGATCGTACTGACATTAATAACCAGCTACGCCATATCAAGAGGTCCCTACTGCCATATATTGTTAAATTCTTAATATTAATGTTCTCATTTAATGTAATACCTCTTTATTTAATAGTAACACAAGGTTAAAGAAATAACTACTAAATTAATCAACAAAAGGTAATTTACTTATACATTTTTCATTGCTTTTTCTTTCAAATATTTATACATGTAAAAGAGAATACAGTCAAAAAAGTCTGAAGGTTAAATATTTTTTTAAAAAATGGATTTCAGAGGGTCCGTAACCGTGTGGATCCTTAAAGCCATAAATGAAAAGAAATATAAAAATCATGTTTTCAACAAACCTGAATCATAAATGAACCATTGATACATTGGCACAGTTCTAAAAAAGTTGTGAAAAATATTGACAAACTGGTTATATTGTTTCCTTTAAGGGCTATGTTGAAGGCATCGTCTATATTGTTACTAGATGTGCCGTGTTGCGGACTACCGATTATATCATCAATTGACACAGGAATTTCCTGCCTCTTTGTGTGTTTAAGCAATTTATTTAGTAGTTGAATGTTATCAAGAGTACTGCATATTAGCGGGCAGAAAAATAATATTTCTGTATCGTAAATACTTCTACAAATATCTTTCAATACAAGTTGTTCATCAAATTCGAATCCTGCATTATTAGTCAATAAAAAATGTGCACTTATGAAAGTTATCAAATCTAATATCATTAAACTCACAGCAAAGAAATTACGTTTAGTATCTTTTTTTAAAACATTTTTTCTATAAATATGATCGAAGAGACCATCAAGATTGTTTATATGGTTAAACAGTTTCATAAAATAATGTTTCATACAAAATACATCAATACAATTTTCTTCTTTACACACATCATACAAAAATAATTATTAAATGGATTTAAATGGAAGTTGTGTCAGCCCTGGGGAAGAGTATGAAGTCTATCAACAAAATTCTTTAACGTGACACATAGACGTGCTGAAATTTTTGACTGAAATTGTTAGTTTTAATAACAACGCTGTAGATCGGTCCCACTTATGATCCGACCACTTTTTATGGCTAAAGTGTCATAATATTTAGCTCCGTTTTTTTTCATCAAATGTTTATCGTGGGACACACGTTTTTTCTTACCATTCAGTTAATATATGTAATGCTATGGTGCTAAGTTATCATACCTATAAAAATATAAATTTTACACATTGTTG
Organism: Druceiella hillmani; assembly: GCA_039881145.1. Lineage (NCBI taxonomy): Eukaryota > Metazoa > Arthropoda > Insecta > Lepidoptera > Hepialidae > Druceiella > Druceiella hillmani. The sequence continues at coordinate 6,893,564 of JAYKKI010000011.1, read as the reverse complement.
AACTAAAAATTCTTTTGAGTTTGTCTTAAAAATATAACAATAACAAAATATTCTTATTTTCAACATTTCTACAATCATGATTACATTTAAATGTTTCATTGTCATTAATAGAAAAATGATGAAAAAAACTTAAGAAAAATACTGAATTAACAATATATCCGATTTTTCTTATCGTAAACTATTCAAGGCCGAATTAGGTGTTCGGTGCGTCGCAGCTCGTCTTACATCGCTTCGATGAGCCGCGTGGCGATTTGTGTGAGCGTATTGCATGACATTTAATTCTTGCGATAACGCTTAATGAATGGCGCTTAATTCTGACAGTAACGCTTAATTTTTGGCGCTTAATTCTTGTAGTAACGTTTAATTCTTGCAGTAACGCATAATGTGTGGCGCTTATTTCTTGCGGTAACGCTTAATTTTTGGCGCTTAATTATTGTAGTAACGTTTAATTCTTGCAGTAACGCATAATGTGTGGCGCTTATTTCTTGCGGTAACGCTTAATTTTTGGCGCTTAATTATTGTAGTAACGTTTAATTCTTGCAGTAACGCATAATGTGTGGCGCTTAATTCTTGCAGTAACGCTTAATGGATGACGCTTAACTCACTACCATGCAAGGGTGGTAGTGTATTTCGAGAAAGGGATAAGATAAGACAAAAATTTTATTTATTATAATTGTTTTATTTCATTCTCAGCATTCCATAGGCTTACTTCACCGTTTTGACGATAATCCAATACAAGAATTTTAGATTCAGTTTGATCTTTTACGACTTGCAATTTCACTTGCGTTTATCCTATATATTTCTGTTCGTTATTTGTGGTATTTTACACAAAGGAAATGGGATTTTATACAAAATGATGGTAACGAGTTTTACCTACCTTAAAATTTCAGAACAGTTTCAAAACATTCACTTGTATTAGCATTTCACTGAAATTTTCATTTAAAATTATCTATAGTAATTTACATCAATAATTTAAGGAGATGTACGATTTTGTTTATATATTTATTTAATATGGGCACACAAATAGTAATGTCACAATTTTAACAATTCGATTCGAGAAGACATAATTAAATACATATATTTTTTTGTGACAACACCAAAAACAGTGGGCACAGGGTTATTAAGTGTTACCGTTTTTGTATAGAAATATTCTAAATAAGACAATTGCAGTTAATAATTTTACAAATAGAATTTATTACAAAATATAAGCACAAAACACACTAAATATCAAATTGTTACACGTAGAAGTTACTTGCCTTTATATATATATATATATATATATATATATATACATATATATTTATTTAAATATATACAAGTAGACAACTACGGAATTCTTCTTTATGCGTGTTTCGACGCGCTCTTGGGATTTTTTTCTTATGCGAAAAAAAATAAATTTTTTTCATGTATGAGTAGAATTCGCCACACGAGGATGTCGTAAACACTTAGGCATATATCAAAATTTGAGTATAAATATCATTTTCTCTTAAACTATTTACGAACATTAATAGTTTAATATAAAATGCTATATATAGAATTTTCTATTAAATATAGCATTTTTTATTAAACTATGTATAGACATTAATTGTTTATTATAAAATGTTATATACTTTTACCACGCAATTAAAATATTGCTTAATATATATTTCACAGGTGTAAATATCCTTTCTTTTTTGAAAAGTAAAAAAAGAATTGAATCATCATTACAGTTTTCCGGTAAAGTCTAGATAAAGTTCTGGTAATTTTGTTTTTTTATATAATTTTACTTTAGAATTTGCGGAGGTAGGGTGGATATTTTTTATAGGTTTCTTCCAACAATCTAACAAAAAATTGTGGCAAAATTTTGGAACCTTCATAACTTATTCCTTGAAATAACATTCCACACGAACGTAATTTAAAAGAAAGATGAGTTCCATGATGGAAGGTCTGATTTGGCAGGGATTGAAATAAAATATTCTTCACAGACCGGCAAATTAAGCAATGAGATATCACTGGAATTTTTGGTGTCGTCAAAGAACAAGTTAACAAAATTACTCACAAACGTTTGGGAATGTTTAAGATGAGAAAATTGAAGGTTTTCTGTTTAAGGTGACAAATTGGGTGCCTTAAATGTTAATAGAGTTCAATGAGTTTGCAGTGGCATGTTGAAGATTGGGAGGTCGTTTGAGTATATCTGATATAAAGAATAAAAAATTGTATCTTTAATGAAAACTTGTTGTTAGACTCGTTAGGTGAATGACGTACCTGATTTTAATAATGTGAATTGTTTCAAAAATATTCATTTGAAAATTTGGCACAGTCTTATAACATCACAGGGTGTATTAATTTTTCCCCATCTTAATATATAAATTTAGAATTATTTTATCTGACTTATTTTTTATATGTGTTTATATTATTTTCACTATATATTCCCTATATCGATTGTCATGTATAGTAGTCCTACGGGTTCCGTAGTACAAAATAAGACGATTATAATAAAAAAAAAATGTGCGTGTCTGCTCCGACGCGCGACTGGAGTTTACTCCTTACGTACGATTGTCTTGGAACATATAAAATAGGTAACACTGTATATACATAAGAATATTAATATCGTTAAATGTAAATGGAAAAATTTTCAATAAAAAAATTTTGACAATGTAATTATTTTCAAATGTAATCAAATTTATACAACATAATTAAAAACATTTAGTAATGTTAGACTAAGAAGGTTAATTGTTTATCAACTGGAATGACATCACCTGTAACTGAAATTTATATGTATTGAAAAGGTTTGAAAACTGTATTATTTTTGACGTTGTTCATTTATAATAATCTCATCCTTCTAACATTAATAAACATACAATTAATTTTCAAATGTATAGGTAATATTACAGATACTTGTATCTACAGAACTTGTATCATTACATATATCTACAGGAAAGTAGCACCATTTAGAAATTAGGAATAAACGCCTTAGCACTGTTTTAATTTAAAATGTTATTAATACTTATTTATTTTTTACGTTTGGTAATTTAATAAATTCTTACAAAACCGTATCTGGTATTTTAAAAAGTTGTTTATTGGTATTCTAGATTGAAATTCAAAAATTCTATTATTGAAATTCAATCTGACTAGCGACATGATTCTCTTTACCTATAGCTAGAATATTGAAATGTGCATTAAAATTAGTTTGCACCGGATGGTTCACTTTACCTATAGCCGGAATGTTAAAATGTGCATTCAATTAGTTCGGACTAAATGATATAAGACAGTCACTGCTTTAATTCAGGAAGTTATCAATACATATTTATTATCCATATTTGGTAATTTAACAAATACTTGCAAAAACACATAGTATTCTGATAAATGAATTTGAGTACAAATGATTGACAGAAGCAAAAGAAAGTAAAAGTTTTGTTATTTAAACGATACATCGCATTTCAATTTGCCCATAACTAAAACAAAAACATGCATTAAATTAGTTTGGACTCGATAATACAAACCATTCTTTCATACGGTTTCAATATGAAAATCCTATTTCATTGGTTAATACACGGTGGCTCACTGAAAATTTGTGTTACTAATCTCTTATCAAATTGTAATGTATACTTATAGATCCTTATTAACAAAGCTTGACAAAATAAGTGCGAGTTTAACAATTAGTAAAATATTCACACCATTTTTGTGTAAGATCAAAAATGTAAACATTAATATTTTTTAGCTTTTAAATGTTTCAAACAACGTGCTACACTCCTTTTCTACACACAACAAAATAATCACTATATGATTTATTATTGAAAATTTAACTGTTTATTGTAAAATTTTAAAAATATAAAATAAAACACATTTGAGCAAAACAATTTATAAAAGAAATGAAAAAAAATAGTAAAAAAGTATATAAATAGGGTATATAAAAAATTAAAACGAAATAAAAAAAACAAATATTTAAAAACACAAAATAGGATAAAAATGCATAAGGAAAAAAATAATCTAAAAACGTATTTCATTTATTTTTCAAACCTCTTTCTGCAAATTCAGCACGAGTCTTTGCTTCTCGAGCTTGACTTAACCTAATTTCCTTGCGGATTTCATGGAGCTCGTCTTTTTTCTTTTCATTGTCTCTGCTCCATTTCACGCCTCATGAAATTTCTTTTTAATTCTTCCATTTGCACCAACTTGACTAAAAGTGAAGGATTCGAATGCTGACTGCTGGTGCGTCTCCTGCGTATTGGTACATTCGTGCCCACGTCCAACATGGTTTCCTGCACCTCATTCCTGGGCTATCCAACAGGAACATCTTCCGTTGCCTCGAACGATGTTGGCAAATTTTCCGCAACTTCAGCAAAAAATTCACTTCCACTCGTCGATTGTTGCCCAGACGGGTCTGTGGATAATAGACTTTATTCATTCATGAATACCACAAAGATCTAAATTTTAAATTTCAACACATTTTCGCACATCATTAGAAAGAAAATAAAATAAAAGTTCATTTGAAAGGTTCTTAAAAGAATTTCACAATTTGTAATTTTAAATATGATTTACAAAGAATTACAAACTACTTTCGTTTCTATTAAATTACAAACTCCTTCAGTATTAAATATAAATTCGAATAAAATTCACTTCAAATAAATCAATCTAAAAACTTTCGGTGCCCCTTTGCTATATTAATAAGTTTCTAAAAAACACTTTAAATTAAATATTTATTAAACACTTATCGCGTTGTTAACCTCGATTGCTGGGTAGAATCGTTTGATGGGACTTCCACAATTAGCCCTGGAGTCAATTTAGATCGAGTGGGTCAACTTGGATGTCGCTAATCGCGTCTCCTCCGCCGATGGCCATCCGCTTCTGCCTTTTCCTTGCCAATTCCCTTCTCTGCTTGTCTTTTATATCAAGCCAAAGTCGAAACAGTTGATTTCCTTTTGCCTCAAGCAACAAATAAAGTACACGTTTCTTAGCGCATTATTAAAAAAAAGAGATAACATTTGTGCAAACAAATTAATTCTGTATTCTTCAAATAAATTAATTTTGACTTAATCTGAGACGAGAATATAGATCCTATGAAACCAAACTACAGAGGTTTAATTTGTCATCACTAGCTGCACTGATAAACAGTGCTGATCTATTATATTTATATAAAATCTTAGATTCGCATGTTGATTGTCCCTATCTCCTCTCTCTACTCAACTTCAACACTCGACTCAGATTTCGTATACCATTATAGAGATTATTCGTACTACAAGTTTATGACAATAATACCTCTTTTTATAGCCCCTACTTATAACGATATTGTTTCTCATCCCTTGGACATTTTTGAACCGAAATTATTAATATTTAAAAAGGAAATACTAAATATATTATTTATAAATCAAAACTAGCTACGATAGAATTTATGTTTTGTTCAGTGTGTACAAAATAATATAATTCTAAGTTAATACTAACGTTAATAATGGATCAATACATTTTGTAATATATTTAATAATACAAGTAACCCTTGCATGATGAAAATGTATACATACATACTCTAACCATTTTGTGCACACATAATTAGTTATAGTCCAGTATTATACTCTGTTCTTTTTATGATACGTCTTGGTGTTAATTATAATAACACAGTATAATACTAGACTATGACAAAACAAGTCACAGTGGCTTGTTTTGTGAGCCTTTCAATAAATAAATAAATTCTATTTTCATTACAAACGTGAATATTTGACTTTACTCACCTTTCATTAATAATAGCACTGTGCGATTATTTTCAACTATATCTTTATAAGAGACCAATATATAACAATAGCCTATTCTCCGTCTCCGTATAGTTTCTTTTTCTTATATTCAGTAAATAATTCGATTTGTGAATTAAATTAGCTAACGATTAATGCGCAGTTCGTACTGCGCAGACGATACCAAATAAACATATTGATATCTCACTCTAAAGATGTGCAGAAATATTGCGCGGAAAGGCCACCTAACGGTTAATTTTTTTAACGCTCTGAACGTCGTACGCTCTGAACTTCTGATTTTACTCCTCGTAAAACTTCATACCGGGCGCTATATATGAAAATCAATTCTTGCGCTATATATGGAGTAAACTTCAAAAAATTCTTGTCTTACACTTTTCTCCAGATACACTATTTATACGCTATGTCGTATGTCACCATATTAAAAAGAACTATAAAAATCGTAGAACAAATATTATAAATTAACATCTCAGGGAGATAGGAAATATAAAAAGGCGTAAAGGGAACTTGGAATGCAGTAAAATTAGATTAGAGGTCTTTAAAGATCTGAAAAAACTAAATCGTTGCGCAGATATTCTAAGTATCATAAAATTTTACTACAGAATTTGTACAGTGCCAGCAATTTTACGACAGAATTTGTACAGCGCCAGCAATCTTAGCTTAATAAATTAGATAGAACAAACACAAGCTTATCTGAAACAAAAAAAAAGTTAGTAGTAATGAAGAGGAAACAATAAAGGCAATAAAAATACTAAAGACCGGAACTCACATCCAGATAAAACATGTATCTAAGCAATTAAAGCAGTAGATAAAGCAATAGATACGCCTTTATCCACTCTCCAATAATATATATTTAATTTTATACGAAACGCTGTTACTACATATCATGCTTATGTATACCATGCTCATCAATTATTGAAAGGAGAACAAGCGTAACGTTGGAAAAAGTCAATCGACAGTGCAACCAGGTTTTAGAAGATACTTCTGTATAGTAGTTTTCGAGCTTATCATAGAGAAATATAAAAGAAAACGCATGACATTTTCCAAAAAACTCTCGGTTCAATTTTGATTCCTTAAATGTGGAAGAAGTGAAAAAGCATATATAGATATGCTGGAAGTCATAAAAACAAAAAGTAAAATTGGAAACTATTGGATCACCAATCCCCATCCAAAGAAGCGTAAAACAAAGAGATTTTTTGTCGCCTAAAATTTTCATGCGAGTCGTAGTACCGATAATTGGTAAGATAAATATTTGACCCACTTGAGATTTGCCGGTGGTCTTGTCTTGTTTCCGGAAAACTGCTCTCATCTGGGATACGCGTTAAAAACACTTCGCGCATGTCGGTTTGGAAATCAATTTCACCAAAACAAAGATCAGGATCAAACAGCACTGAGAGACCTACATTAGTTGTAATCACGCAGATGGAAATATATAGATGACTATGTTTATCTTGGCAAATAAATCACATTTGACAGATTGGTAACGAATTGGGATTAGAAGAGAGGATGAAAAGTGAAAAAAATATTGGATTTAAAAAGAAGTGCTAAAAAAGAACAATAAAGTAAAAAAGATAATCATGGATTTCAGTCTTTGAATGTTTTATTTTGACAGGCGCATGTCAAACAAGGAAATTGACAAGAAAAATAAAACATACTGGAGAGGAATGGAAACGCAACCTGTTAAACAAACAATATCTAAAAAAATCGAAACAAAAATCGAAGCTAAAACCAAAACTACCAACGCCTTTTGTTTAAAAGTTGACATGGATATAAGTCTACCACGTTGCATGGCTTGAGGTCTTCACATAGTCTTCCCGAGTGACATCATGGCGAGGAATGTCGGGGAACCGCAAGAGAGCAGGATCAATATATCGTGAAGATAGCGGACCAGCATGGATACACAAGTACAAGAATGAATGGAAAAATGTGTGATCAGGAGATAGCCTCCAGAAGTGCCTATCTTCTGAGGATACCTTCACCTGAAATGCATTCCTGCATGATAATATTTAAATCACATTCCCAGACGACCAAAAATATGCATTTTGAAAATGATCTTATTCTCTACATGCTAGTTGAAATTGTGAAATGTTTATTAACTGCATTCGTTACAATAATTATAATAATGTATAATTAATTGTAATCTTAGCACATTAAGTTATTCATTCAATTAAATCTTAAAAAATGTTTTGAATTATAATTAGAAATAAAATTAAAAACCTCATTTAAATGCGAAATAAAAATATAATATTGTTAATAGTTCAGTTTACATTCAAATGGATAAAATAATATAAATTATTATGAATATGATCACTATGTATTTTAATTTAATTTACCTCACAAGCAAGAAATACGAAGTGACGCACCAAACACCTTATACGACACGACGCACTAAACACCTTATTAGGCACTGAGCAGTGAACGATACTAGTATTGTTACTCGGAAAATTTCACTGTAGTGATAATTCAGTGTTTTTTTTTAGTTTTTATATGGAAACTCTGCTTAAGATAATGAAACGTTTATATGTAATTATGACTGAGAAAAAGTTGAATAACAAATACTTTGTTGTATATAAAATAGGTCCAAATAAAAAAAAATCGATTTTTGGTTTTATATTTTTGAAAGGAATCCGAAAAAAAACTTGTTATAGCAACTTACTAGCAACCTGGATGTACTCTTATTTTTGAAACTTTAATTTGGTGAAATTTATTTTGAAATATAGCGGCGTATTGAATTGTATAGGTTTTATTATTCTATTTATTTCTGTAAATATATAGACTGCTTATTTATCACAATCAGCTGGTACGAGAGTACTAAACAGGCATACATTCATAAAGCAATTGTCTTTTAAATTCACATTAGACAAATAAACCTACCAAGCACGAGTGGAACTGGCACTATAAGGGTTCCGTAAGCATTTAGACATTATAAACATTTAATGTTACGTAATATTCCTATTAAACTATTTTTTTTGGAACGAAAATATATTGCCTACTACACAAGCGCATATTTAAAAATAAATATTTTATTATGTAAAATAATTATAAATTTATGTTTTTCTGAGTTTTTATTACTTGTGCTGTGAGACATAGGTTCTTGCCAAATTCCATGACTCTAGGTCAACTGGAAGTGAACCCTATAGGTTTATTTGCGAGTGTCAAAATATGCGGTATATACGGCTGTATTTTTTGATTGCGTTAACTTGGAAGCTTGATCTTTTTACAGCTCCAAAGGACTGTAGGCCCAAGTATTTGATACAAATCGATTTGATACATCTACACATTCCTGAGTAAAAGGGTCTTAACAAACAGACAGACGGACGGACAACAAAGTGATCTTATAACGGTTCCTTTTTCCTTTTGAGGCATGGAACCCTAAAAAGGTAAGATCGTTTAATAATAACTTACATTTTACAAGCTATCGTAAGGACTATGTGCGTCTTAGTTGAAAACTCATGCTAATACCAGATCCAGAATTTGTCTATCTTGTATTAATTTTCACATTATTCACCGGGTATGCTTTGTCGCGAACAGAACAAATCTGGTTTGCGGTTCAACAGTTCGCAGTTCACAGAACAAATCTGGTCTGTGTTAGATGAAAACAGACCATAGGTTCTTCGGATTATTTCTGACACTTGGGTCATACCATATGATGATAGTTGATGAACGAAGAGAGATTGAATAGGTCACAAAATGGTAAAGCCAAAGTCCAGTTAAGTAGCTGATTACTTTTCTTAATAAATATCCAATGTTATCACTTCGATGTTTTAAATAAAACTGACAATTTACACCCTCAGACACTGCTTATTAATAGTGAACTCGAGGGTTCTAGAATCTTCGAGAGTTGTAAAAATTTATTTAATACGTAATTCGATAGGTTGAAATATTAGACGTTCGATTCGATGCGAAACGAAATATGTTCGATTCGAGAGTTTTGAATTCAGATTTAAATCATAGAGGTAAGAATCTAAAGGCCGAGTTACATTGGGTCTGTCACTGATTTCAAACTAGAGACGAATCAGTGCTGACGCGGTGCTGTTATCGTGTAAATTGTTTTTAAATCAGTTCAGCATCGAGTACTCAGCTTTGACAATTGATCACCAAGTTATAGATAGAAATAAACCAGCCTTCGATAATACAAGTTAGCAAATAAACAAAGAAGGACTTGACATCGCTGAAGTTAAAAACCAGAACGCTATTTATTACTTAGAATTAGACAAAATAGAAAAATCAGCTAGATCGTAGATCTAGTGCTCGAGGTAACATTCTCCAAAAGTAAAATGATTCGAAGAGTTCACGATTTTATTTAAAAATTAACAATAAAAGAATAACGACCGCAAGTGCTCTCGTATTTTTTTATTTGTAACATAATATGCATTGTTTACCAATTATCATTATACTAGCGTGACCCGTGCGAAGTCTTCGCATTATTTATTCCATTATGAAGCTCAGATGACAGATCAAACAAATATTTTACTAAAATTGACATATAGAGGCGCAAGTATCAAAAGTATTGAGCTAAAGCGCCACTTTATTTATACGTGAGTGGATTTGAAATTAAACAAAAATTTTACCGACCGTCAATCATATTGACGTTGAGCCGTTAGATGGCAGCATTGCTGTTTTGTGTATATAATTTTAATAATTAATTAATTTGCAAAAACAATAGCAATAATACATTTTTTAGTTGTAGATGCCGGTAGAGTAAGCAATTATCTATAAAATCATATATAATTTATGTGGATTAGTTGTGAAGTTTTTTCTAAAAAGGGAGTGTAACATCTTAACCTTAGCGTATTAATATATATGATGATGATGACGATGATGATGATGATGATGATGATTTTGACCATCTTGAAATCATATTTTAGCGAGAAACTCAAATTATAAAGTCTTTTTAATTATTTATTATAAAGAATCTTTTATAATTAGTCTTATTAGCAGCCTTTTATAAATGGTATCTATAATAATCTTTTATAAATATATAGTCTTATTGGTAGTATGTGATAAATAGTTTTTATAATAGTCAAATTACAAATAGTCCTTTTATTATTTATTGCATTTCTATTTTGGCATAAGAAGATTTTTCATAGAGATGTATTTTTTTTGTTGGAATGAACATCAAACTCATAAAGCATGGTTATAATTTAAATTGCCTCATCAAACTCATAAAGGATGTTTATAATTTAAAACATTGAATTATCACCATAGTGAAATATAACTTCTGATCACCCATTTTTCCATTCATTCTTGTGCTTTGTGTATCCATGCTGGTCCGCTATCTGACATATATTTAGATTGAAATTAAATCAATTAATAAATTCTGGGTAACTGCCATGGCACACTTCCATAAGTCATAATGTTATTTCTACAATGATCTTTTATCTCTTGCCAAATTCGCCAAATGATTTCCACCTTGGTCAGAAATACTAGGATGTGGATTTATTTTTGAACTCCATATACATGGTAGTATTTGGTATTCATTGTCTTCTCTTACATGTCCGACTTCCTTCAGAACCAACTGTGAAAAGCGCAGCTTGTACAAGCAATTTAGTGAAATGTATATATAATTGAATCAACTATATTTATATGAACTGGAATTGTTTTTTTCAAAACACACGGCATCTGCTTTCTAAAATAGCTAATGTATTTTCTACAATCGATAGTTGTAATTATTTTTTCAATACTTTTTTTTGGTTCTTCTGGGTAATAATTCATTAAAAAACTCGTTTGATATTGCATCGACCACAATGACTCCCTTTTCAAGCCAACATCTATTTTCCAAATTCCAATAAATAGCAAAATTCTTGAAGATGCCTCCATCGGAGGTGTTGCTCTTTGCTCTGATACTAATACATACATATACATATATATATATATATATATATATATATATATATATATATATATATATATATATATAAAACAATAATTATCGTCCGCTATAGCTATCAAATTTATATTATATTTAATGTAATTGAAATATTGACTCCCGCTATTAGGTGGAGCTTTGTTTGTTACGTGCTTTCCGTCAATCGTGTCGTAGATATGGGAAAATTCCACTTTTTTCAAAACCTGTTTCAGTTGCTCTCAATTATTGTATATTTGGGTGCTGAAAACAAAAAATAATTTACGAAAATTTTATTTTTTCTTTTACAGGATAATTTTTGAACTTATGACGATACTACTAGCTGGTAGACGTAAAGATATTGGTAATACTGTTGGAAAATGAAAGAACGTCTTCAACTGAAAATAATAACCCTTCTTCAGGTTCTTCCACTTTAGAGTTGGTGTCCATAATACTTATTAATTCCTTCCTATTCAATAAACCGAGATCAAAACGCGCCAAGCTCTTTCAGATGGCCAAAGACGGATGGGAAAAGATATAAGACCTATGTTAACTAACCTCAATAGGGCACCTAATGCAGAGAGGGACTTAGGTATTTTTGAAGAAAATATAGCGGCTCAATTGAAAAATCTTTCGGGAAACAACTTGCGATTAAAAAAAAAAAATGTAAAGTAAATTATCAAAATGCAAATTTGCTGATATACGAGCCTGGAAAACTAACTTCTCAAATGCACAATTTTATCCAGCGGATCTTCCTACATAGCAATCGCAGAGTCGCTTTGTGCTGCTGCTAGTCCGGTGACTATCGCCATAGTAGTTGCTTGTGACATTACCCTAAAACTTCTAGTCCAGTGATCCTTGCACTTAGCTCCGAAAGTCGAAGTTCCGTAGGTCCCTATAAAAGAGATGAAGTCGTTTCATTTGAAGTAAATCAAATTAATGAAAAAATCATATCACATCATGTCGCTAACTTCATTCATTTTGCTTATTTCATATATCTAAATCTTATTTAGATATATGAAAGTATAAATTTTGTTAATATATTAAATTGATTATATATTAATAATTTCTGAATGTAAAAAATAATATTATAACGAAAAAAAATTTTTTTTTCTCATCCTTATGTATTCTTTTAATGTTGTATATAAGACTCAAAGTACTTCTGACCACAAGAAAAAATGACTTAGGTTCTATAAGACATTCTAATGGCTAAGACTGTCAATATTATTTCGAGTTTTACTTTGGCTAGTAAAGTGTCTCTTATAAATATATATTGAATGTATCTCTTATGAATATATATTGAATGAATGAAGCATGATATCAGCGAGAGCAAATCGTCAAAATTGTCTGGTGTCACCCCTAAAGTCAATTTGTATTTCAGCGGATCCTCCAATCTGCCCTCCAGTCGAACCTCCCGTTGACCCTTCATCGTCAATACACTTTTTTACCAAAATATTCGCTTCTTATTGGATACTTATCTCCTATTGTAGTATTACCTTCAACTTTTTTATCAATATGCAAGATAGATTTCTGAAGATTACTCCCTTCAACTCTTTTATCAACATGCAAGATAGATTTCTGAAGATTACTCCCTTCAACTCTATTATCAACCTTACCTTCAACTCTTTTATCAACATACAAGATATATTTCTGAAGATTGCTCCCTTCAACTCTTTTATCAACCTTACCTTCAACTCTTTTATCAACATGCAAGATAGATTTCTGAAGATTACTCCCTTCAACTCTTTTATCAACATGCAAGATAGATTTCTGAAGATTACTCCCTTCAACTCTTTTATCAATCTTACCTTCAACTCTTTTATCAACATGCAAGATAGATTTCTGAAGATTACTCCCTTCAACTCTTTTATCAACCTTACCTTCAACTCTTTTATCAACATGCAAGATAGATTTCTGAAGATTACTCCCTTCAACTCTTTTATCAACCTTACCTTCAACTCTTTTATCAACATGCAAGATAGATTTCTGAAGATTGCTCCCTTCAACTCTTTTATCAACCTTACCTTCAACTCTTTTATCAACATGCAAGATAGATTTCTGAAGATAACTCCCTTCAACTCTTTTATCAACATGCAAGATAGATTTCTGAAGATTACTCCCTTCAAGTCTTTTATCAATCTTACCTTCAACTCTTTTATCAACATGCAAGATATATTTTTGAAGATTACTCCCTTCAACTCTTTTATCAACCTTACCTTCAACTCTTTTATCAACATGCAAGATAGATTTCTGAAGATTACTCCCTTCAACTCTTTTATCAACCTTACCTTCAACTCTTTTATCAACATGCAAGATAGATTTCTGAAGATTACTCCCTTCAACTCTTTTATCAACATGCAAGATAGATTTCTGAAGATTACTCCCTTCAACTCTTTTATCAATCTTACCTTCAACTCTTTTATCAACATGCAAGATAGATTTCTGAAGATTACTCCCTTCAACTCTTTTATCAACCTTACCTTCAACTCTTTTATCAACATGTAAGATAGATTTCTGAAGATTACTCCCTTCAACTCTTTTATCAACCTTACCTTCAACTCTTTTATCAACATGCAAGATAGATTTCTGAAGATTACTCTCTTCAACTCTTTTATCAACCTTACCTTCAACTCTTTTATCAACATGCAAGATAGATTTCTGAAGATTACTCCCTTCAACTCTTTTATCAACCTTACCTTCAATTCTTTTATCAACATGCAAGATAGATTTCTGAAGATTACTCCCACTTGCTTTTTTTTCGAAAACTAATTTTATTCACTGACTTGCTGAATGTGTATACCATCAAAATAAGAACACGACTAACTGACTATGTGTAAATAACAGGGTCATTTATTATTAACAGTACTGATATCAGTTTTTGACTCAGTTTAAGTCAATCTTAAAGAGAAGGTATTTGCCCCTACTTTGCGTGTGGACAATTTATCAAGTTTTGACATAATTTCTGCAAGCGAACACACTTCACATCTAGTGACACTTTAACGTTAGCCAAACCGAGACGAAACGCTTACCTGTTGTGAAATACGAGGGGAGGTCAAAAAGTTTGTGGGCTGGGGTTGAAAGAAAGTAAAAAAACATGGTGCCATTTTTTATTATCAATATATTTTACCTAACTCTGATACATTTCTCAGATCTGTCAATTAATTTATTTACACCCTCAAAAACATGTTTTATATTTATCTTGAGAACAAGTTGAAATTGTACATTTGACCTCTTTACCACCGCTAAATGTTTTTTGCACGAAGCTCTTTTTTAATTTTTAGGAACAAGTAATAATCGCATGGAGTCGAGTCTGGACTGTAAGGGGAATGTTGCAATATTTTAAAACAGCACTTGTGAAGGGCAGCCATGGCAATATGGCGCTTATGTAAAGTGCATTGTCGTGCAAAAGCGGGCACATTTTTTGCTATTTCCCCTCCTTCAATACTTATTTAAGCTACTTCAGTATATCAGCATATTATTCTCCCTATAAGAAAAACCTTTATCTTTGAAGTAAATGAGCAAGATACCCTCTGTGTCCCAGAAAACCGTCGCCATGAGTTTTTTCGGCCGATTCAGACACCTTGTACTTTTAGGGACGGGGTACCATTTTTATGGCACCGCATGGACGCCTGCTTGGATTAAAGTTCGTAATGATGAATTCAAGTTTCGCCACACGTAAAAATTCGGTTCAAAATTCCATCCTAATCCTCTCTACAGAAACCCAAAAAGTCAAATGAATACTCGACAATATTCAGAATGGTCATGAATAATATTCAGAATGGTTCTAGAAGATATCTATAATCTCTAACTATTTATTTTAACTAATTATTCTTTAATCGGGTATCTTCCAATACAAGTTTTTCAACAATGCCCGAGGAGGTGGCCTCGATCGGCCGTCCCATGCTCGGATCGCCTTCGATCGGATCTCTGCTTCGTTTGAAGAGATTATGCAACTTGTAAATCATGGTTTTACTAGGCCAAGAGTCTCCGTAAACTGATGACATTCCCTTCATTATGACCAGTTGTTTTTTCTTTGTCAGCAACTTGATAGCAGCTCAAAATCCGATTTCCTCTATAGTCGATTATTTCTTCCTGATAGAGTTGATACATGATAGCTCAGATGTTATTGACACAATTAAACTGAAACTTGGTATATCATATAATGAGTTGCTCGTTAACGACTATGTGAGTAAACAATGCCCACTCATCACTATTCTCTCCATTCAGTGAATTTTTTGACACACCCTCGTATGTTTATTTTTGTGGTGAAATTAAAAATAATGTTACGTGAAATTGAATACAATGTCACTGATCATAAGTCTATTTAATTTGTTTTATAATATATATCTTTTTCGTCAATAATTCATCTCCATTTCAAATTAATGAAATATTGAGTGATAATTTGAAATCAAAACTTGTGATATAGCTTAACATTTTATGTTGAATGTTTCGGTAATATAAATTGTTTGTTATATTTACTTCTAAGCAGTAATTTTATCCATATATACAGTCGTACGGCGATAGCAAAGTTTCATGTAGTTTGTTTGACGTCGTTAATATTTTTTTCAATTGGATTGATGAAAACCACTCAGTTTAACTTCGAGACATCAAATTTTGTATAGTATTGTAATTCTTACAAACAAGGGACTTAAATTTTCAATGAAAAATTAAAAAAAGCCCGAAGACTTTAGCGAAGGTTGACTTCTCATATTTTTGAAAAAATAGAAATATTAGCTATTTATTGAAAAAAATAGATGAAAATATAAAGAATTAAATTTTATTTAACATTTTTGACAAGTTTTCACAAATAAAATATATTTTTTTAAAATCGTGATAATTTTACAAACTTCTCACCTCGTATTAAAAAAAAATTGAATAAAAAGAAACAGACGATTGTACAAGTGGCACAAATTATTATACTGGCGTCTCTTTTACTCGCCTCAATATTATATTGTTTAAATGCTGATATTATTAATTTCTTTACATGACTATGTATTTCCGTTTCCCTCTGTACATTTTAGTGACGAGTTATATTTCCATATAAAATATTTTGAATACTTCTCCATTAAAAATTCTTGCCTCCATGAATTAAATAGTGCGTCGGCTAGACAATGCGTCAGAATTGTTTTTTATTGAGTAATTAATTGCTTGCCGGAACTCCCCGGCTCGTATAGTGCAGCCTCCGTCCTTCCGCTATTGCCAACCTGGAAAAGCCGATGTCACGGCAACACTGGATCAAAACGGCCGCTACGTCTTCGTGCCTATATTATGCATGATCCGCGCGATACTCGAGCCCTGTAAGGAATTTTACGACTGGCTATAATCCGGGAGCAGCCGTCTAAAGTGGTCTGAATATTTGATAAAATAACAGACGTCTTTTGTTGTTTGTTTAAACGATGTAAAACATTTTGTTAGTTTTTTGTTACCTACCTACTGGCATGTTGTGTTGCCTATATAATTATTTTCTTTACTAGTTTTTTTTACTGTGATTTTACTCTTCCCTTAGAAAAGCAGAGCCAAAGCTGAAAACTGACCGTTGAAAATATTTTTGAAGCCGATGTAAAGTTTTTTAGATTATTTTCACTGATATTCTTTCCAGGGAGCAATTTACTTCCTTTTTCCTTGATAATTCCAAAAAAAGATTTTTGCACGTTCTCTTTAATTAGAATTCCAACATAAATATTAATGTCGAAAATAAGATAAATTCAAAACAATCCAGATTGAAACGAATCTCAATTCCTGTTCTAATGTAAACTAGTGGTCTCTAAGTGGTGGAAATGCGACCGCAATATACTAACCTACTCACTTTGTTGAAAACACTAATAGGTAGGCGAGAGTAAGTCAATTCCGGTTGCTGCTACAAAATTTTCTTGTTGCAACAGGTGTATATTAAGAAACCTGTATTTCACTAATATATAAAACACTGATACTTATTACACAAAATATAAAATAAACGCTTTTTTGCCTTGACATTTGAAAAAGAAACATTTGAAATCTCACAAAATTCATAGCTCGAAATTCATTCAGTCAACTTGACATTCTAAACTTCTTTGGCGACAGTCTCTACTCTGTGCGACTGTTTGACCACAGACTATTATGTGTTTGACATTATATGAACTAAACAATGAAACTTTTGATGTATTTTAATATATAATTTAATGTCTTTGTAACACATATTGTATATAAATTTTAGTTTTCTGCACTACTTCACCATGTTAACTTTATACCAAATCTCACCCTCCTCAGTGCGCACAATATGTTTAAAAAGGGGTATAAAGTTTTCACGTATCAATATTTAGATTTAAAACTTAGTTAACTACGACACCTTTAACGATTTAATTATAAGTTAGCATTTCACAAACGGTTCGTTCGGAGGGGATGTAACTTAAGATATTACTTATTGTATGCAGTAATTGGTAAGCGTAGTTATTGGTACAAAACTTTATTTTTTACTTAAAATAAAATGGAGTCATTTAGTTAAAAAAGAAAGTTTCCATTATTCGTTAATATTTTTTAATCTTTATTTTTATTATTATATTGTTTATTCGTTGATATTTAATTACTCGTGCAAGCATGTAGGACAATTTTACAATTTTGGTAAAAACCTTAATTAATAGTACAAATTCATTATCTTAAGCTCGGAGGAGAAAAGTTAGGGGTGTGGAAAAATAGGGTTTATAAAATATCTTTTAAAAAACCGACTTTAAAAAAGTAGGTACTAAAAAGTAAAAAATAATTAACTGAAAATAGGTACCTATTTATTTGCAACAAATATCTAAGATACTCATTTTTAAAGATGATGCCAGCACTGTCCATCAACTTAAACAAATTTATAATTCAATTTAATTTATAATGTAAATTGAAAACCTTAACATCTAACGTTCTTTCAATATTAAATAAATTCATATAGAGCTTATTTATAATAAAAAAAATTATATTTGTTTAAGTTGACCGGCGGTGCTAGCACCGATTTAAAAAAAAGTAATTGAGTTATTTTTTATTTTGAGTTAATTGTTTTTTACTTTTTTGAACTCCTTTTTTAAAAGGTATTTTATTTTATAATTTTTTGTGATAATATATTAATATTAATCATCACACTATACCTAACATTCAATTATTTTCTTTCTTAGAATATTGCATATATATATATATATATATATATATATATATATATATATATATATATATATATATATATAATATCATTTTTATCTAAAGTTGGTTATCAACAAGACGTAAAAAGGAGCTGTTAGCCGTTGAGGAGTTCCGTTCTCCATATCTCAAATCCAATCTCGGATTTTGCAAAGAAATAACTAAAGTAACAAATAACCAGTATATATTGAATCCCGATTGATTTTCTATCATCTGTTAAGAAGTTGCATTTTTCATCTTCAGAACTCATCATCAGTCAACCTGGTTGCAGTTACTTTGCTAATTTTTTTTGCAAAGTAAATATACCAGTAGTTGAATTAAGTTTGAATTTCTACCGTCCGATAAGAAATTCCATTGTTCATCTCCAGAACGCATCATCGGACTCTGACATAGTCGATAGTGTAGGTATTTTCCAAAGTAACAACTACCAGTAGCAAATATCTCGAATCATGTTCAGTTTACTACCATCCGCTAAGGAGTTCTATTGATCATCTCCAGAACTCAACAGACCATGATCTGGTCGATGGTGTAGTTATTTTGCAAAGTAACAACTTCTAACTTCTTTCTTCAAATATCGTTAACCACGATTTATTTACTAACATCCGTAGAGAATTTCCATTGTTCATCTCCAGAACTTATAGTCAGACCCTGACCTGGTAAGTAGTGTAGTTATTTTGCAAAGTAATAACAATCCATAGCAAATGTCTTGAATCATATTTGATTCACTGCCATTTGTTAAAGAGTTCCATCGTTCATTTCCGGAAGCCATCATCAGAACATAATCATATTTATGTGGAACCGCCCCTATAGTGGGTACTATAAAAAGAAGAAACTCTTTCCAATAAAAAGAATCATCAAAATTGGTCTACTCGGTAAAGAATTATCGCTGAACATACGTGAAAAAAAAATATTCCTGCCGATTGAGGATCTCCTCCTTTTTTTGAACGCGATTAAAAATGGTTTGTGTAAATATACATTGGATCAATATTTTCCTTCGTATCTATATCTTGGGATCGATCCGTATTGCAACTATACATATGATGTAATATTTGGATCATATCCAATAGTCACGATCCGATCCTATAAATTTCGTACCGATCGATTAACTATCGAATTAATAACTTTTTTCAATATATTCATAAAAAAAAATCGAACCGTCATGCGACGCCTGACAGATATGAAACATCTGTTTTTTCATTCATTTTTACTGTCACTGTAGCTCAAATTTTAAATTAATGAACGGTTTTAACATTTTACGACCGTTTAATGAAATACATCGATAAAAACGGTAAAGTTGTAAACGTTATTATATAAGAAACAATGCTGATACACTAACTTAAACGTAAAGTAGCGTTTGTTTAGTGTAAAATATATAAGCAATAGATTGTACGATCTCTACACTCAATACCGAAAAAATAATAAACGAATTAGTCATATTAAGCAAATATATATATATATATATATATATATATATATATATATATATATATATAGTATATGATCCGGAAATGTATTTAAATCTACCCACCGTCAAACCTAACAACCGTACCTCTTGTCAACAACTTACGGCAAAAATGCTTACCGCCACCTGCCGTCAACTGCCAAATTAAACGTTAAATACTTTAAAAAAACAACAATCATTTAGCTCAACTGATCGCGCAACTTGATTTAGTCATGTAATCTGCTCGATCCTATATAGGTTTTTATCGATCGACCTAAAATATGGAAATATCGTACCATACTTTATAGATACTTGGAATCGAATCGAATCGTGAACGGTATAATATACACACGACGCCATGCCGCGACGTGTGCCTGGCCGAACTTGACTGGTACATGATATCTTTTAAGTGTCGTAGAAAACCATGTATATATGATTTATTTATATAAGAATAATCTTTCATAGTTATAAGTGTTAAGTATAAATTATAATAAAACGTTATACATAAAACGTTAACAATAATATACAATTATTTTATTTACGTAGATAGTGCCAAATCAGTTAGTGCAATAGTGCAATAGGACAAACAGCTGAAGATTCTTTTTTTCTCGACGAACCGTTGCTAGTTTCGGAGGTATTGAAGAACTGACACTTAAAACAAACTGATGGACTGTATGTTCTCTCGGAGTATATTGGAAGAATAAATTGTACTTCGAATTATGGAGAATTGTTCATTATGCTATGTATCTTTTTTAATTTGAATTATGACTTTGTTTTTGCAAAATCAGTGTATGTTTACATTTAGAATCTTTTTGTATACTTTTTGGCAGTCTTCAATTAGTCAATCATCTGCTCGCTGTTGCATAACAGCGTAACTTATACTTTATGATAGGATGAAATAAGGTTTATCATTAATTATTTAAAAGATCATAATGGTATAGAATCCATGCAAGAACGAGATCTAATTTCGATCCCTCGAGGATAATTTTGCTGGACCTGTTGTAGCAGGAAAATCGAAGAAGATAATTTGAGATACGACTTTTTAAGCTGTTCAAGATGTGAAGAGAATAAAACTATTTTGGTTTATTATTATGATGGACATATTTCAATGTATCCTCAATAACCCAGCATCCCCTTTTACACTGAAGACTATTTTGGAGGTCGGCAATATGCGTAATGGGATGCAGATGAGCAATAAGCATAAGCATCCGGATCAACATAAACATCCGGCTGCTTCTTTGATGCATTTGCTACATACGTGAATACTTTCAGCAGTAATTAGTCAATACTAAGTTGAAGAATGAGTTTGCTATTTCGCGAACGTTTGCCAATACCAAAGAGGATATTTAAATTTAGCTTTACTTTAGTCAAATAGCGCATTGTAGAGTGAACACAAGGAAATTTGATAATCAGTCTGTGAGATAATTGAACCGTTTAACTCGTTTAATACTTTAAGCATTATTTGTTGCAATTTTTACATTTTTTTCTTGCAAGGCAAGCGAATATCAAAATTCTGGCAATTAGGTTTACCACCTGTATTTAAAAAAATGTTCTTTTCACGTTATCTCAAATAAACTGGCGTTATATTTTATAAAAAAAATTATCTGAATTTTATTTAAGTTTTTTAAATTTACCCTTTTAATCTCCATCAATTTATCTCACTTTGAACCTTTGTTTTAAGTTGGTCACGCTTTTTGGAAAAAACGAAACACATTATTAATGAACTAGCTGAAATTTACGAACGTGAACTAGAGTGAACATATTTAATCCACTGAATATGAAAAAAGTGAACACAGAGTATGTTAATTATGTTTTATTAAAAAAAACATTGTGCATATATTTATTACGCGCGTTAGAAGTTATACTTCTTTGGCATAATATAAGAATACTTTTATTTAGAACGCAAATAATTAATGGAAATACTATAATAAAAGGACTGGAACATGATACATTATAAATACGGTTGGCAAAATTGAAATTAAATCATGTAATTAAAATTTAATAATTGAATTAATTTTAATTTAATAAAAATGTTATTTAAAAGCACAGATATAGCCTAGATTTGTATGAACATAAAATACGTGATGTGTTTTTACAAATACCTATAATAACATTAGTCACTATAAGCATGTAAATATATGTTTAGTGAGCAACTTCATCGTGTCGATTTTTGTTGCATCGTGCGTGCGCATCCTAAAATTTAACTCTCATAAGTTTTTCAAAACTCGCCTATAGAAGCATAAGTTCAAAAGTAATGTTGTTAATATCAGATTTTTTTTAAATTTACTTCGTGCATTCTAAAATGTATTGTTTCTGAATTTTGTTTTCGATTTTCGTTTCGTTCAGAATTGTTTTGCTGAACTTTACATAAGGAGCCGCAATACAGCAGTGATGTAACGAATATTAGCATTAGCAATGCCATTCGCGAATATTCGCGTGTTTTTTTAAATTTAAGTAAAAAATGTCAAAGTTTTGCGAATGTTGTTGCAGCGAAATGTTCGTGCTGATTTTATGAAAATAGAAAAATGTATCAAGAAAACACAATAACTTAAATTCCAAACACTATTTATTGCAAAGAAACGTGGCGCGTCCGGTAAACCAAAAGATATTGATTTTTAATATAGACCTTTACTATAAACGCAAAACTTTCTATTTGCTGAAATATATGTTATCTGTAAACAATTCTGAAAATAATTATATTTACTTTTTAGAAAAAAACTGCTACAACTCTTCATCACAATAGTAAGTTAAAATATTAAACTTTTTAAATTGTTCACTTCTTCCGATAATAACAAATAACACTTTAAACGCAAATTCAATTTTCTTGTAAAAAAACAAATATAAGCTATTTTAAAATATAACTTTTTGTACTAATTAGAACAATAATAAACTGTTTATCTGCTGATAATCAATTTTTTGCAGTAGAATATGATATTTCAAAAATAAAAGTTACTGAATATTGGCATCGCATTCGCGAGAATCGATACTGAATATTCGCATTCGTATTCGGGAAGTATAACAAGCTATATTCGTTATATCTCTAGTATCTATGCAGTATAGATTTAAAACAAGCTATAAAATAGATATTTGTGATGTGACCGAAACTGATTAAGTCTAATTGAAATATTTTTAGGGTTCTGTACCCCAAAATGAAAAAGGCAATCCTTATAGGATCACTCCGTTGTCCGTCAGTCGTTCTGTCAAAACCTTTCTTCTCAGGAATTCGTGGAGGTATCAAGCTGAAAATATCTTAAGTACTTAAGGAATTGTAAAAAAACCAAGCTTCTAAGTCAACGCAATAAAGAAGAATTCTAAAAATACGGCTATTTTTGCTATGTAAGTAAGTTAAAACTTATAAGGTACTTCCCATTCACCTAAAATCTTCAAATATGGCAAGAAGCAAGGTCTTGCAGCACAAATAAAGGAAATAATCATAAATTTGTAGTTATATTTTTAAATATACCCGATGTCTTTACGCTTGTTAGAGATATGATAGGCAATATACGTATAATATACAATGTGTAAAATTAATATTTGTAAATAATGTAATAGGAATACTATATACTTTTATATGTTTATAAGTGCCTATATGTGTACAGAACTATCGTGGTGCATGTTCTATTCGTGCTTGACAGGTTTTTTATTTTTTTTTACTTTCTGAGCGGAATAGTTTAGAAAAGTCGTTTTATTATTTGTAGTCCATATTGAAGCGAAGGTTCTGCTAATGACCTGGTAAGACCGAAAGCGTGGATCTGGTCGGTTTGGTGTTTCCTTTACATAATTTAATGAATAATGATTTCTATGATAATTTTAGTGTTATCGACGTCGAGACAATAATTTTCTTGAATTGACGTTGAAAGAAACTAAAATAAAAAAGAGGAAATATTCAGGAAAATATTATAAACGAAATTCCAAGACCGTTTCCGCCAGTTTATTACGTAGATGAGAGTACTACATAAACGAAAAGGGGAAAAACGCAGTAAAGTAGAAGATAGTGAATGGGTAATGTGATAAACAATTGTTACAATTCACAATTAAATGAAACTACGTGATGTAGTATTATTTCTACTTTCTTTAAGTTCTTTACCACTACCTAGGTTTCGTTGTATTACAACATCTTCAGGTAGGCACCTAGGTCGTGGTAAAGAACTTAAATAAAGTAAAAATAATACTATATCGCGCAGTTTCATTTAATTGTGAATAATGCATTTCTACAAAATTAACGCCAAATATATTCAATATTTTAAAATTCAATAAATTGAAAAACCCAAAAAAGAGAAAATAAGAAACTAAAGGAAAATTAAAATCGAAATAAGGGTTAGCATCATTTTATAAGTCAAAGTTATCAGATCTTAAAGACACTTGCTGCATTAAGGCTCAAGTTCCACTTTGCAAAGCCTTAAAAATCAATGAACTAGAAGTAGCGAAGTTTTGCTGAGCTTTTCTAAAGATCTACATTTCACAGACGACTGAGTTAAAGCTTTTCATCTGGACTTATAGAGTATTAGCTGCGCTCACGATTTCGTTCGCGTGGAATTCGGAGTAAGAAAAGTTATTGGGAATTTTTTTGTGTTTTTTCTTCTTTTTTCTCTCAGATTTCTGAGCATAAAGTTTATTAAAAGCGTTAATAGGTGGCCAAGTCGATTCTACCGATTCTGATATTACGTATCATAAGTTTAAGATTGAAGTACCTTTTTTTGTGAACCGATTGAAATGAAATTAAACCTGAATGTTGGCACAAACTAATCTAAATATATCTCTGAAAAACCACATCCATATTGGTTCGACGGTTGCTGAAATTAGTGTGCCCAACGAAAATAAGTAGAAACACTTAGTAGCGTGTCTTTAGTTCTAAGACTCTAGACATTGAGTCTTAGACCTAGACGAAGTTCTAGGACTAAGACTCAATTTTTTTAGGATTTTATTACATGTGAAATAGATTATATTACAACACTGAATAAAGAAAAACATGATAACCTATCCTAAATGTAATTAGCAGTCTTTAATATGCATTGTGACTCGTAGTCTATGGTTATCAGTTGCCAATGCCTTATTTTATGAAAATATCAATCAAAATAGCTTCCTGCGTTATGTCAAAGTATTTTAATTAATTACACGATGTATCTTATCTGTATTAATCACTTTTCTCCAGTACCTTATTTTTGTGTTTTATTAAACTGTAAAAAGTTGTCCATATTTAGCAGTCAAACAAAGTACTTATTTTCTGTAAGGACTTTTCATCCAGAAAGAAAACGATGAGTTTTCTTCTTTTCGAATCATTGATATATATTCTAAGTTGTTACGCTCTTGGCAGAGTGTCGTGGTCATCAGGTCACGTATGTTGAAAGTGAGTGATACAAACAGGATATGTCGCCATTCCTCTTTATTAGGTTCTCTCCGGAAACACTCCTTTAGGGGAATGTTTGTGGCTGCCATGACCTGATCTGTCCATCTTATCGGTACTCTCCCACGTGTTCTAGTACCTTCCACATTGCCCTGTGCCACCACGCGGTCAATATTATCGTTGCTGTGCCGTGACACGTGCCAAAATAATTATTTCATTATACAAGTTTCTGCAACATTGGCTAAACACTGTCTGAAATATATTTTTTGGAGTATGTATGCATTAATACAGAACTCAGTACAGATGTATTAGTCCATTATTCTCCAAGTCAATTCAACCACTCTTTGCCAATACACATATAGCCACTTTTTAATAGTTTCCGAACGACCCTTGACAACACACATTTCATCATTTCTCCTTCCAACTGTATGTATTTCTTTCTGAACTCAAACAAAATTTAATTCACGCGTTTTCGTTTCAATTGAACAATGTAAACACACATTATTCAATACATAATAATTTTATTCACACAATTCACATGAAAATTAATAACAAAAAACTAAAGACTGTTTCAGACGTTACTAACAAAAGTTTCGATTAATCTTCAAAAATTATTATTTATAAAAGCAATCTGGGCACAATTAAAATTTAAGAAAAACAGGCAAAAATTTTAATTGTAAATATTTTCAGCAATCTCTTTTGATGAAACACACAATTCAACACGTATTCAGAAAGTTGTGGTTAAAATTAGGCCTAATTTTATTAAAGACCTAGACAGATGAATGGAAGAAAAATAGTCTGACTCTTCATAGTTTAAGAGTTACGTAATTTTTTTCTTAATATTAAAAATAATTACAACATTACTAGAAAATACCAGAGAATAGCCATTCATTTATGCAAATAGTATTTTAATATAATTTATTCTAGGAAGCAAAGCGAGATAAAAATAGTGCGATAGCAATATTTTATTATCCTTGTCATACTTACGCTGTGTCAGCAAGTACGACAAGACCGAACTAACTTTATTATTGCGTCGTTTTAGGTCTATTCCGCCATTATTTATTGGTTAATCAGATTATCTTCACGGTAATGCTGTTTGCTTCACACCCATGTCGTACTCATTTTTACATAATATAAACCCTTTAAGATGTTCAAAATTCTAACTATCTCTTTTTTACACATACGTTTTTGACTCAACGTCTTATTATTATTTCCGTGTCATTCAACATTTAAATGTGTACTTAAACTGGTTTTTTTGTTCGTTTTGAAACCACACAACGTGCCTATTTAATGTCACATGATTGTTTAATATAGATATAATTTATTTTTGCAAAGCGTGTTAGTAAAATTTATTTTTTAAATTACATTATGAGTAAACAAATCAAATGTACTGCAGTTACAGCATTTGGGTACAATTATATTCTCATAAATAGTGAATTCATGTAATAAACAATAATGTATTTCTGAAGCGACATTTAACTTTTGACCAATGATTGTTAAAGTCTTCGGTGTCCTTCTAATACTGTGGTTTCCAAAGTATATATTATTTAGGGTAGCAAGCAGAATGTTTTCAATAAGTATAAATAATTATATTATTAATAATTAAATTAAACCATTATTTTTTTAATTAATTCCTTTTTAATTTAATAAATGAAAAGTACGAATTATGCGACGAAAATTCAAATCGTCGAACGGCTACACTATTGGTTAGAACGACATGTGATGTCAGAGTACATGTAAACAAGCTCGTATTGTTGACAATTTGTGTGGCATTTGTTGTGTTAGATGAGGAAAAATAATGTTCTTGCAATGTTTTACATGCATTTTTAACATTCCAGTGAGATTGAGGGTCGTCTAGAATGATGACTGAATGTAGTTTTGTGAAAGCACAATCGGGTAATCTGCCGAGAATAGATGTATTGATATATCAAATTTTGCTTCAAATCCAGATTTTACGTCTGCCGAAGTCAAAGGAAACTAAGATAATTCTTTTAATACATCATTTATTATGTTTTTATGCATAAATACACTTATGAGCAGTAAATATTCAGAGCAGTAAACATAACTTATATTTTTAAAAACATGGTTGCATATATGTATGTCTTATATTTTATTAATGGATATGTAATGTTATTTACGTTCAGTAAGTATATTACGTTTCAGACAAGTCTTTTTTTTAGGTATTTTGAAAGTCATGTAATATTTTTCTTAACGTGAAAAACAAAAAAAAGTCGTTTTAAACTTTCGTAAGCTAGTATATATATATATACAGATATCTACTGCTCGTGTGATTGATATTCAATACAAAACTCACTTGTGATTAACTGATATCATATTAACCATCCTAATAAAACATACTTAGATTAAAGTGACCTTCACAACAACGCAACTAACTTGTTGGTGATACTTCGTCTCTTCTCAACCTTGCACCATTGGTTTTGTATTTTCGCATCTCTCGGGACAAGGAAAAATACTTTATGAGGTGCAGTTCTTATAGTACTTCAGCGCCTAGGCACAATATAACACTTATAAAACTGAGTTTCGAACTTCTTCGATGGTTTAAACGGTTCTTACACTGAAAATATGTTTAAAGTAAAGTGACGCAGTAAACAAACGCTGGGCATATTCTGTGACGTCATTCAAGGCGCCTAAAAATAGCGGCGTTCAAATAACGTAAATTATTGACAATTTTAAATATTTTTTGAGGAGTCAGACGCGAAAAAGATTGGAATACGCTTAAATTTATTGACAATTTTAAATATTTTTTTTAAATAATTGAAGTGTTTCCAACAGTATTTATATTTTTTGGTATATTATAACGATGTAAACAGTAAATAAAGAATATAAAATCTCCTTTGTGTAGTTTTAAATTGAGGAGTCTAACGCGAAAAAGATTGGAATACGCTTAAACTTATTGACAATTTTAAATATTTTTTTAAAACTCAATTGAAGCATTTCCAACAGTATTTATATTATTTAGTATATTATAACGATGTAAACAGTAAATTAGGAATATAAAATGTCCTTTGTGTAGTTTTAAATTGAGGAGTCAAACGCGGAAAAGATTAGAATACGGGGTAGTGTTTTAACATCAAATAAGTCAGGCGATTGATGGGGATATTTTCAACACAAGAGGGAAGATTACTTCAATTTAAATTATTATTGAAATATATTTTGGGGTAATTTATATATTATTGATAGTTTAACTTTTTTTTCAGTTAGTTACTTTATGGTCTGTGTTGATTACAATCACAATACCAAATTTTCTGGCCAAAATGCTGTATATCGTTGTATTTTGAGTAGTAATTATTTTTCTTGATTTTTTTGAAGCTAAGACTGCTGTAAGAACCTGTCTAGCATAAGAAGAAATCGCACTACGAGGGTTCCGCACGCATTAAGTCACTTTTAAAAATTTAATTGTACACAGTGTTTCTAATTAAACTGTTTATAAATATTAATTTTTCATAACGTAAATATATTGCCTACTTTAATAGGCGTAAAAAAACTAATTATAAAGATATATGATTCGACACAGGATTAGAAATAACCGACTTTTGGATGTTTCCCTTTACCTGTGTCATATGACTAATAACTTTAAAAATTGTATCCTATACCGGAAGTATCCTATAGATTTGAATAATCAGAGAATAAGACTATAGTACCAATAAAACAAAATACGTTTTGAAGAGCCACATATTTTTGGTGCATGAACCAAAAAAATTTCATTTTTCAGTAATATAAAGTGATATGTCTAAATACATGATATTCATTTTCTTGATATCTTAAGTCTTTTCTTAGGAAAAGGGCTTTGGTAGATAGAGGTTGGGACAGACGGAAAACTAAGTGATCCTGTAAGGGTTTCGTTTTTTTTTTCATTTTGGGGGACGAAGCCCTAAAAAGGTCAATTTTGAAAGATTATACTGTTTGTTGTAAGTAAAATGAAGTAGTCATTTACTGAACAAATTTTTCAGGGAAAGAAGACGATGAAAATGGACCTGGCTTTACAGAAGTAGAATATAATAAAAATACTGGTATCTTTCAGAATATAAACAGCAAACAAGTCAGCCATTGATAATTAGGGAAGAGCATTTCATAATATGTTCATAATTTTTAAGAAAAAATAAAAGTAACGATAAAATTCTAACGAAGTATATAATATTTTTTTAGAAACGATTACAAAAAGTAATCAATACCGATTGTTTATTTTAATTTGTAGCAGTTTCACAAATGAACTAAAAATAAACAGTTAACTTACAAGGACATTCATTCGATGGTTGTAAAAGTGATTTTTTTGCTCTTTTCGAATTTTCCGAAGATTTTTTTCTACTACCCAGTAAGATCAGCGAGTTTCATATATTAATATGTTACATCTGTATATTCTTTTTTTTCTTCTTCATTTTCTCTATTCAAGATTTATATCGTTATTCTTTAAAACATGGGCCGAACCTACGTGGACTTTGCCATCAGGTGACATCAGCGCCGCCTAGCGTCAGCAGCTTTATAGGTGCTTCAATGTTATTAGTACGCTTCGAATTAACTTAATTTATTAATTAATATTAACTATATTTTCATAATAATGTAAAAATAATGACTCATTTAAAAAACACATTGGAATGACTCAAACAACCTATTACGAATGCTACCAATGAACAATTGGCAGAGTACCTACACATTTCTGAACAATGAAAAAATATCCACTAAACATACTTTAATTTGTATTTAACTGATGCTAATCACGACATCTTTCTGCACGACATTACATTAAAATGTTATTTAACCAGGTGACTATTTCAAAATTATAGAATTAGCCCCTGAAAGACAAACTATGGTACAAAATATTTACCAGAGATGACGCAATTATAGAAGTATGTAGATTACACAAAGTAATAATAGATGGCGATAGTACATATAATTTCCCGTCATGCTCATCCATGACACATCGAAATATGAGTACATTATACTACTTTCATTACGGAAAAAAATACAGTGGAAAGTTTACATAATGTTGCACTGTATTTTATTCCGTTTTAATTTTGAGTAGAATGTTGAATAGCGAATATATGTACAGTCTTACATATGTTCATTATTCAATTTTCCTTGGGTACTAATTAGTGCCCCATAATAAGGCGTCTTTTTTATTTAAAAGGCCTTAAGAATATTTTCACTTTCTACAAATGAAAACAAAATTTGAACGATATTCGGTTTCGATCTCCATGAATGTATAAATCTTTTTATGTATTAATAGAAGATACATACATATAATTTTGTTTATTATGAACATTATTATTTTTAATAAAACCACGAAGTATCGCCATCTATGATGTCTATAATAAAGCATCGATAATTCGCCATGTTCTTCTTCCAAATTTATTAAGTACTTATTTATATATTGGTATGGGAAATTTTTTATCAGAACAATAGTTTGAGATACACTACAACCTTTTTAAGCTGGTTCACATTTATTTTTTTTAATTTGTGTACTAAAATAATGGAAAATGACTTAAATTACTCGTAAAACGGTTTTGCAGGTATAATGTTTTGTCATCAACGTTTTGATTAACAATAGACTACAGATTTTATTATTTGGTTTTAGTTTTTAAACTAATAACGTCTATTGTTTACACGTTATAATTACAGCATTCTACGATTCGTCGGTAAGAGAAAAAGGGTAACCAACATTGACTAAAATTAATGTAGCTTTTTAATCATAGATGGTGCTAATACTAAACACCACAATTTCTCAAGTCATATGACATTTGTTTTAACTCCAGTAGACGCGTATGTTATTTGTCAACAGATGCCTCTGTTGCATGCACGTTTGCGTTAAACGTCTCTGCTGAATACATTATATTAAAAATATTAAATTATTACCTTTAATTTTTTAAAAACGTGTCGTTCTTACGTATGCACGTAATGCACGGGTGATGATTATCGGCAAAAATCAAATTACACCCGTACAAACTCTCTATTGCGACTCAATTAACATTTGATAGAGACAGCAAATTTTCTTTTATATATAGTAATTATAAGAGGTATGCCGTCTATACATAAGCTTAGACTGAGAGTATGTGAAATAAAAGTATACGTGAGCATTTACTTTTAATCTGCTTAATACAATATCGAGAAAAATTAGTTATATTCTCTGGCCCTAGATGACGCTAGTCCAGCAAAATCGTCGAAAGGCTGATTATATTTTCAAAATCGCCGCTTCGATAGTTGAATAATTTGTTGACAATTTAATTACTCAAGCTTTATTTAGGTCATTATGTGATATTCAAACACATTATATTATTTAGTTTAATCTTATCTTTTTCATTTTGTTCTGAATTAGTTTTTGTCGGTGTTGCACCCGCACTCATGTTATTCACGACTTAGAAAAAATAGCTTCATAATTGACTTTATCATATCGTCAAACGTAAAGTTAATCATATCATCAAACGCAAACGCAAAATAAGTATTTTAGTTTATTTTTAGACTGCGATCAATACAGATGTTGTTAACAACGTTCACAGCGCCGCAGGTGAGAGAAATAACAACTGTTACTATGAAGCATTTGCTCTGTGTATTGTAGGTACCTGATACATAATTATTACAAACGGTTTTCGGTTGATAGATTTTGTCGAAATGTGAAAAAACACGGACTTTGTATCGGTATGTGGCAATTTGCATTGCATTAAAATACTTGTTTACGAAGACAATCGAAAAAAGTAAGGGAAATTAATTATCTTTATTTAAAAAAAAACCTTTATTTTAGCTTCTTATTAAACGTCCATTAATTCAAAGAAAGAAGCCATTCTAACATTGTGTTAATAAAATTAACAAAAAGTAATCGCATTAGCCATTTCTAAAAATTGCTTACAATTAGAAAATTTTCTGTCATTCGGGAGTTTAGTTTTAGACCTTTTTAGGGTTCCGTACCTCAAAAGAAAAAAAAAGCAAACACGTGAGTTATCTTTATAAGATAACTCACGTGTTTGCTTGTCACAGCCGTGTCGAAACCGCTTGACGTTTGGCTTAGTAATAAAAATATTAACCCGTACGTATCTTAATAGCCAACACTCACAGAAATTGGTGTGAATTTTTTTTATTCCATGTCCACGATATATACTAGAACTACAGGCATCCTTTGAAAGGGCTTTTTATAAGGATCTTAAAAATATATTTTTATAATTTTTTTGAGATAAATCTTTTTTAGGCGCGACTTGAGGGTAACTCCGATTTATTATTGGACGGAAATAACTTTTAGTAAAGTTTATTGGCCGGATGCGAACGCAGCGTGCGGGTAATGAAAATAGCCTCAGCATTCGCCCTAACAGAAATGAAAATGTCTAAAGGCGCCTGTTAAATATTGTTATAGATAATCGATAGACCGTAAATAGACCGTAATTCAAGATATTTGCTACTGATAGTTGCTACTTTGCATAATAACTTCATCATCGACCAGGTCAGGGTCTGATTATGAGTTCTGGAGATGAACAATGTAATTTCTTAACGGATGGGAATAAATCAACCGTGATTCAAGATATTTGCTATTGATAGTTGTTACTTTGCAAAATAACTTCACCATTTACCAGGTCCGGGTCTGATTATGAGTTCTGGAGATGAACAATCTAACTCCTTAACGGATGGTAATAAATCAACCGTGATTCAAGATATTTGCTATTGATAGTTGTTACTTTGCAAAATAACTTCACCATTTACCAGGTCTGGGTCTGATTATGAGTTCTGGAGATGAACAATCTAACTCCTTAACGGATGGTAATAAATCAACCGTGATTCAAGATATTTGCTGCTGATAGTTGTTACTTCGCAAAATAACTTTACCATCGACCGCCTAATACCTGCCACAATGGTCAAAGAAGTTTCACTTCAACCGCGTGTAAAGGTTAT
The DNA here is from genome assembly GCA_039881145.1 of Druceiella hillmani. Taxonomy (NCBI): domain Eukaryota; kingdom Metazoa; phylum Arthropoda; class Insecta; order Lepidoptera; family Hepialidae; genus Druceiella; species Druceiella hillmani. The sequence goes on along the minus strand of JAYKKI010000011.1, from coordinate 6,860,172 downwards.
TTGCACTCATTTAATTTCTTTTCATGACTTTAGGTAATGCATCTTCAGAGATACTACTTAACCTGAAATTATGAAAACGGAGCTTTTAGAAATATATGCATTTTTTTCAGAAACTACAGTAATACCTATTATACTAGGTTTCATAAAGGAGACCGGCCAAACAGACATTACAGAGATAAAACATAATTTTAAAAAAAGCTGCAATTTTTTATAATATAAAAAAATAAACAATTCAGTAATTGGCAATCAGGAAAGCGCCAAAAATAAAATACTATTTGTAACCTTAATACGAAACAAAGAAATGCTACCTTCATAAATGGACATATATTATATTTTTAAAATATCAAGAATTGTTAATTAGAAATAAAAATAACATAGAAAATCTAATAGAATACGTAATAAGTTTTTAGAAATGATTACAAAAAATAATCAATGTTTCGTGATTTCTTTAATGTGTAACCATTGCCTTAACGAATTAAAAATAAACTGTTGTCTGACATTGACAATGGTTCTATTGTCAAAATTAATGGCTTTTTCGATTTTATGTTCATGTGATTTTTTTCGACGATTCTGTCGAGGATGTGAGGTTTATGGATTAATATGGTACATCTATGGATGGAGGACAAAACCAATAAAAAATCTGCAAAGAATTCTGTGGAAATTACATTTACAATATATTATGAAAAATAACTTAACTTTTCATGAGAAAATACAAGATTTCTCTTTTATCTTATTGACAATTTTGATAAAACTTCTAAGCAGCTAATTTTGTTAATATTCTCTATATAATAGTGTCATTTCTATTCTAGTAACACCTGGGCCCAACACTATTTGGGCTTCTGCTCGTCTTCTTTTTGTAATCCATGTTTTAACCATGTTGTAATCCATGTTTCTCTGTGAAAGGTATGGTAGGCTATATATTAACGTTGTGAGAAAGTAACATTAGTAAATCATTTAATAGATATACTATGTACCCTTAAATGTTTATTATAGTTTAAACGCGTAGGGAACATTCGTATTGTTAGTTCTAATCGTGGTTGATAATTTTTATTCATCCTAACGTTAGTTTACGCGCTTTAGCTCAATAGTACTTTTCCCTCTCGTTTAATAATTTTTTTTCCACGGTCATGCATTCATTTTCATTGCATTTTGTTGATTTCTTTTCCATGCTGCAAAGCACACAAGCCTATGTGTAGCAATGATACGTGGGTCCTCACGAAGAGGAACCAGGACTTACCAGACAGGTGGGAATGCAAAATTCTGTGCAAGGTGTGAACGACTGCGGTCAATGATGTATCCAAACCAAGGCAGAGCTTTACGACCTGTACTAGAGGTCAACATGGAGATGCAGAAAGCACAGCACCGGAGGTCCGGATACGTCGAACTCATTCGCGAGATTAGTGTTATGCGGCAAGTCCTGCAAAAAAGCTTTTCCAAATTCCAGCCCTCAGCTTTTCTCCCTTTTATCTTTCTTCTTTGTCTTTGGTCGTTATTTAATTTTTTTTAAATGTCGTTGTTAAATTGTTTAAAAGGGGTAAAAGTATACCACGCTTGCATTAGTAGAGTTATTGTTTATATTGTTTACTTAATTACATACTTTAAGATATTGTTTATTTTTTTAATTCCAGGTAGTGTAGAACTACGCAGTACTGACACCGTTTCATGCCTCCAGTATTTAGCTAGTCTTTTGACCAATGTCGATTGCTGAATATAATCGAACTCAAAGCCACCTTTACCACATCTACAATATTCTATGTCGACTATTTTAGAGAAGAAATTAAAATACTATTAAAGAACAAAAAACTACTTGCAAACAAATCTGTGTAAAAAACTGCGAATTAGCGAAACAAAAGGTTTTCAGAATGCCACTTAGACCTAGTGCTAACTGTTTATTGTACTGCTATTCATATATAAGGTACTTATAGAACAAAATGAGTTTAAACAAATCTGTCTACACACAAATATATGTCATATTTCTTTTTAACTTCGATGTTTCGATGTTTTACGTTCTTCAGTGTCGATGTTAAAACAGCGATATTTTGACGTGAAAACGTCTATAAGAGCTAGTGGAGCATTAATACGACCCAAAGTGAGACAAGACAAATATTCGCCGTCTTGTCTCACTTTGTCATTTAAAACAAATTATTTTATTACAAATTATTATTTAAATAAAGTAAAAATCGGTATTAAATGGATAATTAAAGATGTTGTCCCATATGAAACGTAAATATGCTTGGAATTATAGAAAACAGAAATCAGAGGAAAGCTTGCGTCATATGGATTTATGAAACCTACAAGGGCCGAGTAAATGCGAGACCTACGTCAGCATCGAAAATGGAAAATGAATAAAACGACGCAATCGACTACGCTCGCTATATATAGAGCGTCCCCCGAAAGTTCACTTTATACGGCTTTTCGTAACGATTAATTTAAAGAGATTGATAATTAAATTGCACATTAACACGAAACACTTGTTATGATTTTCTTCCGACATTTTCACGAAAAATCTACGGCGCGGACCCGAAATACACCTTTCGGGATTTTTTTACACGTGTTTTGATTTCGAAGTTATGATAACATCCATGAACATGGATCGTCCATAAACCAGATGTATTCTTATAACGTGATGGACAATGTGCCTTTTATTGGAATTTATATTCGTTACATATCGTTAATGTCACATATTTGCCTTTAATAGTAACAACCACTTCACAATTCCTTACATTTATTGTAGCATTAAGGCTAGTGTAAAAATGCTATAAGCAAATGAAAATTCAATGTACTCAAATTAACTAAACACAATAGAGAAGATTGCGCGTAAAACAAATATTATATTAATTATAAAAAAGAAAATTTTGTAACTTTGTTTGTTTTTTAGGGTTTACTAGCTAAATAGCTTATTCGACTAGCTAAATAGCTTATTCGACTAGCTAAATAGCTTATTCGACTAGCTAAATAGGTTATTCGACTAGCTAAATAGGTTATTCGACTAGCTAAATAGCTTATTCGACTAGCTAAATAGCTTATTCGACTAGCTAAATAGCTTATTCGACTAGCTAAATAGCTTCTTCGACTAGCTAAATAGCTTATTCGACTAGCTAAATAGCTTATTCGACTAGCTAAATAGCTTATTCGATTAGCTAAATAGCTTATTCGACTAGCTCAATAGCTTATTCGACTAGCTAAATAGCTTATTCGATTAGCTAAATAGCTTATTCGACTAGCTCAATAGCTTATTCGACTAGCTAAATAGCTTATTCGAATTTACTTTTCGCTTTCACCCAAATGTGGTAGAGACTATTCTTTCGTAATGATTCATTTAGTATCTCCATTTTTTCGAGGACGCACTTTGTGAAAGCTCCAAATGACTCAAAGTTCGATACATCCTCAACCAAGTCTCGGTGACTAAAGATTCTACTTTCCAAAGCTCCTCTTGATTCTATTCTAATATTAAGACGTATGTTCTTCAAGAAAGATCTATGCGCATCATCATGCTCACTGCAGTGGAATAGCACGTGTTTCATGTCCTACGTTTTGAAACCACAGGACCATGGCGGGTTGCCTCTAAGGGAGAGTTTAAACAAATTGGCGCAGAATACGCCATGTACCGTTAAAAAATACGAAGGGTAATAGTCACTAACGAGCCAGTTTTTACTCAATCACTCGAACGCATCTGGGAAAAATAACTTGCTTGTTTACCACTTTGAGTTAGGGGAAAAATAACGATAAAGAGCAATAAGGTTTTAAGTAAATAGACTCATTTAAATAGTTGTTGCTTATTACGCATGCGTTATACGGCTGCATTTTCGAGTTCAAAATTGAGTGCCGGCCAATCGTGAGTCTAACACGCACATCGAGCATTCCGTAACTCGTTTAAAGTTTAATTACTTTATTTATCACAAGTCGTTAATAATATCGAATTCTTAGCGTAATAAGTATTTAATATTACTTAATATAATTATGTGGGGGCGATATGTTTATTATTGTTATTATTTCAGAAATATATGACGTATATTGTAATTGTTTTAGTTTTTCGGAAACCTTTGCCTATGTTTCGAAAAACCTTTTTTTTTACAACTTTGTTTCGGAAATGAGAGGGTACTTATTTTTTAATATATCTCCGAAGATACACTACCTAAAATTATGACAAAAATTACACTATATATAAAGTTTTAATTTTTTTTTTGAGTGTTTAATTTCCTCCTAAATTTCATTATTATTAAGTAACATGCTTTACAATACAGACGGACAGACAGAGATGTGAGTGATCTATTAAGGCTGATCGTATAATTTCCACATTATCTTTCTTAACATTAACATGATATATTACAACATAATATTGCCACAATATCATTTTTCCTATTAAGGTATTGAACCCTTTCCAAATGTTAATAGGAAAAATAATAGACTGCTGCGTTGACCAGCAGTAGAAATTAGTATGTTTTGGAACTCTAAAAACGGAATGGAAACGGATATTGCCAAATCAAAATAAAATCTGAAGGATTTGTATATCAACAGAATATATGAAAATGTCCCTAGAACTATAGGTTACAGGCAGTTTTACTTTATAAGATCAGACCGTATAATTTGATAGTCGACTAGAACAAAGAATAAATAACTAAATATTTTGAGAATATCGTATATAAATTAACCGTAAACGAATATTCTTTAAGAAATGGATGAAAAGAAAAAAAAGAGTTTTGATCCTTTTTCCAGCCATGCTAAGCTTGGGCGGGCGGCTAGTCGTTCAATTAAAATAAAGTAATACTTTCAAGATACCTAAGATAAACCGAGAGCATTAGAAATAATTGTCTGTGAAAATAAATAGCAATAACAGAATGGCAGCGAAATTTTAAATTAAATTTCCATTAAGACTTGGTCAAAAAGCAGTCTGGAGTAAAACCATATAGAATTTTCTTCACAATGGGATTTTGTAACATTTTAAATCTAAATTTGAAGGAATTCAGTTTTAGATCGTTAAAAATTAAGAGTACCATTTTTAAATAAAGTGCTGATTCAAACTCCTCATGACGATTTTAAAATAGCATTGATTCAATGAGCAGTCTTTATCTCGGAAAATATTTTCCCCATATAATTATAAAAAAATGATAGGCTATAAGTGACGACTTAAATCTATGAAATAACAATATTTTTTAAAAATTTTCTCATTAATTATAGTTTCAAAAATTGAAATTTTATTATTTCTAAATTAAAATTATATATAAAAAACACAATAATTTATACTACCGTGACCCGTGCGAAGTCTTCGCATTATTTATTCCATTATGAAGCTCAGATGACAGATCAAACAAAAATTTTACCGACCGTCAATCATATTGATGTTGAGCCGTTAGATGGCAGCATTGCTGTTTTGTGTATATAATTTTAATAATTAATTAATTTGCAAAAACAATAGCAATAATAATTTTTTTAGTTGTGGATGCCGATAGAGCAAGCAATTATCTATAAAATGATATATAATTTATGTGGATTAGTTGTGAGGTTTTTTCTAAAAAGGGAGTGTAACATCTTAACCTTAGCGTATTAATATATATGATGATGATGATGATGATGATATAAAAACATAACATGTTGTAACTGCACAGCGATTCTACAGTTAAAATAATAATCAAACTAAAACACAATTTAAGCAATGCACAGTATACATACATTGAACTATCCACGTAATCAATTTAATTTTACTTGTATAGATATACACATCACTAATGTTGCACAACCCTTATAGCTACAGATATAATGCTATTACAGCATATTGGTGACATGAATTCACAAGATTTTACCCATCCAAAAAGCGTTCAACGCATACATCATACAGTCGGGTATATACAATGTTTTGGTGCATATATGTATATACGTGTACACATGCCGAAGCGCATGCGCCAGTCTAGTGCCAGAACAATAGATATTATATAGATTTTTTGTAGGACATAAGTTTAACTTCTCGGCTGTATATGGTGGATTTCCATTAAAATTGAAGTTTCCAGTCAATAGGGTACGTCTTACAGATTTTATCAGGCTTTGAAAGCTCACATATGTACGTATGTAAGTGCGTAATATTATTTTAATGTTTTATATTATCTTAATGATTGAGAATGTTATTGTGGGATTATTATGTCATAGGATTTTATTTTGATTATTGAAAATTACATTATTGAACTATTATATCGTACAATATTACCTTATGGTCGAAAATAGTTTTATTATATCGTAGTATATTATCTTGATGACTAAAACTTTGGCAAGAGTGTAACGACTAAGAAGAAGAATGAGGTTGTAAAGAAGTACACAATTACGTGCAACGCAGGCGAACATGACGAATGTTTTATAGGACAAAGTCGGTGACTGAATTTCGATCGATTTACCGCATAAGTCAAGACGCGCGCACCGCCGACTAAATGCCTGCCGTCTCACTTAGCGCGAGTTTAGTCGTATGTTCTATTCTTTCTTTCGTTAGCCATTTTAACTCATAACGTTCGGATCGGCGAGAGTCGACCTGAATCGTTCCGATTTTTTGTAGGATCTTTTGTGGGACATGTGAGTTAAAGTATTAAATATCGTATGTTCTGTTTTCTCCGATCATTGTCAGCCATCTATTTTGCGTGAAAACAGCCTATAAGCCTTTGAAAGCGCACGTATGAACGTACGTAAGTACGTACGTCTATACGTAAGTACGTACTTCTATACGTAAGTACGTACGTCCATACGTAAGTACATACGTAAGTACGTACGTCTATACGTCAGTACGTACGTCTATACATAAATACGTACGTAAGTACGTACGTCTATACGTAAGTACGTACGTACTTAGGTACACATAGACACATAGATGTAATTCGTGCTTATTTAATAATCTTTCTCAAAATTTCAATGACTTCCCCTATTTTTTCTGGATCCAAACGCAATGCTTTCATTTTGATGAAAATACAAATGGAGTATCTACTAAAAATATGCTAAGATGATATATTCATTAAAGTTCGTTACAAGTTAAATTAATTATTGATATAGAGCGGTTAATTAAATATTGATATTGAGCAGTTAAATATTGATATTGAGCGGCAAAATATTGATATTAAGTGTTAAATATTGATATTGAGCGGATATTAAATTATTCTTTATTGTTTCTTCTTTCTAGTTATGATAATACGTACTAAATTATTTATTCATTCCAATTTTTACCAACTGACAGTAGAAACCAAAACGTTGGACAAGATATAGTACTCATTTTGGTTATAAATCGCAAGTATAGAAACAAATATCAGACTGAAGTCAATTTCAAAACAAAAATAACTTTTCGAAAGATGTTGCAAGCGATGCAAGTAATCCTATAATCGCATTTGTTAGGTTATTAATAATAAAATAGAAAAGAATATCAAAAGCCAGGAAAACGATAAAGCTAGAATTGCTCAACACCATTGTGAGTACAATAGGAGAACTCCGCACATGTCCTTCGATTTTCTGATGTAAAAGATCTAGACGAATAAAACGAAACTAGTACCAACACTTAAATAGGTAAACAATTGTTAAATATCACAAATTAAGATAAATAAAATGAATGAAACCGAGAAATAAATATTTTGTTTTAAATTGTAAAAATAAATACATTTTGGCATTATACCAACTGGGGTTTTAAACACGATGAATTTGTGATTTAAGATTAAAAAAATATGTAGAGATTAGAATCTCAATGACAGTGCGATACAATATTAATAAGAACCAAAAAAAAAACAGTTAGACCACCGGAGGAATATTTATTAGGACTGTGCAAGACGCAATTAGTGTCATTTTGTTATAAGTTAAGACATTTTTAATAATATTGCTTTAATTTAGTCAGGTGAAGTATCTATAGCGTATATAAAGTAATCAGTCAAAATTATTTATCATGCCTAAATCTGAAACAAAAAAAAAGAATAAGAACCAAAAAAAAACAGTTAGACCACCGGAGGAATATTTATCACGACTGTGCAAGACGCAATTAGTGCCATTTTGTTATAAGTTAAGAAATTTTTAATAATATTGCTTTAATTTCGTCAGGTGAAGTATCTATAGCGTATATAATGTAATTAGTCAAAATTATTTATCATGCCTAAATCTGAAACCAAAAAAAAGAATAAGAACCAAAAAAAACAGTTAGACCACCGGAGGAATATTTATCACGACTGTGCAAGACGCAATTAGTGCCATTTTGTTATAAGTTAAGAAATGTTTAATAATATTGCTTTAATTTCTACACGTGAAGTATCTATAGCGTATATAATGTAATTAGTCAAAATTATTTATAATGCCTAAATCTGAAACCAAAAAAAAAAGAATAAGAACCAAAAAAAAACAGTTAGACCACCGGAGGAATATTTATCACGACTGTGCAAGACGCAATTAGTGCCATTGTGTTATAAGTTAAGAAATTTTTAATAATATTGCTTTAATTTCTACACGTGAAGTATCTATAGCGTATATAATGTAATTAGTCAAAATTATTTATCATGCCTAAATCTGAAACCAAAAAAAAAAGAATAAGAACCAAAAAAAACAGTTAGACCACCGGAGGAATATTTATCACGACTGTGCAAGACGCAATTAGTGCCATTTTGTTACGAGTTAAGAAATTTTTAATAATATTGCTTTAATTTCTTCAGGTGAAGTATCTATAGCGTATATAATGTAATTAGTCAAAATTATTTATCATGCCTAAATCTGAAACCAAAAAAAAAAGAATAAGAACCAAAAAAAAACAGTTAGACCACCGGAGGAATATTTATCACGACTGTGCAAGACGCAATTAGTGCCATTTTGTTACGAGTTAAGAAATTTTTAATAATATTGCTTTAATTTCTTCAGGTGAAGTATCTATAGCGTATATAATGTAATTAGTCAAAATTATTTATCATGCCTAAATCTGAAACCAAAAAAAAAAGAATAAGAATAAAAAAAAACAGTTAGACCACCGGAGGAATATTTATCACGACTGTGCAAGACGCAATTAGTGCCATTTTGTTATAAGTTAAGAAATTTTTAATAATATTGCTTTAATTTCTTCAGGTGAAGTATCTATAGCGTATATAATGTAATTAGTCAAAATTATTTATCATGCCTAAATCTGAAACCAAAAAAAAAAGAATAAGAACCAAAAAAAAAACAGTTAGACCACCGGAGGAATATTTATCACGACTGTGCAAGACGCAATTAGTGCCATTTTGTTATAAGTTAAGAAATGTTTAATAATATTGCTTTAATTTCTACACGTGAAGTATCTATAGCGTATATAATGTAATTAGTCAAAGTTATTTATCATGCCTAAATCTGTATAAAACCATGTTGTAAATGTTGTATAAAACCATTCCAATAATACAATACACTGTTTAGTTTTTTTTCAAAATCGAATCTCATAATCACTCGTAATAAAACCTCTTTACTTTCAATTATGTTTAATCTTTTTTGTCTAATACTGCACCGATATGGACAAATATGTAACAAAAATTTATTATTTTTATCGTGTTTAAGTGATCTCTATGTTTTATTCACAGGTTCTATATACATATATATATAAATGTTCTATATACATATTTCTATATACATGACTACATAGTCAATTATGACTGTCATGGGAAAAAATACACCCTCATGGAGGACACGTACATCATTAAATCAATCACAAAACGCGTCATTGAGGTGAATTTTTCATTAGTTTCCTTTATTTAGTAAACTGAGGTAGATCTAAGAGAACAGTTACATCACGAAAATACCGAACACCCATTCGTTTGAGCCTTAGAGTATTCTATTTTCGTCTATGCTACAGAGGGGTAAATACTACGCGAAAGCAAGCGAAAAAAGATAGACACCCTGGAAATGTGATATTGGAGAAGAATGCTTAGACTATTACGGATTATTCCCAATTAAATGAGACTACGTGATGTATTATTTCTACATTTTTACAGTTCTTTATCACGACTTAGGTTGCGTTGTATTACAACATCTTCAGGTGGACAATTAGCAAAGATGTTTTAAATATTATTAGAATTTTAAGTATCTTGGAAATAATACTACATCACGTAGTTTCATTTAATTGTGAGTAATGTATTTCTACAAAATTAACGCCAAGATTATTCAATAGTATGGATTGTGTTCCGTTTTAATGCATCCATACTCCAAGAACTCGGTTTCAGGTAGCGTTAGTTCAATATTGTACAAATTAGTATAATGACATATTTCGGATGTATATCGTGGTGTAGCAACGATAGTACTGAACGCCTGGCGATACAAAGGAAAGTGGAAGGTACGAGACTGTGTGGGAGAGCACCGATGAGATGGGTAGATCAGGTTAAGGCAGCTATGGACATTTACCTATAAAAGTGCACCCGAAGAACAGTTGATAAAGAGGAATGGCGACATATCTTGTGGCGCATCACTTATTTGCAACATACTCGACACGATGACCATTACGCCAATAATCATTATTGAAATTATTGAAACTTATATATTATGTTATCTCAATGGAAATAATACTATAGTAGGATTATTAGATCACTCTTTAAAAGGAAAAGTGATATTTTAAGGCTATTACGTTGTATTATATTATCTTAATGATTGAGAATCTTATTGTGGGATTATTATGTCATCACTTATCTGCATCATACTTGACACGATGACCACTATGCCAAAAACCATTATTGATATTATTGAACCTTATATATTATGTTGTCTCAATGGAAATAATACTATTGTAGGATTATTAGATCACTCTTTAAAAGGAAAAAAATTATATTGTAAGACTATTATGTTGTATTATATTATCTTAATGATTGAAAATGTTATTATGGGATTATTATGTCATCACTTATCTGCAACATACTTGACACGATGACTACGATGCCTGTAACCTTTATTGAAATTATTAAACTTATATGATATATTATCTCAATGGATATAATACTATTGTAGGATTATTAGACCAAACTTTAAAAGGAAAAATGATATTGTAAGACTACTATGTTGTTTATATTATCTTAATGATTGAAAAAGTTATTGTGGGATTATTATGTTATCACTTCTCTGCAACATACTTGACACTATGACCACGATGCCTGTAACCTTTATTGAAATTGTTAAAATTTATATATTATGTTATCTCAATGGAAATAATACTATTGTAGGATTATTAGAAAAAGGAAAATTATATTGTAGGACTATTATATTGTATTATATTATTTTTATTGTTGAAAAACACATTGTTGAACTGCTATGTGGTACGATATTATCTCAATGGGAATAATCCTTTGTAGGATTATTATGTTGTATCATATTATCTTAATGGTTAAAAATAGTATATTATATGGGAGTATGTTATCTTGATGATTAAAACTTTGCAAAGAGTGTAACCGCTAATAAGAAGAATGAGCTTGTAAAGAAATACACAATCACGTGCAACGCATATGAACAAATTTTGTAGGTGGAAAACGCCGACTTTTGCAAGACAAAGTAGGTAGCCGACTTACCGCATACGTCAAGAAGCGCGCGCCGCCGACTAAATGCCTGCCGTCTCGTATTTGTACGAAAATAATGTAGTAACACATTTCGAAACTTTGATACGGCGGGGATACGGAACAGGTACGTGCTAAATTGCAAATTCCTTACCACTGATTCGTACACAAGGTGACTACGTATAATTTAATTAAACAACGAAAGTGAATTATTCTTGCGAAATCTCCGTTAGTCGTTAAAACAAAAAAACGTCTCTGATAAATTAAATCTAGTAATGCAACATAAGTGATTTTCAAATTTCAATTGGCATCAATTGGGTCCTCTTCACAGGAGCCAATTGATGCCAATTTAAATTTAATTTCGTTATATTGAACAATTTTCATATCGCGACTGGACATTATTGAGGAGTATTAAGCATCAGATCATTAATAGTTCTTAATAGTAAGAGAATCATATATTTACATAATAACCTTCAATTGGGTTTAAGTGTATTGTGTTATAGGAACAGATGTGAACATTAATTAGCCTTTTTCCTTTGGAATCGCTGATTATATAAGTCATTTCTTAGAATCATTTACAAATTGAATTGTTTTCCATACCTCATTTCCTGCTTAAGTCGTTTATGAAACTGTAATTTAATGGGTTTTCTTAGATGTCAAATGTAAATCAATCGGTCACTAAGTCACCATAAATATTACGTATCAAAGAAAATTATGTACTTATCAATATCATGAGTTATAAACTCGATAGCTATATATATATTTGTTTATTGTGACATAAAATTTTAAACCGGTTACTATGTATATTTGTTAATTGTTACATAAAATGTTAAACCGATCGCTATATATATATATATATATACATATATATATACACACACATATATATAAATATATATATATATTTGTTTATTGTGACATAAAATGTTAAACCGGTCACTATGTATATTTGTTAATTGTAACATAAAATGTTAAACCGGTCACTATGTAAATTTGTTAACTGTAACATAAAATGTTAAACCGATCGCTATGTATATTTGTTAATTGTAAAATAAAATATTAAACCGATCGCTATATAAACGAGATATATTACAAAATGATGGAAACTTGTTGTGGCACGTGAATTTGTATAACTATATTTTGTAATGAATATAATGTCTGCTGTAATTTTTACATCAAAATAATTAAAAAAAATATACGGAAGTGTGCCAAATTGTCTGTTACTATAAAATTACCGTTGCGATATCGGTCCGCAGAAGTTTTTTGAGTTCAACTAAATCGTAGAACCTATTTGGAAACAATGTTTAAGAGGAGTCGTATTCAAAAATAAAATCTATTAAACAATTCCAAAATATATGTGGCTAATCATTCAAGCTTGCTTATTGTGTAGAATAAATGGCTAAACCATTGGGAATAAAGTTAATAAATTAAGTTTAAATAATTATTATACGTCTAAAAAGCTTGTCAAACACAATTTGAACTCGCACTACGAGAATTCCAATACAACAGAAATATGATATACCATATAAAAAAATAATGGTATATTATATTTCTGTTAAACTATTTACAAAATTTGAGTTTAGCGGAACGCAAATATATTGCCTACTATATCTTTCATAAGCGCATATTTAAATATATATATATATATATATATACATATATATTTATATATATATATATATATATATATATATATATATATATATATATATATATATATATGTATAATTCCGCACAGAATTATTAATCATTGACTTTTGGATTTTTCTCCTTACTTGTGTTACGAAATGTTCCATAACGTCGAATTTCAAGATTCTACAGGAAATAACCTATAGGGTTTAATGACGGTATAAATAACAAAAAATACGCTATAAAGGGCCGTAACTTTTTATTTCATGAACTGAAAAACTTGAAATTTAAATGTAAGGATTTAGTATACTATATTAATTTCAACTTGATGTCCCAAGCCGTTCCTGAAAAAGAGTTTGGTCACAGGGATGAACAACAATGGAAAAAAACGGAAAAATTAACACAATCATAGCCATTTTTTGCCCGGACAACTAATTTATTACTGGATATAAACAATTATTCAAAAATGGAAACATACTTAATTAATAACACGCCTATTCAAAAATGGAAGCTAACTTAATTATCAATACACCTATTCAAAAATGGAAGCTAACTTAATTATCAACACGCCTATGCAAAAATGGAACCTAACTTAATTATCAACACGCCTATTCAAAAATGGAAGCTAACTTAATTATCAACACACATATTAAAAAATGGAAGCTAACTTAATTATCAACACACATATTAAAAAATGGAAGCTAACTTAATTATTAACACGCCTATTCAAAAATGGAAGCTAACTTAATTATCAACACACTTATTCAAAAATAGAAGCTAACTTAATTATCAACACGCCTATTCAAAAATGGAAGCTAACTTAATTATCAACACGCTTATTCAAAAATGGAAGGTAACTTAATTATCAACAGGCCTATTCAAAAATGGAATCTAACTTAATTATCAACACGCTAATTCAAAAATGGAAAGTAACTTAATTATCAACACGCCTATTCAAAAATAGAAGCTAACTTAATTATCAACACGCCTATTCAAAAATGGAAGCTAACTTAATTATCAACACGCTTATTCAAAAATGGAAGGTAACTTAATTATCAACACGCCTATTAAAAAATGGAAGCTAACTTAATTATCAACACGCCTATTCAAAAATGGAAGCTATTAATTAAGTTTATTTATATAAATTAACTTAATTTATATTAAGAATTATAAATTAAGTTAATTTACTAACTTTATTCCCAATGGTTTAGCCATTTATTCTACACAATAAGCAAGCTTGAATGATTAGCCACATATATTTTGGAATTGTTTAATAGATTTTATTTTTGAATACGACTCCTCTTAAACATTGTTTCCAAATAGGTTCTACGATTTAGTTGAACTCAAAAAACTTCTGCGGACCGATATCGCAACGGTAATTTTATAGTAACAGACAATTTGGCACATTTAGGTATAAATTTTTTTAATTATTTTTATGTAAAAATTACAGCAGAGACATTATATTCATTACAAAATATAGTTATACAAATTCACGTGCCACAACAAGTTTCCATCATTTTGTAATATATCTCGTGTATATAGCGATCGGTTTAATATTTTATTTTACAATTAACAAATATACATAGCGATCGGTTTAACATTTTATGTTAGAATTAACAAATATACATAGTGATCGGTTTAACATTTTATGTCACAATAAACAAATATACATAGTGATCGGTTTAACATTTTATTTTACAATTAACAAATATGCATAGTGACTAGTTTATCATTTTATGTTACAATTCATAAATATACATAGCAATCGGTTTAACATTTTATGCTACAATTAATAAATATACTTAGTGATAGATTTACGAGTAACATTTTATGTTGCAATTAACATGTACATGGCGATCGGTTTAAAATTTTATGTTACGATTAACAAATATCCATAGCGATCGGTTTAACATTTTATGTTACAATTAACAAATATACATAGTGACCGGTTTAACATTTTACGTTACAATAAACAAATATACATAGTGATCGGTTTAACATTTTATGTTACAATTAACCAGTATACATAATGATCGATTTAACATTTTATGTTACAATAAACAAATATACATAGCGATCGGTTTAACATTTTATGTTGCACTTAACAAATATACATAGTGATCGGTTTAACATTTTATGTCACAATGAACAAATATACATAGCGATCGGTTTAACATTTTATGTTACAGTTAACAAATATACATAGTGAAAGGTTTAACATTTTATATTACAATAAACAAATATATATAGTAATCGGTTTAACATTTTATGTTACAATTAACAAATATACATAGTGACCGGTTTAACATTTTATGTCACAATAAACAAATATACATAGCGATCGGTTTAACATTTTATGTTACAGTTAACAAATATATATAGTGACCGGTTTAACATTTTATGTTACAGTTAACAAATATACATAGTGATCGGTTTAACATTTTATGTTAGAATTAACAAATATACATAGCGATCGGTTTAAAATTTTATGTCACAAGAAACAAATATATATAGCGATCGGTTTAACATTTTATGTTACAGTTAACAAATATACATAGTGACTGGTTTAACATTTTATGTTCCAAATAACAAATATACATAGTGATCGGTTTAACATTTTATGTCCCAATAAACAAATATATATAGTGATCGGTTTAACATTTTATGTTACAATTAACAAATATACATAGTGACCGGTTTAAAATTTTATGTACGTCATAATAGTCAAATGACAACAACATGAATATTGTTATGAGAAATGTTTTGAGAGTACGTCTCGTAGTCATAAATTAAATATATATCCAGATTATTAAAAAGAGTGTTACAAATTGACATGTTTCTTAGTAATGGCGAGGTAGATTAATATTTTGGATGTTTATCCAGGACATCAAATAAGGGCGTGGATTCAGGTAGTCTTTCTGTGGGATTATTGAAAGCAAAGTAAAGCTCCACATTCTTAATATCCATTGAATATTTTATAAAGCATGTGCTTTCTGGTTTTAGAATCTGGCATATCTACTTTCTGGTTTGAGAAGTTCAACACGAAATATTAATCCAGCAGTATTATACATGTAAACGAGCTACTGAAGAATGTCTCAGGAATTGGGTCTGGTCTCCGACACCAACTCATATTGGGTTTACCAACAATGTCTTCATACGTTGTTTTAACATAGCTATGTCACAAGCTACTTGATGTAATGTTATTTCTACCTTTTTTAAGTTCTTTACCTCGACCTAAGTTTCGTTGCATTACAACATCTTCATCTGGGCTATTAGCTATTTGCTAATAGTCCAGCTGAAGATGTTGTAATACAACGAAACCTGGGTTGTGGTAAAGAAATTAAAGAAAGTAGAAATAATACTACATCACGTAGTTTCATTTAATTGTGAATGATTAATTTCTACAAAATTAACACCAAATATATTCAATAGCTATAATGGTTTAAAAATTTAACTTTAAATGCATGCAGCATACTTCGACACCTTCATTTGAATTATTATTGCTTACTTCTTATTCTCCTCTCATTTCGAAAAAAAGGTATTATGTATTCTGTATTTTCAAAAAAGGTATTATGTATTCTGTATTTTCGAAGGTATTATGTATTCTGATTGCTTACTTCTTATTCTCCCCTCATTTCGAAAAAAAGGTATTATGTATTCTGTATTTTCAAAAAAGGTATTATGTATTCTGTATTTTCGAAGGTATTATGTATTCTGATTGCTTACTTCTTATTCTCCCCTCATTTCGAAAAAAAGGTATTATGTATTCTGTATTTTCAAAGGTATTATGTATTATGTTTGCTTACTTCTTATTCTCCTCTCATTTCGAAAAAAAGGTATTATGTATTCTGTATTTTCAAAAAAAGGTATTATGTATTCTGTATTTTCAAAGGTATTATGTATTCTGTTTGTTTACTTCTTATTCTCCCCTCATTTCGAAAAAAAGGTATTATGTATTCTGTATTTCTCATTTGCTTACTTCTTATTCTCCTCTCATTTCGAAAAAAGGTATTATGTATTCTTTATTTATAAATAATGGAATATCTTATATTTTATTTGTCCAGGTGCTTTTACTACAAATCAATGGATATCACAGAACACATTTCTGCTATGTTTTTTTAATACATTGACATGGCACACGGACATAAGCGATCGAGGGTGAAAGGCTTTTATAAAGCTTGTGCCCGCTGGCTCCTATAGCTTTACCAGCATAACAACAGTACCCATAAGAAGCCAGGCTTAATAGCTTTTTAATATGGGACTATTATTAATTTAGAAAAAAATCTTTGCAAAAAAATTCTAAATTAAATATTATTACTGACATAATTATACTTTATTGGTTATTTATAAATTATTTCTTGCAATTTTTTTTTATTTTCATAACAATTTGGAGTTCTGCTCTCGAGATAATATTTTTAATTGGCCTTTCTGATCTCCTACATTTTCTTTTAAATTTTCAGACTTATGAATAGTCCTAGAGTAGTGCTAAGCGTAGCTACTTGAAACCTGCCATGTTGACGACAGTTTAGGTAAATCTTTGCTCAAGACCAACATAAAATTAACTTTAAACTTTGATTTACATGGTTGTTTGGGTCGGTTAATATTTTTTAGTATTTTTTGGAACTGGGAAGCGAAAATGACATGAGTTTTGTCCAATATATTATAGTGCATTGTTTATGTCCAACATATTACAGTGCATTGTTTATGTTTAACATATTACAGTGCATTGTTTATGTCCAACATATTATAGTGCATTGTTTATGTCCAACATATTATATTTCATTGTTTATGTCTAACATATTGTAGTGCACTGTTTATGTCCAACATATTATAGTGCATTGTTTATGTCCAACATATTATAGTGCATTGTTTATGTCCAACATATTATAGTGCATTGTTTATGTCCAACATATTATAGTGTATTGTTTATGTCCAACATATTATAGTGCATTGTTTATGTCCAACATATTATAGTGTATTGTTTATATCCAACATATTGTAATGCATGAAGTTATGTCCAACATATTACAGTGAAAGATGTAATAGAAACTGGACTAGAGTACTGCTGGTTGAAACTGATTTATCGGTCTATTATTAAGTTTTTTATCATAGTTAATTTCGATAAACATATTGTGGCTTCCTATAAAATATATTTATATTACTAAAAGCGCTATTTTTTTTAAATTTTCATTTTGCGAGTTTACAAAATAGCGGGATAGACACTTTTTGCGTTCTATTTTGGAAATAAATTTGAGTTTTTTAAAAATGACAGACGATAACTGTAAATAAAAAGTTTTAATTACACACACACATATACACACACACACACATATGTATATATATATATATATATATATATATATCATCATCATCATCCTGATCATATATATTAATACGCTAAGGTTAAGATGTTACTCTCCCTTTTTAGAAAAAACCTCACAACTAATCCACATAAATTATATATCATTTTATAGATAATTGCTTGCTCTACCGGCATCCACAACTAAAAAATTATTATTGCTATTGTTTTTGCAAATTAATTAATTATTAAAATTATATACACAAAACAGCAATGCTGCCATCTAACGACTCAACGTCAATATGATTGACGGTCGGTAAAATTTTTATTTAATTTCAAATCCACTCACGTATAAATAAAGTGGCACTTTAGCTCAATGCTTTTGATACTTGCGCCTCTATATGTCAATTTTAGTAAAATATTTGTTTGATCTGTCATCTGAGCTTCATAATGGAATAAATAATGCGAAGACTTCGCACGGGTCACGCTAGTATATGTATATATATATATATATATATATATATATACACACATATATATATTATTTTTAAATATTCATCTAACACAATGTTTATACTTCGTCTGCCTGGAAGATTTTATTAACTATAAAATTAATACTCGTACAGCCAACTATACCAATAATTATAAAAGTTAACTCTTTACGCATCATGTCAATATTTTTTAGTTGCTAAATTATGATGAAACATTTAAGTATGCTACCCTGAAACCAACAAAATCTAACCATAAAATGAAACCAATAAAAACGTCATTGAAATCTCTTTAGCTATCCTTGCGTGATGCGCAAACGAATGAGAGACTCTCTACTTTGGTTATGTTCCCTTAAATATTTTTTTCCGTAAATATTTTCAGCGAACAGACAGGCCAATTTTTTCACTTTTGTTATATGTATAAATAATAAAGTACGTAAAGAGTAATTTATGCAGCATCGTACTGAATGTTCCAAAGTAGTTAATTAACACATTACAATGCTACACAAATTGAGGTAAAGAAATAAGCTTATATAGAATATAAACAACGTCTTTAAGTAAAAAAAATATAGTTTAAAAAAGTTAAAAGCGTGCTTTTGTGGCAATAGGAACTAAAAAGTAAAAAAATAATCTTTATACCTAGAGATTTTCGTCAAGACCGAAAGAATGTCTCTGATGGCAAAAAAATTAACTTCAATGTATAAAAAGCGCGGGATGCTTGATATCAGTTGTAAATTTTTTTAAAGTTAGCATTTTGTAAAGGTAGAGTTATCATGTAAGTTGAAAGCACATTGTATGCTAAGCAAAGTTTTAGTCTTTAGATCAGAATATTTCAAAAAAACATGCCTCGCCAATTATGGAAAAGTTGTCGCTTCTTTCATAATAGATGGAACATTTTGTGTGATAACACTATTTATATTTATACATCTTTCAGATCCATGACCGCAGTGACCACACTTAGAAATATAATTTCACTCATGTAAATGTTCATTCTCTGTGGATAGATTATGATGAGTTATACTCAGTCATAATAGAGCTTGATATAGACATACTAGCTATAAACGAAAAGAGGACTGAACGCGGTTCGGACACATGCGCCCTCGTTATACCCGGCTACCTGCTTGCTCACCGCCATCGCGCCGCCGAAGCGAGGCAGTCAGACAGCCTTATCTGTTCTCTGAATACTTTGTGGGTGATCACAAATTAAAGTACCTACAATACATGATTCAAGAACCTACAATACCTCGTGATGTATGGATACAAACAACTCGTAACAACCCACCAGGCTAACCGAATACTTAGAAACTCTATTTGATTTTTAGTGTTGTAGTCCATATGACAAGCATACTCTATTAGTTCATTACAGCAAAAATTTAAGCGACCATAAACTTTTAGTCGATAGATTTTAATATTCCAAAACCGAAAACTCCCGCATATTCTGTTCCTGCTGTCTTGGTGAAATGAATATGGTTTTGTTTAATTCGACGTTATCAAGACTTTAGAGGGACAGTGTTGCAATGGACGGTGATATTGATAACATAATTGACGAATCAATACTTTAGAGACTAACACTGTCCAGTGTTGCAATGAACGGTGGTACTGATAAAATAATTGACGAATCCAATGCTAGCATTTTGTTGATTTTTGAAGCCCACCACCAGAGATAGCGAATTATGAGCACTTCATCCAAGCCATTAATAATACATATTGTCAGTCTCATGGTGCTTGTACGAGATCAAGCTCACACTGAAGCTAGCTAAGTCGAAAAAAGGTTCGTATTATAAGTCGCTTAGAAATTGAATGACCCGGGTTCAAAACGCAAGAAAAAGGCATGTTTTAAGTAAACAGACATTGGGGGTACAAAACATCTATAAAACAATATGTTTTAACTATAAAAAGAAAGAAAATATTGTATAGCGATCCGATCGATATACTTGCATAGGGATGCAGCGTTATACCATCCTGCGGACGGCGGTCTAATTTCTCCTTATGGTTATTTAATGCTTCGCTGAGCTAGTCATTTATTTTCGGATCCTGAGCGAAGATACTATATCCAAGGTTGTACATTTTTTAAAGTGTAAGCTGTAGGTGTGGATCGTATCTTTACATGAATGCTAACATGAATACTATCGCACATCTTTAGTGCCATTAACACAATTCTGAAGTTGTCGCTTACCTTCTCTGCCTATCCTGAGATTTGAAAAAAAAAATAGTTATTCCAACAGGCAAAGTAGCGTGCAGTCATTAGGCGATCTTCACTCTATAAGCATTCTGTCGGCAATATCCAAAATTATAGAAAAAAAAATGTCTGTAATCAGCTTAAAAGATTTTTAGAATTTGTTAGAGAGCTTGCCGTTATCCCATCAGGCTTCCGTGGTCTACATCCACAGCACTTCTATTTATCATTGATATCCCATCTGCGGCTGATAAGGTAAGGCTACTGATGTCATTCTTTTAGATTATTCGCATGCCTTTCTCTAAGATCGCCAATATTAATGGCCACATTACGATACTGCGGCTGTTGGAAAGCGCGCGTTCAAAAGCTGTTTTAAGTGACTGTGTCAGTAGGTCAAAGTATTTGATCGTAATGTAACTTTTACCTCTAAAGCTTACGTCATTTATAGAGGTGTGGTAACAAGGGCCAATCATCGCTACTTTTTACTTTGTATTATTCAAATTTAGCGAGTAATTTAGATCATGTTATGAAGATCTTGGAAAAATCTGGAACTGGAGTTGTAAACATGCTTTATCGTTAAACCCTGCTAAATTCTGTCTTCTGATCAAGGAGAGCAGGTCTGCGGTGAAATGATCAGGAGGATTGAAGCTAACAATAAATATCTATGATGGAACTTGCTAAAAATTAGGGATCATAATGGACTCATAGCTAAGATTTCACGAATCACGAACGGATCTGCAAAAATTAAATGTTTTTTATGCATCTCGAAATATTATATAGCTTCAGCCCTCTGTTGCCTTTAGAAAGATTCTAGTCAAGGACCTCATTCCCCCTGTACTTAATTATGGCGAGGATACTTAAGTATGGCTCGCATTTACTTCCAAACACAGCCAAATTGATACAAAAAAAAATTAAAATTCATGTGCGTACCTTTGTTTCAGCGCCCTGCGGCGATCTCTATTTAATCGGGTATAGAATGCGCCGAATGCACAATCAATGTAGGCATCACACTTTTTTTTACGGACGCTGTTCACCATGATTGTTTTTTGCGGGGCTGTTCTCATTTCTGTTTTTCACGGAGGATTTTTGGATTTCTGTTTTTGGCGGAGGCTTTTCACATTTCTGTTTTTTTTACGGATGCTATTTAGTATGAGGGCACTGAAACATCTCTACGACATATCCGGCGATGTATTCTGTCACGTGACGCGAGCAAGTTGGAGGCCTCTCATATTTCCGGTCCATCGCACACCGGACAGCTTCAAGTTTGCTGCCACAAAAATATGGAACGATCTTTTTCCGACCCTGAAGACGCCTGTACCCGTGAATGTATTTAAAAGGTCGATCCGTGAGTCTTATTTTTTTCTTTTTTTTTTCTTGTTCCCTTTGTGTTATTTGTCCTCCGTCGGTAACAAGGTCTTTATATTTTTATAAATTTATATAATATGTATATTTAAATAAGTAGTTGATGTGCAGAATAATGTAAGCACATTTGTGTTATTTGTCCTCCGTCCGTAATAAGGTGTTTATATTTTTATAAATTTATGTAATATGTATATCTAAATAAGTAGTCGATGTGCAGAATAATGTAAGTACATTTGTGTTATTTGTCCTTCGTAGGTAACAAGGTGTTTATATTTTTATAAATTTATGTAATACGTATATTTAAATAAGTAATTGATGTGCAGAATAATGTTAGCACATTTGTGTTATTTGTCCTCCGTCGGTAATAAGGTGTTTATTTTTTTATAAATTTATGTAATATGTAAATTTAAATAAGTAGTTGATGTGCAGAATAATGTAAGCACATTTGTGTTATTTGTCCTCCGTAGACAACAAGGTGTTAATATTTTTATAAATTTATGTAATACATATATTTAAATAAGTAGTTGATGTGCAGAATAATGTTAGCACATTTGTGTTATTTGTCCTCCGTCGGTAATAAGGTGTTTATATTTTTATAAATTTATGTAATACGTATATTTAAATAAGTAATAGATGTGCAGAATAATGTAAGCATTTGGTTGTGACATATACGAATATGTATTTGTTTAAGTGTATATATAGTGTGTATATAATAGTTTGTATATGAATTGTACGTTCTACAGTATTCATATATACTTTATGTATTAATTATTATTAGCATCCTTGTTTATGAAACGTTTTTTATGAATGTGTGTGTATGCGTGTGTGTGTGTGCATGTGTTCCAATAGCTGCTTGCTGTAAATAGTCTGTGATGCTTATAGATAACTGCATAAATCAAGCTAATCACCTTTTGTGGACAACGTTTAGCATTATTTAAATTCTCTTTTGTTTTTAAGAAAATTTCTGTGTGGACTGTGTTTCTCTTTTCATTCCAAACCATTTACAAATTACCTTAAACGGTTTGGAATGGTTGCAAAACTATATTCCGCCGCTATTGTTCTATTTGTGTAATTGTTAGTAGTCGATAGATTAATAACACATTTCAACTTCTGAGGATTTTGAACTCCGTGAGAGCAAAAATAATCAATTACGCCTATTTACTTCAAAAATAATATAAAACATGTACTTTGCATTATATATATATATATATATATATATATATATATATATATGTATATATATATACATATATGGCAATATTAAGCAATAGCATGTGAGAGTGATGTAAAGGGAGAACAGAGAATGAGGAATGCCGCCGGCAGGTGACCCACGTCGTTACTATGGGCACAATGGTGCAGTCGGCGAGAAATAATTACGTGGGGCGATCGCATTTGATGAGTTTATATTGCGTGTGACGTATTAATGCCTCTTTTAGTAAATACTAAATGTATTGAATAAAAGGAAGTCAGTTCATGTTTTTTTAAAAGAGATCAAAATGAAATAACTAATGCGGTTTGAACTGTATGGAATACGTGATAGTTACATGGTTCACGCTGTACGAAATACGTAATAGTTATATGGTTCACACTGTATGAAATACGTGATAGTTATACCTACGGGATAGTTTTTTTCATTGTTTTTTTTTGTTCACATGTTATAAAAAATATACGTCTTGATAAATAAAATAACTTATAGAACAGAGCAAAATAAGTATATTCTCACTTGTTGAACGTAAATACAGATTATATTAATTTTGTACTATTTGAAGTTTATCTTGCATGAATACATTATTTTACTAATAATAAGTTAATTTTTTTTTAGTTAGAACATGTCAATTTAAAGATGAAAACAAAAAATGAAAAAGTTTTATATAAGTATAATGAAAATAAAATAAATAAAAAATAATTTAAAAAAGTTCTAAAATCAATAAATCGTCCTTCGTCAAGTGTCCTCTAAAAGAGGATAATTTTTTCGGTAATATTATAGTCGTCATCAGGATTAGCTATTATCGTCGTTAAATCTATCAGCGAAGCTGATAATGTCCTTTGTGTTGTTATTACGAAAAAGGCTTAAATTTGATCTGATACTCATTAATTTAAGAACTGTTTAAGCGATTTTGATTTATGTGAGTTTTGCGAAGACGCTTTTGTTTGAGTAGGTGCAAAGAGGTTCAAGTTTTTCTCACTAGTCTCAGATGAGGAGCATACCATGCCCAAAATTTTCAAGGGTATGTCAGTCACATCTTGATTTCCAGCAAAAGTTTTCCACTACAAGCTGAGCTATAGCTCTGTTATTGGGATCTAAATAACTGGATTTATCAATGTAATTTCCTTACATTTTGAATTCTGGCATACGTGTCAACATTTTTAATTCTTCAGCACTGATCAACTTACACATTTGGAATTAATACACAGAAGTAACAGAAACTTCATCATCTGTTAGACATTGTCACAATATCGTGGATTTACACGAAAACGTTCTCTGCTTGAATGATCAACTAAAATACATTTTTTTCCTGTTCGGTCAAAAACGAGTCCAATTCTAATTTCTGTAAAATTAATAAACTTTTAAATATTAACGGGACATCCGGCAGTGAAGCTTTGTCATTTTCAGATTTTAGGATGTTCACAGTGAGAAGTTGGAGAATTTTGACAATCTCATCAATTCTGAACTTTAAGTGAATGTCTAAAATTATATTGACATAACTTGGATCCAACAGCTGTTAACTCTTGTGTGTCTCTGTTTTAGTATGACTTTAGAGTAATATATGCGCCCCTTTATTGAGTTTTGCAAAACAATTTCAAACTGAATTTTATTTTGGCATACTTCTCGGTTCGCTATTTTTCAAATAACGCCAAGGCGACAAATAACCGGTTGATATATTAATAGTGGGGGACAAATTATTACAGTAAGTCTCTGTTTTTAGTATGACTTTAGAGTAATATATGTACTACTCCATTGAGTTTTGCAGAACAATTTCAAGCTGAATTTTATTTTGGCATACTTCTCGGTTCGCTATTTTTCAAATAACGCCAAGGCGACAAATAACCGGTTGATATATTAATAGTGGTGGACAAATTATTACACTAAGTCTTTGTCTTTAGTATGACTTTAGAGTAATATATGAACTACTCCATTGAGTTTTGCAGAACAATTTCAAGCTGAATTTTATTTTTCCATACTTCGCGGTTCGCTATTTTTCAAATAACACCAAGGCGACACATAACCGGTTGATATATTAATAATGGGGGATAAATTATTACAGTAAGTCTCTGTTTTAGTATGACTTTAGAGTAATATATGCGCCACTCTATTGAGTTTTGGAGAACAATTTCAAGCTGAATTTTATTTTGGCATACTTCTCGGTTCGCTATTTTTCAAATAACGCCAAGCTGACACATAATCCGTTGATATATTAATAGTGGTGGACAAATTATTACACTAAAGGAAAAATAATTAAAACATGCTACCTGATTTCTTTATTACAGTGTTAAGTTTCTTTTTAATTTTTTCCATTATTCTTTTAACAACACAATTCCCGTAAAACATTTTTATAATAGTGACATTACCGGATTGTATTTTATTTTTATAAAATATTTGTCACAAATAAAAGTTAGATCGTCGTTTCGTGATTTTATTTGAATTTATTTTTAATGCAACATATATGTGTGGACGATAATGAGAGCGTAGTTCTAACTGGTGACCAGCGTACAGGCGGAAAACGTTTACAGGTTCGGCCGACAGGCGACAAAAAGTTTGCAGGTCATTGTGCACGTATGCGGTTTCCACACATTGTGTACGTATGCGATTTCTACACATTGCACACATTGTGTACGTATACGGTATCTGCGTATTATCTCACACCTACCGCGTTACCGCTCTCTAAGAATGAAGCAAAACGTAATAATGTAGGTCTTTTAGTATAGTACCTACGATTTCTCGTATTGCATTGTATCTTTTTTGATACAAAACACGTAAAATATTGATGACTGAGAAAAATTATTCGTACAGCAATAATAGTAACAAATTCATTTGTACATTAAACACTTTTTCAATCAATAAATTAAAAAAGAACAATATAAATACAAAAAATAAAAAACAATATAAATAAAATAACTTGCAAGATCATCACCATTTTCTTCGTTGGAAATATATATTTAATTGTTTTAAATCGGTTGTTTGTAGTTTCGAACTTCAACTTTTGGTTTTAAATCGTTTTAAGCTGTTTCTTATAACTATAGTTACAGCCATTTGTAAAAAATACTAGACCTAAAATTAAAGATTTCAAAAAAGTATTTTTTAAATTTAATATACAGTGTAGTGTCATTTGGAAGGGTTGGTTATTAATGAGTTTTCATAATCTTTGGTAATATATTATCAGAGATATTTTGTATGGTGCCCAATAAAATATGTATACGGGCTGTATACATCTTAGTTCCGGAGTTTTTAGGTATATGTTGGGGATATACCTAATTAATTTCAATAGGTATTGCTAATTATTTATTTCACTGAAATAAAGTAATTTCACGTCAAACGCGATATGGATAACTTAATGCGCGTTACAGACTCACATTTGTTCCGCCATAGAGTATTCCGTATCCGCAACAAACGTTTTGAAGCAATATTAGATTGTTTAATCTGCCTTATTTATGTTTGCGGCATCGTAGCAAACCCGATAACCGCCCGGGCCCCAGTTATCAAAGTCAATAAACGAGTGCCCTAAGGGCGACTGACACATTTTGTTAATTAAATTTCCGAGTAGGACGGTAAAATTAATTTAACTGAAAGATATTAATAGACACTCATCCACGCATCGATGTTGCGGTTGAATTCCGATCGAGTATTTCTTGACAAAGTCAGGTATTTCTATATTATATCGTCAATTCATGTGTTTGAACTATACGCATTTCAAAAGGCTTCCATAATAGGCAATGAGCTATTCGACCGCCTGGCAGATAAATTAATAATGCCATTATTTGTATATATGTTATCTAGTGCATGCAGTAATATGCTTTTGGCGAACCATAACCTTATAGAGCGCATCCACGCGTAGCGGATAGGAGAGTTCCTATTAGCAGTTTTAACTTCTGAATTGTAGGAAGGTAATAGAATACTTCCCTCGGGGAAAAATGGTCTAAGAGAAAATTAAGTTATCAAATTTGACAGCAAAGCTTCTCCGATATATTTGAAGCAAAGGTCTTGGTTATGAAGTGCGTTTAGGTCGGAATGCGTCTAAGAGACATTGAAGGAAGAACCACATGGCCAAATGTGGTGCTCAAGTTCTTGGAGAATTGCTATTTCCGTGTCAGCTGATCTTAAAAAACAAAGCCAAACTTTTGAATTCTGATAATTATGAGGAAGCCTGTAAATGGATGAAATCGAAAAGTGAATGCCATGCTGGAAATGAAATGCGATGACTAATACGGCATTTCCCACGATCATAACATTGTACCAATATGCAAAGTGCGCATTATGGTTTAGAATATTGGAACCACGACTGGATACAGTGCCGAACTATCTATTATAGTTCGAACTATATGTTCTAGGACAGTGCTCCTAGAATTATACTGCATTAATATGTGTTGTATTCAAGAGACAAAATGGAAAGAGTCAAAATTATGACCAATCGGAAGAATAATGAATTATGAACTTATCTATAACGAAAAGGAAAGCACTAAAAATATAGGTGAAATAATTCTGGACTCACCTAACTGAAAAATAGTCGAAATTTCTGGAATTAGGTCTCTTAAATTTTGCCTAAATATCGTCCCATGCAAATTTTCCAGAATCACAAAACAGGAATTCTGGAAAGATCTTAGTACATATATGACAGTTATACCTACAACAGAACGAAGATATGCGGAGATTTATGGCTATGGAGGGGATGGGTATGGAGGCTGTTATCATTATTTTGGTTTTTCCATATCATCAGTGCAAGCAAAAATACTAGAAAACAGATAGATAATTTTCAAACTGACAAACAAATTTTAAACAAGTTAAACATTGTAAAGTTTTTTATGGCAAATTTTTAATTATGCGACATAGACTTCTGCTGGTGTCCCCCAAACCCATAATCAATGCTATGAACATACAATGAAAAGCTAGTAAAAGAGAAAATGAATAATTTTAGAAGAAATGTTGTAGATAATTATCCTCAAACTGTCACTCTCCGTTTCTGTTTGGACTAAATTCCAGAAATTGTGTGTTAAAGTGGCAAAACTAAGGTAGGCCATTGACAGACGAGCCATCGACGATGCCAAAGGTTTAAATTGGTTGAAAAATAATACCAAAGACAAAGTGTCGGCAAAGAAACGTTTTTTTTTTAAATTATAGCACGTAAAAAGCTCAATTGAAAAAGGGGAAGAGTGCATATGAGCTAAAAAGATCGCTACAAGATTAGTTGCTATAAAAAAATAACACGCACGAGACTGACCTGTATAAATGCCTAGAACTATACGCCAACACTCAAACATGATAATAGTTAAACGGGGATATAAGGAACTTCAAAGTAAGTAAATACCTAAAAAATTAGGAAACAATACACCAGAGGCTTTCATATATTTTGCTTGTGCTTAGTTTTTAATTCCACGTGAGTGAAGCGAGGTAATAGTTTATCATTAGAACCAATTAAATTTTGTTATTTTTGATAGTTATGCTGAGGGCGAAACTAATAAAAATATCAATTGGATATTATTATTGTTTGTGTATAGAAAAGGATGCATATTTGTTTATGACTCTATAGGCTAGAATTAAGTTCAATTATTGGAATACAAATAAGTTTCCATGGCTCGAATGTTTTTAAAATTATGAATTTATGTGTCAAGATATATTTCTAAACAATTAAGTTCATATTCCTAGAATATCATTCTTTTTAAGGTTTTTTTGTAGTCAAACTAGGAACTCATATCACAGCCTCATAGTTTTAAAAGTAGATTTGTAACAATTTTATTTGTAAGAAAATGTTATATTTTTTTCAATGTAGCTCCCCTTAAAATGTGGGTGAGTTTTTTCCATGCATTCTATAGAGGAGGACATCAATAGTCTAATTTACAGTTTCCTGATAGTCTAATTTACAGTATCCTAAAAGTCTAATTCACAGTTTCCTAATAGTCTAATTTACAGTTTCCTAATAATCTAATTTACAGTTCCCTAATAGTTTAATATACAGTTTTAATTTTTAAGCCTTTTTATGAAATATTAAGCTTTCAGTTGAGGTACAATGCGTCTCGATTCTTCAAAATTGTCATTAGAACTTTTAATTAAAATTATATCCACTAACTCGCCTCAACTAATAAAAGAGATTTAGATGACTATATATACTAATACTAATTGACTATGTACTAACACTAATTCGATGATTTAGATGACTATATATACTAATACTAATTGACTATGTACTAACACTAATTAGATGATTTAGATGACTATTATTATGACTATTATGACTATATATACTAATATTATTTATTATGATTTAGATGACTATATATACTAATATTATATATAGTCATCAATTAGTATTAGTATATATAGTCATCTAAATCATCATAAAATAATAATAGTATTATGACTATATGACTATTATGACTATATATACTAATATTATTTATTATGATTTAGATGACTATTATTATTTTATGATGATTTAGATGACTATATATACTAATACTAATTGATGACTATATATATTAATATTATTTAGATGACTATATATACTAATACTAATTGATGACTATATATACTAATATTATTTAGATGACTATATATACTAATACTAATTGACTATGATGATTTAGATGACTATATATACTAATACTAATTAGATGATTTAGATGACTATATATACTAATACTAATTGATGATTTAGATGACTATATATACTAATACTAATTGACTATGTACTAACACTAACTGAATCCAAATAGTTCAACTATTTGGATTCAGTTAGCGTAATATATAAGTACCTTGGAGTAAAATATAAATAAAGTTAGAAGAATTTTTTATTTGTTTCCACTGATTGAATTAAATATTGCCAACATACAATAAAACCTCTTATTATTCTCTAGTGTGCTTAGCTACAAAGCTGGCGTACCGATCGATAATGCCTTTAGTACCATTAACAGATTTGCAATTGATTTCACCTGGACCGTATTTAATATTAAAACTTTAATATCAAAACTTTAAAAATATTATGTTGCATTAAAACTAAGTTATTTTCGTAGAATATGTGTCGTGTATGGCATTAATCTACATTTTAACAATTATTTAAGATAATTATATTTTTCCTCTATCGTATAACATTTTGTCGATTTTATAGAAATTGATTTCGATTAAAATTGCAGAAAACAAGAAATTTCTCATGAAAATCAAATGTTTACTTCCTGGTGAACATGAATGCCTATGACAAAGATACAAATTATCACAAGTAATTATTATTGCATCTACTTAAAATTTAATTTTAAATAATATAATTTGCATTTAATTCACTTAATTATATATAATAGCACTTAATTAATATATATTTGCAAGTTTTATATAATTTTCGTGTCATTCGGGTTTCAGCGATAGTATTTGTCCTTTTCGAAAAATACGGTATCATCATAAATTTTGATATTTTTCGTACAATATTGTGAAATATAAGTTAATTAAAAATCAGTTTTGATAAAAATTCAAAAATTGATTGAAAAATAGGCCAGTTATAGGCTTCTAAATTTGAAGATACGGATAGGGTTGGGTATATCCCGGTCTCTTTTCCTCTTGTAGAATATAATGTGTAATATTAAAAATGACCTCACAACACAGTATTTCCGTCCTTCTTTAAAGATTACATTTAAACTTTTTTAAATCGATCAATTTTTAAGATTATTAAAATTTGTTTTCAATCTTCATCAGCTTGTACCTTGAAATTATGATTAATGAAATTAAAAAAAATTAGTCAAATACCCAATTATATAAATTATGGCGACCTGAGAATGAGTAAGCCTATTGAACATATTTGTCACTTTAATACGCATCCATTATATTGGTTTCTCCGTTCTCAAGGTAATAGTTTACAAGTTTCGTTTTATGTCATTTCTTTAATCACATGTCAAGATAAATTATCGGATAATAAATGATTTAGAAACATTTATCGTAAAGCGTTTCACAATCGTCTGATGTAATTATGATCTACATAAATGTGTTTATAGATAATTTTGTATCGTCTTATTCGTATATTTTTATGTCTAATCATATCTTTACTAAATTTGGTCGACGGGGTCTTTCTGTTTCATCTTTTTATGCAATATTTATACTTGATTTTAACGGATTAATGTTGCTATCGGCACATTGCGTTATGTGCGTAAGATTTATTTGATACTGATATGTAATTTTTGATAATTTATATTTACTTGGCTACTAATTTAGATAAATTAATTGTGCATCTTATAATTTTTAGCCTAAAATATTGAAGAAATAGAAAATATATTAAATATAAAATGTCACGAACGAAAGTAAGAAAAATGAGTAACAAGACAAAGAACTATATGTAAAATTAAGTCTTGGATTACTTTAATGAAAGGCAAGGTTTAATATGGTCTAATTTCTAAAAAGATACATATTAAGACGAGAAGTCATATTTAAAATAGAATTAAAGCGGTCTAATGAATAATTGTTTTCAGAATGACAGATTTAAGGTGAGGAAATGATTAGTTTTTAGTTCTCGATTTTGTTGCCGGAAATGTTGACTGTAACTAATAATTTAATCAATTCAGCTTAAAAATATAATTTTTCATAATTAAATTTCTTACGTAATTTAGCCAATTTTTTCCACTGTCTGAGTTTCGCTGCAGCATTAGTACCACGTCTAGTGTTGACATTGTGGACCCATTCCTAACTTTCCACTGATTACTACAAAGAAGTCCTCACTCCGTAGTATCACCTGGTTGTGGTCGGTGGCATCAATTAAAGTCTCAATTAATTATTACTTAAAAAACAATTGTTAGCAGTACCAAGAGATAAGTAACAGAAAAAAATCATTAATTCCACGGTAATTATATTCGTTTCCTCCCGTATTTTATGTTTTTTTGATGTCTTCTGTCGTCTTTTCTTGAATCATCTACAGCCAGCAATTTACAGTTGGAAAATTTGCTCATTTTGTGAAAGGTTTTTTTAGTGTGAATGAAAAAACTTTATTCGTTTTCAGTTTTTCGATGAATAATGTGAAACAATTAAAAAAAAATGTAGGGTTAATAAGGTTTTTGAAATATTTTCTACCTGCTTTCCATGTTGACAGTTCATTTGAAGAATGGTTTTAAAATTATGGGAATATTAGAGATCGTAACTAGTTTCTTTCCATTTCTACTATGTTTAGTTTGATGTATAAGTACATATTCCATAATTTGTGTCACGTCCACACGTTGGACGTGGATCTTTCTAATATTTCTTTTGTAGGTTACAATCGCGTATATTTCTAACGTAGCGCAGTAATAAGATATAGTCTAGCCTTTTAGTTTTGTCAGTTTTAATAAATTTTTTTTATTAAATATATGCTATTTTTTTTTAAATATTCGCTTTATTTACGATATACCATCAATGGTTTATCTGGTGATATTTTGATTATTCCAGTATATCAATGTTTTTATTCCAGTATAACAATGTTACTTCTTTACAAGCTTTTCTCTTCCGCTTTATGTACGATATACCATCAATGGTTTCTCTCGTGATATTTTGATTATTCCAATATAACAATGTTTTTAAAGAAGAATTTCTATACTTCTTTACAAATGTAGACATCTTTTATTATGAATTTAATTACGGTTGTAATATCATAGCTTCAATTAATGTAACACCACTTTTCTTTTTTTATATGTCTAATGCTCTTTAAAAGTTTTGTTCAAGATAGTCTAAAAATAAACGTACACATATGTATTAGTAAACACAATCTTTTAAAATATTTTTGCTAGGTATATAGAAATATTATATATAGAAATATTGCAAGAAGTTGGCCAGTATTTATTTACCTTTCGGTATTGCCGAACTTCATTCATAAATTAAATGGGTGAAAACCTTTTGGATTCATAAGTCAATATTATCCCGTACTGATAATCATTTTTAATATGAAAAGTTCTTATTTTCAGTTTAAGGCTATAACGTCTTCCGAAAGACACCATCTGTTTTAAAAGGTCGTCAATGGTGGTGGCAGAATTTAATTTGGATGAGATCATTCAGGAATCGTCTCCCTGATGTCGAGGAGGAGCTGTCCGAGAGCGCCTCTTCTGCGGGTGGCGACCGTAATAATATGAATTTTCAGGTAAGTTTAAGTAGGTATTTTGAGGTTCCCGTGGGATAAGTATAGAAACTGCAGATTCTCTGTGCATCTGCGATTAGCACAATACAGACGACGTAATTCAATTATAAGGTGGAAGGGAACGCGGAGGTTTCCTTTTGATGCATTTATCAGATTACTGGAACTACGCTACGATCATATATGCCGTGTATATAATAAATTTATTTTAATTTACGTAAGCTCGTGCTTTCTCGCGGAATGCAAGCTGCCTATTTGTTTTTAGGCGATACATTTTTGGTTTTTAGTTTTCTCGTGCTAATAAAGCACAATCATGCCAAGGTCTTATTTTGCAAATTAATGTACTTAATCTTATGTGATAGATATCTTTATAAAATGTTTTCCCGAAAACCAACAATGTTTAAAATGCAAGAGACTAGCGACTCGGAAAAATTTGAGAAAATCGTTGTTGAAGTTTTTGACAGAATTGATTTTTTAGTTTTTCTATTTTGAGTATCCTAAATTTTGAGGTTAGTAAAAAAAGATATTAATTAAAAGTCTTTAACACAAAATTTAATCGTAATTCATACACTAACTTAGGTACTAGATTAGGCACATGTCACACTTACAGACATTCTTAAATTTTATGTTTTACAATTTCAATAAACAAACAATCATCAATTTCGCTTATTATATAGCTTTTTTATTATTCGTTTTTTAATATAGTTTTAATAACTATGATGTATTTACCGTTTATAAGAGATTTATTTCGTAAAATTTACATTTTATTTGATGTCGTAAAATTGATGAGATCTAACGAATTCGAGATTAAAGCTTATTCGAAAATTTTGAAGTTAATGTATTTCGTCGAAATGGCAACAGTAAAAAGGATTACGTACCTGTTTAAAAAGTTAACAGTAAAAATTAATGAGATAGACCATCTGCAGGAACCAGCAAGGTTTTGCAGAGCTCTGCTAGAGAAGTGCAGATTATTGATTTAGATTTTTGCGTCTAAATTCATTGAATATTATACCTTTTAAAATTGTTATGTACCTGTTTGTTTGCCCTATGGTAAGATATATAATAGCGCAAGAATTTTATCCTCACACAACTCTAGTTGATAAATATCTGAAAACTATTCACGTTTTTTAATTTATTCACGTATTTTCACAGTTATTTGTGCACGTTTATTCACGATTATTCACGGTTATTCACGTTTATTCACGGTTGATAAATATCTGTAAACTATTCACAACTCTGGTTGATAAACATCTGAAAACTATTCGCGATATATATTTGAAAACTATTAACGAATCCTAGACGCTACATGGGCATATATTCAAGCATAAAGTTCTTTTGAAATTGACCAATAGGTTTTGATGACCTGTCAAAGAGTGAGTGGATGATTATATATTTTCACGACAAGTATCTCGGGATCTGTTTTAGATGCCACCTTAAAATTTGGTAAACATTATATTCTCCTATTCCTCTCCGGACAGGCGACATAAAACGGTATGAAACAGACGTTATACAAAACATACTTCTTGCATTTGCTGGAGCTGAGTTGTGGGGTGTCCAAAAAGCTATAAAGCGTTTCCTGTAAAAGAATTACTGTTTCGTAGTACGTCTTCGAACTTAGTGGTACGCTACCCTCCACCCAGATAAAATTAACACGTTTTTTATGATGTTTTAATTAATATGTGCTCTCCGTGTAGGCTTAATCAAAGAAGGCTGTGAAGTGTACCCAACTTGTTGTTTATTCTTTGCTTTCTTTCTGTATTAAAATATAAAGATAAGAAATATTAAACAATTACTGGAAAAATAAGAACAAACGTTTTGAAATCTTGTGTTACAATAGATTGTACGTTACTATTACAGATTAATTAATAACAAACAGACAATCATTTATAAGGATGCATTATAATACTTATAAATCTATAAATTTCTTAAAATTTTTGTCTGTTTTTTCTTTTAATTGATGTCACAATAATAGAAATATTTGTTAATTATTACAAATATTTTAATGTTCTTATTCTACTCACAAAAAAGTGTTTGTGAAGTAGATTCAGCAACAAAGGTTGGTATTACAAATTAATGGGTTCTGTTTTCATTTCCTTGAAGATTTTTAATCGTGGTATAAATGTCTTAATGTAGTTTGTTAAAGCTCCCAATACACCATCTTGGTTGATTGCCGGCTCGCGTGTCTCTATTGTAACCGAACTTTATGACCAGTAACATGTAAGTGCCGTCAATGGTAAACGTTATTTATGACAGTAATTGAGCATTCGCTATAATCAATTACTTCACTGTCATAAAGAGTGCTTCAGGATTAACAAAAATTACTAGAGTGTTTTAGGAAATAATGCTTTAGGATTAACAAAAATTACTAGAACAAATATTACTAGACTTAAATCATAAAAAGTACTTTAGAATTAACAAAAATTCGCTATAATTAATTACTTCGCTGTCATAAAGAGTGCTTTAGGACTAACGAAAATTACTAGAGTATTTTAGGAAATATTGCTTTAGGATTAACAACAATTACTAGAATGTAACAAAAATTACTAGAGTTTAATCCGAAAGAGTGCTTTGGGATTAACAAAAATTCGCTATAATCAATTACTTCGCTGTCATAAAGAGTCCTTACGATTAAAAAAGAAGAGTGCTTTAGGATTAATAAAAATTACTGTAGTAATCGTGAGTGTTATTACATCGTTTCAGAGGTAAGTACAGGCGAGTGATTGGAGACTATCAAATTATTCTTTCGTTTGGATGATATTTTTAAAAATTCCTCTGTATTAAGACCGTTCTGTTTTAACTTCTGTTCATCGATCAATAGAAAAGTAGAACCTGATTCTGTTAGGTTAAATTATTTAATCACTAAGCCTCCGATCTACTTGGGGACAAAATAAGAAAAAGAGATGAAATTTGATTCTTTGAAAAGCATGCTGACTTTATTATTTAATTTCTTTATTATTAGAAAATTTGCAATAGGGAAGAAAAAGAGTCATAGTTATGACAGACTGTATTTTGTTATAGTTTTAATTAATAGTGAAATATAAATAATTTTGCAAAACAACACGAAATTAGAAGATGCCGAATATCTTGTTCATATCATTCTTAATTCTGAATTGCAGTTCCACATAGTAATCAAGGCAACGAAAGGTGGAGTAGGTGGGACTGAAATCCAGGTTTCCGGAAGTACGCCATCTAAGACTTCATCTGAAAACAGTCTCCCGCCTATATCGATCACCAATTTATCCTCTGGAGGTATTGTTTCATTGTCGTTTTCTTTTTGTTTTGCAATAAGGTTATATTGTTGATGCAAGGTTACTCTTGTTCTGAATAACTGAAATCAACTTTTACCCGTCGCTTTGCTCACGTGGATTTTTCATGAAGGCGGATAGAATTACATGTAAATTTTGCGCTGTCGGGATACATACGCATTTAACATGTACATTACATCGTTCAGTAACACGTTTTAATCTAAACTTTTATTTTGTTGCGTAAAGATATAGAGTTTTATTTGATAAGAAATATCGTTTTTTTAAATCATGAAATTAATCTATACTAAGTTTAATGAAAATCCGTCTAGCCATAAACGGCTAGACGGATTTTCATTAAACTTAGTCTGATTGATTAACAAATGTCCCGAGACACATTTCGTTACCTTACTAGTCCACGAGAGCGAAGCTGCTAGTAACAATTTATATATTATTTCACTATATTAACTCTGTACTCTGTCTGTTTTATGACAATTTATATCAAGTTTTATGAAAATCTGTCCAGCTATTTAAACCTGATTGAGTAACGAACATTCAGAGACACATTTCGTGGTGATTGTAGTCCACAAGAGCGACGCCTCATATTTACTCTATACTAAGTTTCATGGTACTCTGTACCAAGTTTTATAAGAATCTTTTCAGCCGTTTATGCATGATTGAGTAACAAACATCAAGAGATACTTTCTACGGCATTAGTAGTCCAAGCGAGCGATGCCGTCTGCAACAGTATATTAACTCTACTCTAAGTT
The DNA here is from genome assembly GCA_039881145.1 of Druceiella hillmani. Taxonomy (NCBI): domain Eukaryota; kingdom Metazoa; phylum Arthropoda; class Insecta; order Lepidoptera; family Hepialidae; genus Druceiella; species Druceiella hillmani. The sequence continues at coordinate 6,822,426 of JAYKKI010000011.1, read as the reverse complement.
TTATAATAATCTATAGCAGGTTTTACAAAAATCTGTCTAGTTTTTTATTCATGATTGAGTAACAAATATCCAGTGATACTCTTCTTGGTCTGAGTAGTCTATGAGGGAGCAGCCACTAGTTATAGATTATGTGTTATTCGACCATACTAAGTCTATACCAAGCTTTATGAAAATTTGTTTAGCCATTAATACATGATTTAATACCAATCATTCGGATACATTTTTCGTGGTATTAGGTTTCCACCCAATTGAAGTTGTTAGTAACAGTCTCTCTTAAGTTACCATATTTTCTCTGCATTAAATATTATAAAAAGTTTTAGGAAAATTTGTCCAGCCGTTTATACACAATTGAGTAACAAACAGCTTTAGACACTTTTCGAGGCATTATTTTGACGTGAAAATGTTTTTAAAAAGTTTCCCATACTAAGTTTCCGAATTAGTGAAAAAACGCTTTCTTTTGTTGTCTTTCATATTTATATTTCGTGACTTAAGGGTTGTAGTGCAAAGAGGTGCGCGCATATATTCCGAAAATAGACCACTACCACGTAAGCTAACTAAAACGCAACGTGTCTTTTAGTGAGCTTATGTGACCAAGCGAGGAGAGCGGTGGTAGGCGGGTTAGTTCGAAAAGTGTCTCGAAATTCACTCTGCGCAACCAAAGAATTAGTCATAACACCGCAATGGAAAGGGTTACACGAGTTATTTGTAAGTCCACATATAGATATTAAGGTATTATAAAAAGTAAGCTAAGCAAATAAAAATGAAGTGGGTGACTGAAAAGTTGTGCTGGTGGAGATTTTACAAAACCTTCGAATATTGCTTGTTTCAGGTAATGTCGCGCAATTACGAAAGTATTTGGCTCCAGAGCCGATCTGGTGGTCCATGAAATACGTTTTCACGGAAAAAAATTACGGTGGTGTAGCGATACTACTCGTTCAAATTTTTTTTTCATCCGGGCGAAATTGCGAGTAATGGTCGCGTATCTCACGTTACTGTGTTAACTCTACTTTATTCAGCCTATTTTATATAACAAATATTCAAATATTCGCATTTATAATATTAGCAGGATATAAATAAAACTGGATCTAGTTTTATATGTTTTTATATTTTTTTAATATCAATATAAATTGTTTAAGTATAAATTGTTATGAATCAGGGCAATATTACACACGACCAACGTTACCAACCGTTCGGTTTTCAATCGGACTGCCAATTTGAAACGATTTAACCATACAATATTTATAAGGGATTTATAAGTTGTGTTATATTGGACGTAAACGTTTTTTAAGAACGATATTTCCATTTTAGTAATCGTGGTGTGTTGCGTTGACCACAAGTTTGTTAACCTTTGACGATGGACGGAACCCTGTGGGGCGCCGCGCCCTCAAAGTTTGCAAGTCTGGTAATTGAATGTTTGTTACTCAGTTAGGTATAAACAAACTAGATATATTAGCATAAAGGGTTCGATTTCCATCTGCCTGTAAAGCTGGGTTGGAGTGACATTTGTAATCACGTAGCTAATATGCTACAGATCAGTGACGGGCAGCAGCGCGCCACTTGTGCGGTGTATATTGCCCAGTGTGGTGATTAGAGGTATTACCTCCAATTATATAATCTTTGAAGTGGCTTATGCCCAGCAGTGGGTTAAGACAGGTTATTATTAATAATGGTAGACTGAGACAGGTTATTGTTAATGTTAATGATGGTAGTAATTTTTAATTGTTGTCGTGATAAGATAGTGATAAACCAGGTTTTTTTTATAATTAACATTTGTAATTTAGCCACTACTTCTTATGGCTATTCCAAAATTAAACTTTCCAAGTCAAATGGTTCTCTGAAGAAATGGCTGTGACAAATAGCGACTGAGGCTATCGATTTTTTCCACTTTATAACGGAAAGCTAAAAACGTGATAAGAAATAATAAAAAGCCTTATTAGGTTAATAATAATGATGTCGGCTACGAAAATTCGGTACTTATATTGGGAAATTCGAGACTTATATTGGAAAATTTGATATTTATTAAAATAAGCCTACAAAATACTAGTTTTTTTTTATTTCAAGTCGTTTAAATAGACCAATTTCGAATTCACACTCTTAAAGCGATTTACTGATCTATGAAACTTGCAAGCCCGACGGATTTACCGAAAAAAAAACAAAGAATGTCAATGATAGTTAACAGTTTATTTTTAATTCCTTTAGGCAATGACTAAAAAATAGAATATTAAAAAAACCGACTTCGAAAAAGTATATACTAAAAAGTGTAAAATTACTAATACATAATAGGCACCTACTTATTCACAATAAATTACTAAGTTACTTAGTTTTGTAGTCGATGCCAGCACTGCTGATCAAATTAAACAAATGCAAAATATTATGTTATATATGACGTATATAAAAGTTTTACAAATTTTGGTTGACAGTGTTGGCACCGACTACAAAAATAAGTAACTTATTGAAATAAGTAACTTATTGCGAATAAGTAACTTAGTTATTTGTTGCGAATAAGTAACTTAGTTATTTATTGCGAATAAGTAACTTAGTTATTTATTGCGAATAAGTAGGTTCCTATTTTGAGTTAATTATTTTAAACTTTTTAGAACCCACTTTTTTTAAAGTCTATTTTTTAAAAAACTATGTTATTTTACAATGTTTAGTGATTAGTGGTATTAATTACCACACTGCATCTAACATTCGATTATTTTATTTCTTAGAATATTGTATAATTGTTAAAGGTCGCCGGCAAAAGCTGGTATATAGATAATTTTCTCTTTGTCTAAAGTTGGTTATCAACAACATACAGAAACGAAGCAATAGCGGTTGCAGTGAGTGGTTAGCTGTTAATAGTTGAGGAGTTCATTTCTCTATATCCGAAGTTCATTATCAGATCTATCAAAGTAATAATTACCAGTAGCAAGTATCTTGAACCACGATTGATTTACTTCCAAGACGTTACATTGTTTATCTCCAGAACTCATCATCAGACCCCTGACTTGTAGTAACAACTATCTTCAATCACGGTTGACTTACTGCCATTCGTTAAGGAGTTCCATTGTTCATTGTCGGACCTCATCATCAGGTCATTACAAAAAAGAATCAAGCAAATTGCTCTAAAAATCTCGGAGATATCGATATATATAAATACAAAAAAAGGGTGCGTGTACTTATGTACGCGCGTGAGAAGTTATACTTCTTGGGCATCATTAAATAATACATACGGATAGATAACCTCAATTATATTGGAGCACTTGAAAAAGTCTATAAACACAATTCACTAATATTTACGAATAGTAAATACATTAATCAAAATATTGAATTTAAATCACTACTGAATATAATTTATCAGCACATATATAAATCGCACTTATATGAAACTAAAACACGTGTGTGAATGTAGACACTAGAAACATGTGGATAAATACTATGAATATGAAAACAGTGAACAGAGGCGACGATGGTGCCAATAGCTTTTGTTTCGAGACTGCAACCGCTGCAACTTCATACTGTAACTTTGTGTGACGAATCTTGAAATTTCACTCTCATCATTTTTTCATAACGCGCCTAAAGAAGTATAACTTCAAAAAAAATTAGTGCGTTGTATAAGTACGCATCGTATATATAATCCACCTTTTTCGAAGTCAGTTAAAAAGCGATCTACATTGATTAGTTTTTGTAACAGTTTTTAAAACGATTTTTCGTACTTCGTTAGATAGTTATCGTTTTTATAAGTATTGAATTAATTTTGTAGAAATTCGTTATAATATAATTTTTCACAACTGAATGAAATTACGTGATGTAGTGTTATTTCTACTTTATTTAAATTCTTTGCCACTATCTAGGTTTCGTTGTTTGACAACATATTCAGGTGGGCTATAAGCAAAGATTTTTACAAATACAACAAAAAAAAAACAAAATCACGTAGTTTTATTTGGTTGAGAAAAATTAAATTAAACTTGTAAAGTCCTAAAGCTTGTCAAAAATGTCTTAGAAAAGTCAGGAAAAATGATCCCATGCAAAAAAGGATATAGAGTCAGTACAAAATCGAAATTTTTTTTAAGTAAACACACCTGTGGATGGCTAGATTTAAAAGAAGTATTATAGCTTCAGTTTATTCTTTTACAACTCGCGCACTGATAAATTCTTTGATTATGAATTGATATCACTAGCAATCATATCAATATCTGGTGGATTACTATCAGTAACGACTGTGCTGGTACTGTAGCACTCACATCAATGCTTGCCTGTAATACGTAAATCTGCACTGGTACCAGCCTGAGGGGCATCCTCGCGTTTACGTTTTTTCCTCTCTCTACAGAAATTAATTAGTTCGGCGTCAGTTCGTAAATGAATCAGCCGCCGTTTGTTTAAATTATGTTTGTGCGAATTGGACATATGTCCAGATAAATTTTTAATTATTTTTCAAATTTTGACTTTTGCAGTTTCGAAGGAATTGGGCCGGAAGAGGCTAACATTTGAATATTTTGAACATTTGAATATCTTTGAGTATTGATTATTGAGATATTTGTGGCTTAATACACTTTAGTATTGTTTTAATTAAGTTTCTATCTGAAACGTTCCCGGAGAAAAATGTTTATGGAAATTTTTGGCTATATTTTTAAAATTTTCTTCCATAAAACTTTAAAATAAATAATTTTTCACTAGTTACTCTTCTAATAGGTATCCCACTTGAACGAAAAATTAAAAAAAAAGTTCAAATAGTTTAGTCGCCTCCTAAAAAATTTCCACGTGATTATAATTGCGTGTTAACTTATGATATATGTGGTCACCTCTACTTTATCACTGTATACCCTTAAGGGTTTTTCGGACTTTTGAATTTTACTGATTCACTGCTGCAGCTCTATTAATAAAGACGACTCTTTATTCTCAAATATCGATTTTTTGATTAATCGACCTCGACCGACGGTTCGTATTTAACTAATAAAGAACAGAAGCACTGAAAAAATAATCGGTCGTCTGATGATGAACAGGAACGAGAATATCTAAACCAAAACAAAATAGTTGGGGTGGTCTCAGAATTTTGGCTATCGTTACAAAAATTATGTATTTTTGAATACGCATTTCTTATTTGCTGACAATCCATTTAATACTAGGAAATCATTGAGGAGAATTCAATATTTAAAGACTATATACCTGGTGAGGAAATACGTAGAATATGTAAGAAAAAACTAGTAGGTTTACCGTCAAAAGGTCGACAAGCTGCGCGGCGCTTGTAATAAATAAAAAGTTGTTAGTTGATGCAATGTTTGATTGAATAATTGTTTTGTAATATAATAAATTAAAATTAATTATATTAAAGAATAGTCGTTATTAGAAGAATAGGATTCTTAAAGTAAGAAACCTATGCAAACCGGTACTTATACAACGCTATTTAGATTTTGGATTATTGTTGTTAAAATAAACAAAAAACAAATAATTTCTTGACAATATTTTTTTCATTCTCAAGTGTAGTATAAATGCTTCGATAGTTCTAAAGATCGTTTGAATATTGAATCTTTAATTTATTTTCCAAGGCTAGAATCTGAGTGATGATCGTTTTCTTCTCCAGCGAAAAAGTCCAGCCCTAACTATAAACGCCATCTGCTATCAAGTACGGATCTCCAACCGCGCAATTCATCTCCGGCGCGCGTCACTATGGCACAGCGCTCTCGCTACCACACCGGATGCTGCGGCGGAAATCGAGTCGCAGATTCGCGTCCTGCTATTGTCAGAAAGCATATCTTCAACAGAAGCGGCAAGAACTCTGGTCAGTAACATAGTATTACTTGATTACAATTTTACATGTTCTCCCAATGGAGCGAAATGACATCTTTTCTACTGAGGTGGATAATCCCATAAAATTTCATTGCTGTTATGGCATCCTGTCTTCTTGGAAAGGTGAAAACTTTGTGTAAATTGGAACTTGTTTCCTATTGCACGTATGAAGAGTGGTCGTTGCATTTTAAAGTTCAGAAGTTTCATTAATTTTATTACGACTTATGAAAATATTTGTGTCATTCTTATTTCTGAAAATAGTAAGCTTGCTGGTACGGTTTGACAGAAGATTGTAACTACTCAACAAGATTTGGGTTAAGCTTTACACCCGAAAAAGTTTGCAAATCTCAAAAAGTTGTAAAATTTAAGATTTGTTAATAAATTTTTTTTGGTGTACTTTTTTTAAATTGTTACTTCGTACTTTAAGAAATTTTATTCAGTTAGATTATTTTTATTTTCTATTCTTAACATCACTGAGAATGCTTTGGAATAATTGGAAATGGATTACGATAAATTTCTTTTTTGCAAGTTTCAAAATTGCATTAAAAATGTAAATTAGGACCTATAAATATTGAACAATATTGGAGACATACACTAAAACAATATTGGAGACATAAACTGAAACAATATTGGAGTTTATGAAAAACAAATTTTCGTTATTAATTCATTTTTTCTTTACTCACAAAAAAATCTACAATAACTCTGACTTTTGCGTGACTCAATTTTTAATTAATTACTTTTAAACATCAGCTAACATTTCCAGCAAATTAAAATAAAAGTATCTCTACCTGAGTAAATCTTCGGCGAGCTTGAGCTGGTACCCTTTTGATTTAAAACGTTTATTATTATTCAATTTATTTTTATCAGTTACTTCATTTTTATTAAAAAAGGGAATGCTTATTATTTCTTGAGTTGGATCATTAGAAGATAAACGAATAAATAATTTCGGAAAAATGTGAATGAAGAAAAATATGTGTTCCAGACAGACACCCAAAAAGGTAAGATATTTTTTATTACCATATTTTATTTTTTTTACGTTTTTATTGTTTTAATAGATATTATTTTTTGAAATTTTTTTAAGATCACGATATCAAAATATATTCTGGAGCAAAAGAAAAGATAATGGCAAGTTTTACTAGAGTATTAGGTATTCCACAGTCATCGGTGCGAATACAAATGAAACTTTCATAAATATTCAGAGGATTGACAGACAAACAAAACATATTAGGACCCTTTATAGCTAGAACTTTTTGTTTTGTATTATTTTGGCTTCAAATACTGCGAGTAATTTCGGATGAAACTTTACTCTGTAATCAAAACCTTAACAAAGTAAATATCGATAAACAAAATGCTATGAAGTTGGTAGCAATATAAATACTTTTGATTAAAATAATATTAATTTAATTTTTTCCATTTGTTTGATCAAAACAGTATTGATTTTCAGCAATGTTTCTCTCACAATAAGTTACATTGTAATTTTTTTTTGCAATTGGAATTACGCTTGTAGTCAGGATCACTCATGTGTCAAAGTGATGTGCATTTTCATCATCAATTCTGAGTAAAATATTGTCTAGAAGTTGAGCAGGTGGATTTATAAAAAAATCAGTATAATTTAAAAAAATAATATGTTCAAAAATACTGTTTGTTGAACGTTACTCGTTATATTACTGCTTTACGAAAAAAAGTATTCTAACCGTTACACTTAATCCGTTTTTAACATCAATATTTTTTTCTCTTGCAATAATCTAAAACATTTACTAATATTGTCAGGAAAAATGTCAAGCAAATTTTATAGTAACAATATTGTTTTTACCAATTATTTTTACCCACGATGGAAAGGAGATTGTGCATGCGTTTAAACTAAGAGGTAACGGAAAAATACATACAATGTATATGTGGGTCTTTTGCCACCTTTTCTGTACAGCTGCTGAACCAATTTTCATGTGATTTTCTTATTTGGAAACTGATATTGGAGGGTTAGTTTTTTCACGTCTGTGAAAGGCTCTCGACCACTATTGCAGTTATAAAAGTCCGAGGTTTACTGCAAATGTTCAATTTTATCGGGCAGCTCCCTACCTGAAACCTGAGGATCTATTGGTGATCAGGCTATATAAAACCCCGGAATCTACAGATCACACCGGAATCTTAAAAAAATAAAAAGTAAAAAAAAATCTTCTGCAATCCATAAAATGAAATGATATTCCATATACGACCATTATATCTTGCGATATTAAATTACATAATTCGTAATAAAACATTTACGAGGTATTAGACCTGATTATTTGGTGTATTGGTCATAAATTATATTATTGCCAATTACAATGATAACGGTATAAATGTCAAACTATACTACGATCTAGCTGGTATATGTAAATACAATTAACACTTCGTTTAGATTCCTTTAAGCTTTCTTCTCTTTCCTTCCGACGTTTGAACGTTCCAAATGTCGGAAGAATACACTCTCACACATACACACACATACAGACATACATACGCAAATTTATTTGCTGTGATTGACTAAAAGAGATTACTTATGTAAAAACAAATTCACCATATTCACATCAATTCACATTCAAGACGAAATCTATATTAATATATAAAACAGACAATTTTCTTCTTTCGTTCGTGCTATTCTTTGGACCAGAAGTTTGATGTCATAAACGCTTTGTGGTAGAAAGTCTATATTTCCCATGAGAATACAGGTCATATATTATTTCGGATAGAGGGGATAGAGAAGTCGAGGAGAGTATAGCTTAAACGGTACAAAGTAGATAGAGATCAGTTCATACCTCCAAAACTTAGAACCTGATGATAATTAGAGTATTAAATATTCACCTGAATCTAATGACCTAAAAGGCGAATTTTCTGGTAGCTATATAGCTATCTAGAGTATTGATTATTTAGCTCTGATCTAAATAACATAACACTACATCATCTAAAGACCTAACTTTACTGAGAGTTACATAGGCAAACTTTTTATTTCCTAGTATTAGATAATATTAATCGATATACCAAATTACAAAATCATAATAAATAATATAAAAAACTAACACAATAACTAAATATTGTTAATATGATTGTTACTAATTTTAGGTAGATACCAAACTAATACCAAAAATAAACAAATCGCATTAAAAATGTCGGGAAATAAATTTGTCCGCTGTCTATGATTATAATGTTATCTATTTTTTGATCTGTGTCGATTGTCGAGTAAGTAAACACAAACACTGGTCACGCACGATGGTAAACAAATATTCGATCTTATTGTTATTCATGACATTTAATATACCTACACTTGTATATCAACTTTATAGCTATGTATGTTGTGTTTAATAATATGATTGGTAATTTAAGATAAAAAAAACTTTTTAATTTCTTAGATACTTATAGCAGTTTACTTGTTATGTAAAATTTATAAATAGTGATTACGAAGTATACAAGAAAAATACATTTTAGTTGAGATTCATTGTTTCACCTTTTCTGGAGATCACATTTATTTTTCTATACTATAGTTTTTTTTAGATTTTAATTTTTTTTATTTTATGACAAGTTAAAACCTATACGCTAAGGGGCTCCAAATCGCTGGTTTCTTTTGTAAATGTTTTAACAGTAATATTTTATGTGGAGGATAATAAATTATCTATTATTTTTCCAGCAATACAGTTTTCTTTATGACGCAACATTTTTTCAAACTATTTTTAATTTTTCCTCATTAACTTTTCTTTATGACGTAATTATTACATGTCTAGGTCAACCCACGTCTACGCTAATTTGTCCCAATAAAATACGAGGGTTTTATATAAAATTAGATTTTGTTGACTGCTTTCGCTTGTTATGGAAAATAAGCTTGTTAGGGATTTGACAGAACATCTCTTAAAATAACTTTTATCGCTTGACAATAACTCGAATCAGCTTTTCCACAGCGGCGCTTTGTATTACATTCACTATATATGTGTGCATAAATATAATTGTATATATACATTTATTGTATCAATAAATATCTAGTGTTTATACTTTGAATAGTTTGGAGATAACATTTTCAAGTCAATTTTATATTTGTAAAATAGCAATGGGTCAAAATTGTTGACCATTTCTTCAAATTATATTTGGAATCAAATCTGTAAATAATATGCATCGTTGGAAAATAATGATCTAGTTCTATGCTTAAGTACAGTTTTAAGGTATACAGATTAAGGTGTACGTATTTACATGCGGTTTCCCAGATTGACCTGAAAACATAAACAATATTGTCAGCAACGCAGGAATATATTGGCCGGGTGCGGATTACAGAGTGGGCGTAAGGAAATCGACCGCAGCGCTCGCTGTGGCGGAAACTGAAATATCTAAAGGCGCCTGTTAAATATTGTCATAGATACATAATTTATTTAGTTACATCGTTTTGGAACCAGTGCAGTACAGCCAAAATGCGAATATCTATGATTTTTTAATGACACGATATATATAAACAATTAGGTCTCGTTCGCGATTATGTTATTATGAAAAATTGATTGGATAACAACAATTAGGTACTCTCAATAATACCTCTATTTCCTGTATTGCAAATTTTTTTTTACTATTTTTAGTTTAAATTTATAATTATATGCTACATATTTAACAAACATATAAATATGAAAATAATAAGAGAAAAATTTAAATAAGAAATTAATAAAATCTTACAAAATTTAAAAAGATGACGTCTATCTCATGTCTATGTTGGTAGAAATAAGTAATAGAACAAATATTCAATTCTATGTTGGTAGAATAGGATATTTTTGTTAATATCAAAAATATTCAATTCTACCAACCTTCAAAATTTATTATTAAATGTTTAGTTTATTACTTTTTATAATTATAAAGTAATAATTAGGAACAAATGCATTTTAGCAACAATGAAAATTTAATTGTTTATCAAAATTCATTAAATTTTAAGTAACTAAAAACGATCCATGAAATTATAATTAAAAGTTTATATATCATAAACTAAATATTTGAACGTCGTAATACTTTACGTCGTAATAATTTTAAAATTTACACAGCATTAATAATTTTTAATACTATGTAAATTTTTTTTTCTCTTCTTTAATTATTATTATTAACATTTCTGTTTAGATGTTTGTTGAGTGTGTAGTATAGACATGCAAATTTAAAGTGTAAATAGGGAAAAATTCTTCGGCAATAAAAAATAAAGATATTCAGCGTGAGCAATATTTTTATAAAAAAAATTTCATAACAGTCATTTTTATGTATATCCTTTGATAAAAAAATCATTTTTGCTATAATGTACTCAAACCTCAGTTTTTATACATCAAAAGAAACTTTTTGTAATGTGACACGTTAGATATCGTTATTAAATTATTAGTAAATTGTAAAAATACTTCAAGAAAAAACAAGTTTACATCAAATTAGAAATTAGATAAAAAAACAAATGAATAGCTGCTGTTAAAGGCATTACTTCTGGCGTTGTTTGTAGTTGTAAGGTTATAGTATGGGTAATACTACTGTGTCTACTAGTCTATTCTGCGGGTAATACAGTGATTATTGTACTCATTTTGTAGAGCTGAAAAAAGGATATTATTTATGTGTATTCTGGGTACAGACAACCAAAATCTTGTTATTATTCTTTAATAAAAATATTTATTTAGATATTTTCCTCTACTTTACAATAAATAGCAAGGCAAACAATTTATTATATGACTAATATTATTTTATCGAAAACATATATAACAATTATTTTTTTTGGACAAAAATAACAAAAAATCAATTGACAATGAATAAATTTTTATTAAGTAAACCAAAAAACAATATAAAGAAAAAATACATGTAATATAGGCCACGGTTGATGTCTCGTTATTTTTATATTATTCACGTAAACATTTACGAGAGCCCTTAATTTGAATCGTACTAATTAAATTGACGCGCCTTTATAGTTGCAGGCGCTAGGTAGCGCTGATGTCATGCATCCCTCCAATAATTATACCATAGAGTAACCAATATTTTTATAACCTACACTGGCCATCGACACTTATCCGTAGAATTTACGACCATTGATGACGTTTAAAATTAAAATTTTTTTTTATCATTTGCTATTAAAAATTATCTTAGTATTTTCAGTATTTCATGGTATGTTCCCTTTAAAATTATTTTTAATTTATTAAAATATGCGTCAGTACAGAATAATTAAAAAAAAGAAAACATTGAAACGTCTGAGTAATCGAGTGCGAAATATGTCTGGTTATGTTTTGGTTTACTGAACAAAAATTTAATATTGGGAATTAGAGTTGTATCAACGATGGGCTACGCCTTTTGGAAACTAATTAAAATATATTGACTGGCAAACGAATATTCAGTGAGACGACATCGTGCAGCTAGGAGGCGACTGCGGAATGTCTATAATCAAATACGGCCTTCTATTAAGTTGCGATCGCACTTGCACGACAAAAGCGAAGCGACAGCGGAAGTGGTAGCTCAAATGTGTATGCTTTATAAGACCACCTGCAGTGTGGCCTTTGAGAGAGTAAATAGCTTTGCTTCGCAGATACTATTTTATTAAAAACGACTTTTTCTACACAAATTTTGTACTGAATTTTTATTTCATACATATTTTTGCCAATTCTTTTTCCGTACAAACTATGTTGTTATTAAAATTATTTGTTACCAGTTCTTTTTAATTTGACGAAAATTTTTTGGGCTTAATCATAAGAATACCAATTGCGAAATATTAAGTTAATAACACAAAAAAGATAAGGAACTAGATGTTTTAATATTACATGCGTCAGCCATTTGTCGTAGTCAGTAAAGGCCTTTTAATTTTTACAATAATGACCGCTTGCGGCTTTTTTAAACTGTTAAATACGTTGTACTCTTTATAAATACTCTTTAATTAAAACAAATTTCATATTTCAGTTTTAATGAAGGGCATTGCAGGCTTTTCCATAAGAGCTTTACAGGTCTTTACATAAGATCATTGCAGGCTTTTACATCACTTCCACCCATTTCCGTCCTCTTTCCAAATACGTAAATGTACGTTTCTTGCAATGCGAGCGTTAAAAGCTCTCGGATTATAGTAGCGGGTTTATTTTAAAATTTTCCATGTATCTCTTTTTGTAATTATCTTTATTTAGTTTTCTTTTCTCACTTGCTTCAATTTATTTATTTTTTCCACAGTATATATTAATTCATTTTTCTTACCGTATGTTTATATAAACTCTAGTGCAATAGTGTCAAAATGACATCGATCCATTTAGGATCGCCCATTTTTTACCGTATGTTTATATAAACTTTAGTGCAATATAACTTATGTTTATATAACTTACCGTATGTTTATATAAACTTTATGTTTATATAACTTACCGTATGTTTATATAAACTTTAGTGCAATAGTGTCAAAATGACATCGATCCATTTAGGATCGCCCATTTTTTAAGGAATCTTTCACAGGAATCGAAGAGTGAAAATAAGGATTATGAAAAATATGATTTGAACTCTGTAGAATTAGGTGATATCTGCACTGTATCTGTGCGTACCACCAAGTTTCGAGTCGCACTAACGGACTCTGCACCCTTTACCCGAAGTTACTGACACCTGCGAAGCGTAAGCAGCTAAAATGAACCTTCCATATCTGAGTCTATTAAATGTAATGCATGAGAAGAAGAAATACTACATAATAATATAATGCCAATTTCAAGTTTGCATTTATAGAAGTTTCTGAAAAATTTGATATAAAAAATCGTCAATTTCATCGCTCGGCAGACAGATCATAAAAATTTACAGGCCACTCTCTAAAGAGATAGAAAGTTGGTTCTTGTGTAGCATTTAGGACACCAAAAAAGGATTAAGTCCGAAATCTGGAAATTGTTGGCTACATTACATTTGTTGGATACACAACATTACGTTACAGGTTTCAGACATACGTACGAGGTTTCTGCAGCTATTTAATTGTACAGTAAAAACAGTTGCGGCTTTAGAAACCCATACCTATTCTGAATTATAGTTTCGCTTAGTTCTCCTATGGTTGTATAAACTTTCTATGGTTTTGTTTTATATTAATACAGATAGTCTATTTCATTTTGTTCCTTACTTGTTGGTTTTAAAAAACTCATTTCATTTCGAAGTCATTCGAAATTTAACGATTTTTTTTTAAAAAGTTGTCGATTAATTTTTTATATGAAAGTCTTACAAAAAAACCTACCTGCTATAAATCATCTTATGTGCCCATAGGCTTATACATGTGCCAGGTGATGATGGATCATGTTTATTTCATGTACTATTCTGTGTATGGAAGTGCAGAATACACTTCTATAGTTAGATTATACATTATGCAACATGTAGTAGTTCTTTGTGGAGCGTCTCGAGTTTATACTTGTAACGAACGCGGTCAAAACTATTCTAACATCGAACTTTATACTTGCATCATGTTCTAGATGGCTATTTATGGACCATTCAAAGTATATGAGAATTATGTGCTCAGGCATCGATTCCATAATGAAATTGATAGTTTGTTTACAGCTTGTTCATAGTTTGTCGGAGGCATGTATTAGATATAAATTGAGTATTATAAATAGGGTGTATATCCATTAAACACAAGACTATGTATGTTTGGCATACGCTGTAATATAAATAAAAGCCAGGAACTTAGTTTCTATAATGTGTTAATTGACATGGGGTCCAATGTTTTTTCTTATGGTCGAGCTCACGTCGCTTTGTCTAGGATGAAGGCGTTTGATGGCGTTCCTTTAATTATATCTGCCATAATAATAAAGTATAACATTTATAACAATATAACATTTTAAAACATTTATCCCTCTTTTAATGTAAAGAAAAGTTTTAATGGCTTTATAGATGGCAAAGCGATATAGAAATAGGAATTTATTGTGGTCAAGTTCAACGTCGCGATAGATATAGTATTCGATAAATCTAGAAGCGAAGCTCTAACGCACTAATATACACTTCTCTGGTAAAGATCTCGGAGAACTTGCCTGTTTTTACTGCTTCTTTTTAAAGAGAATTCGATCCTCTTTAGAGTTATGATTTTAATGGAAGAATATTTGTAAATTAATTTCCTATTAACTGAAGTTATTAAGGTTTCAATTAAATCAAGTTTGTGTTTTAGAAGCCAAACAGTTCTTGAAAAAAAAAATAAAAAACACGTATTATTTTTGCACTATTAATTCTATATTTTATTTTGAATTTATCTGTTATTGGGAAGACTGCACTTTCAGTTTCCGCTTTTCTTGCTTGGCAACGAGCAGATTAATATTTTACATTAAAATCAGTATTTTTTCAACATATTGCATGTTAATCCAGAATATGTCTATGGTATAATTATTGGCGGGGTGCATGACAGCGCTACCTAGCTCCTGCAACTATAGAGGCGCGTCAATTTAATTTGTACGAATCAAATTAAGGGCTCTGGTAAATGTTTACGTGAATAATATAAAAATAACGAGACATCAACCGTGGCCTATATTACATGTATTTTTTCTTTATATTGTGTTTTGGTTTACTTAATAAAAATGTATTCAGTATCAATGGTTTTTTTGTTATTTTTGTCCAAAAAAAATAATTGTTATCTATGTTTTCGATAAAATAATATTAAGTTATATAATAAATTGTTTGCCTTGCTATTTATTGTCAAGTAGAGGAAAATATCTAAATAAATGTTTTTATTAAAGAATAATAACAAGATTTTGGTTGTCTGTACCCAGAATACACATAAATAATATCCTTTTTTCAGCTCAACAAAATGAGTACAATAATCACTGTATTACCCGCAGAATAGACTAGTAGACACAGTAGTATTACCCATATTATAACCTTACAACTACAAACAACGCCAGAAGTAATGCCTTTAACAGCAGCTATTCATTTGTTTTTTTTATCTAATTTCTAATTTGATGTAAACTTGTTTTTTCTTGAAGTATTTTTACAATTTACTAATAATTTAATAACGATATCTAACGTATCACATTACAAAAAGTTTCTTTTGATGTATAAAAACTGAGGTTTGAGTTCATTATAGCAAAAATGATTTTTTTATCAAAGGATATACATAAAAATGACGTATTTAAAAAATAGGATGCAGTCGTGAGTATTTTGTTATGAAATTTTTTTTATAAAAATATTGCTCACGTTGAATATCTTTATTTTTTTATTGCCGAAGAATTTTTCCCTATTTACACTTTAAATTTGCATTTCTATTCTACACACTCAACAAACATCTAAACAGAAATGTTAATAATAATAATTAAAGACGAGAGAAAAAAAATTATATAGTATTAAAAATTATTAATGCTATGTAAATTTTAAAATTATTAGGACGTAAATTATTACGACGTTCAAATATTTAGTTTATGATATATAAACTTTTAATTATAATTTCATGGATCGTTTTTAGTTACTTAAAATTTAATGAATTTTGATAAACAATGAAATTTTCATTGTTGCTAAATTGCATTTGTTCCTAATTATTACTTTATAATTAAAAAAGTCCTAAACTAAACATTTAATAATAAATTTTGAAGGTTGGTAGAATTGAATATTTTTGGTATTAACAAAAATATCCTATTCTACCAACATAGAATTGAATATTTGTTCTATTACTTAATTCTACCAACATAGACGTGATATAGACGTCATCTTTTTAAATTTTGTAAGGTTTTATTAGTTTCTTATTTAAATTTTTCTCTTATTATCACCATTCATATTTATATGTTTGTTAAATATGTAGCATATAATTATAAATTTAAACTAAAAATAGTAAAAAAAAATTTGCAATACAGGAAATAGAGGTATTATTGAGAGTACCTAATTGTTGTTATCCAATCAATTTTTCATAATAATATAATCGCGAACGAGACCTAATTGTTTATATATATCGTGTCATTAAAAAATCAGAGATATTCGCATTTTGGCTGTACTGCACTGGTTCCAAAACGATGTAACTAAATAAATTATGTATCTGTGACAATATTTAACAGGCGCCTTTAGATATTTCAGTTTCCGCCACAGCGAGCGCTGCGGTCGATTTCCTTACCCCCACTCTGTAATCCGCACCCGGCCAATATATTCCTGCGTTGCTGACAATATCGTTTATGTTTTCAGGTCAATCTGGGAAACCGCATGTAAATACGTACACCTTAATCTGTATACCTTAAAACTGTATTTAAGCATAGAACTAGATCATTATTTTCCAACGATGCATATTATTTACAGATTTGATTCCAAATATAATTTGAAGAAATGGTCAACAATTTTGACCCATTGCTATTTTACAAATATAAAATTGACTTGAAAATGTTATCTCCAAACTATTCAAAGTATAAACACTAGATATTTATTCATACAATAAATGTATATATACAATTATATTTATGCACACATATATAGTGAATGTAATACAAAGCGCCGCTGTGGAAAAGCTGATTCGAGTTATTGTCAAGCGATAAAAGTTATTTTAAGAGATGTTCCGTCAAATCTCCTAACAAGCTTATTTTCCATAACAAGCCAAAGCAGTCAACAAAATCTATTTTTATATAAAACCCTCGTATTTTGTTGGGACAAATGAGCGTAGACGTGGGTTGACCTAGACATGTAAAAATAGTTTGAAAAAATGTAGTCTATTATTTATATTATATACTATACTATATAACCAGCGATTTGGAGCCCCTTAGCGTACAGGTTTTAATTTGTCATTGACTTTTCCAAGTGATATGAGACTTTTCCAATACGCGAGAAAACTTCTCGAAGCCAAGATAAAAAAAATATTCAATAAATATATAATAATGATATAAATTTTCACTGAAAAAAAAATCAGTCAATCCGTTCTAGATATATCATCAACAAAGCCGTTCCATACAAAATGTATGTATGTAAAAATGACTTTTCTTCATAAAGTTTTGTTTCGTAAATTTTTCCAATGTTTTAATACTTATTATCCTATTCCTGATGAAAATAAATCCAAAAACACAAAAGTAAAAAAAATTGGTACAGCCGTTCTTGAGTTATAAACGGTGTAACTAACACGACTTTGTTTTATATATATAGATGTATATAAGCGTTGAAATATGAATCATATTTTATTTTACCTGCCCCGACTGCGTACATATTTTTTTTTGTCTAAGAGCGCCCTCACGAAACTCCCGACTTCAGGTTTAGGCTAATTTTTTATTTATACGTTTTTAAAATTTATAATAAAGTAATTAAAATTACTTCATTAAAGAAATACTAATTAAAGACAGGAAACGTGAATGATAATCCTAAATGCGTTCTTCGTCGGTACCTAGGCTATCACGCTTTTTATCTTTTGTGAGACCCTTTGTCTACTTTATAATTTTAAAAATTATTTACCAATTTTCATATGAAATGTAACTAAAGACTTTCTATCTTAATTTTAAGATCGCTAGTGGAAGAATGAATGCAGTTTGAAATAATGGTGCCCACATTCTTCCTTAATTCTTTAAGAATGAGGAGAAAAATGGCTGCTGATCCGAAAAGGCGCCATAGTCTCTTTGTCGACTATCACATTATCTAACAAACTAAGTTTTCAACGTTTAAGATAAAAAAAATAATTCTGCTTTAGCATATAAGTTTATAGCTCTAAGTACGCATGTTTCTGGAAAGTTTCCCCCAAAATTATGGTATATTTCATTACTAAGTATTAAAAAGGCAGTTCATTACTAAGTATTGAAATGTGCTCGGTTAATGATACTACTAGAACTAAGCTCACAAATGAAATGGATTAAAATTAGCATCCAGTAAGTAGTTTTTTATTATATGATTTAATAGTATTTCTTTATATTTATATATATACATACATATATATATATATATATATATATATATATATATATATATATATATATATATATATATATATATATTACAAATTCCTAGCTGGTGATGAGAAGTAGGTTGTAAACGTTAATTACATACGCAAAAATCAATAGTTTTTAATAAATAGTTTTTTAGGACAAAGATGTTTAATCAATAGTTTTTTAACACAAAGATGAGTTTCAGTGATTCATCCTGAATTGAACACGAAAAAGGTAACGTTGAGTTGCTGGTGACATATCAGGGGCGATAATCATTGTGTGTAGCTTCCGGAGGATTTACTGTTAATATAGAGATTTATTGTCAGTAATCGACACGCAACGAACTAAGTCGGTATGATTACGACGACAAAGCAAATTAAGTAATAAAATTTCCGAGTACATTTTCTTCAGGTTAATGCTAGACCACATACCGCAAAATATACTCGTCAAACATTGCGGGAGTTGGATTAAGTTCTGCTTGTACATCCGTTTTTTATACCGAAATTGAATCATCTGAATGTAACTCGTCCAGAAGTCTGTGCAGTTATTTATAAAATAAAGAATTTGGCAACATGCAAGAACAACAACCTTGTAAAACCATTTTGACTCTACATCATCAAATTTGTACGGTGCAGGTAGATTATCATTACCTACCAGATAACGACAAGTCATAAATCAATATGATGTATATATAGTCTGATTTGCTTGTGATAATTAGATTTTTAAATATTTTTTTTATTAAAAAGCCAACCTGGTAGTTGTGTGCATCTCGAGAATATCTTAGGTTATTCATTACGGGTAATATTTTTTTTAACAAAGCATCTGAATCGATAAATATTGCTACCGGTGAATACTCAGAATTTACAAGATATTGCTGTTATTAAAACAATAAATAAGATATGGCTACTGTCACAAATTTAAGGAATCGGCAGCAAGTCGTCTTCTCTCTCAATCATTTATATACACACATTCGACTTGGTT
This sequence comes from Druceiella hillmani, assembly GCA_039881145.1. Lineage (NCBI taxonomy): Eukaryota > Metazoa > Arthropoda > Insecta > Lepidoptera > Hepialidae > Druceiella > Druceiella hillmani. The sequence continues at coordinate 6,802,867 of JAYKKI010000011.1, read as the reverse complement.
TCGACTCCAAAAATCACTAACAGTAGAAGTATTTTGAAAATTAATTTATTTTTAGAAAACCATACCATTCAATGAAAGTTTCAATTCGTGTTACCCATTCCGGGCGTTTGCCTTATTAAACAATTAGCGTGCCTGCGTCAAGCTTCGACAATAGGTGTAATTATAACTTGGGTAATTATTTTTGTAAAAAGAGGAAAAGGTCGCAGTTAACATTTTTTAAACATTTATTTATAGGCTACTTCGTTTGTAGGCCTGTACGTATGTTCTTAATCGATGGTATGACTATCAGAATAGAAGCCTATTAATTTTCGCAATGAAAATATTGTCATATATTTCATGATATTTTCTAAAAAACTGCTTTCCTCATGGCCTGTGACTGTTTTCGGCTTCCGTTTCGTGCTAATCTCGCCTTTCCTCTTTGTTTTCTTCTGTTGTTAATTGTTGGAACAAAGTTCCTTATCGCACGTTACAATTGGCGAATGCGCGTATGTCAACGTATAGGTATGTTATTACAGTATAGACGTGAGGCGTGCGCATCAGCCGTATTTGTTTAAGCCTGTGTTTTTAGCAATCCGTGCATGTCATAATACTTATAACCTCTCTCCATTATTTTGAAACTTATGTTATAGTTATCAACAAAGAATGAATTGTGAAAGTGATTCAGTAGAAATTGAGGATGGTGGTGATGAAGTCAGGTAAGTACCATTGTTAAAGTGACAATAAGTGGATGATGTATTTTAAATTTAAATTTTTCGGAGGGATTCATAAACGCAAGCGAAATCCCACCAAACTGAATGAATCTACTCCTTACTATTGAGGAGTTCTATCACAACCCTCTACCTCATTATCAGTCACGACCCTCAACCCTCTACCTCAAATTATATGTAAATATTAAAAAATAAAGAACTCATAAAGACATGTCGAATGAGTTAAAACTCAGATTCAGATTTCTCAAGGGACTCAAATCGTTGAGGAGTTTTTCAGAATATCGCCGGAGTCTATCGTCACGTCCCGACCATACTGACTTGGAATTTATCCGAGAACGTATGACTCGGAATTTATCCATTATCATAAGCCGAAAACAATAACTTCGGGTTACGACTGTACATAAAAAAGATATATGAATTGGCAACAAAAAAAAATATATTAATCGAGAATTTGCTCTGTTGTGAAGTCAGCTAAAAACGAGTCCAAATTCAATGAGTCTACTAAACACCAGTTCCCATAGCATACTTCCATGCAGCATCATCAGATCACTTGTGCTATCTGTAGTAATATTTAGTAGTCTGTTGATGAGTTTTATAGACCATCTTTGGAGTGCACCATTCGATCTCGACTAAATTTATGTAGGACCTCCAAGGATGTAAACTTTTTTAAAAATAAAAAGAATATATATATAAAAAAAATATATATATATATATATATATATATATATATATATATATATATATATCCATAGGAATATGTCCTTAATTTTACCACAATGAGTGAGCAGGAAAGAACAAATTTTGTATGGCGATTGTATAGATATCATTAATTCTAAAGTTTTGCGACTAAAACATTAATGTTTATCCATAGAAGGAATAAAGATATCAAGTAACTTTTCAGAACGTCAACCTGCGAATAGAGGAATTTTTGTATCTACCAAAAAATAATTAGTTCCCATGGGTTATATATTTCAAGATATGCAAGAAAACTTGACGAGGGTGTGTCTTTGACTATTCGATATGCGACTTGTGGTCAAGAATGTAATTATAATCAATGGTATCTGCACATTGTTTTACATCAATAATTATAGCTTTCGAATTCCCAATTTCTTAAACGGTGTATTTTTTTCTTAAACTTAACTTAGTTTCGTGGTTAGTATTGGCTACCTTCAACTAAAGAGCAACTTTGGTGAATTTGCTGTTTGACCTGTTATAAAGTCAGTTAAATTTAATATCGTCATTAAATTTAGTACTATTAAATTATTTAAAATATAGTTTTCAAAACAAATGTAATTAAACATATATTTCTTCCCCCTTTTTCTTAGCTTAGTTTCATTCTCTTTGCCAATACGATGTAGTGGTTATATAAATGTTAGTCATTTTAACAGATATGATTAATAATTACAACTAAATGAAACTACGTGATGTAGTATTGTTTCTACTTTGTTTAAGTTCTTTACCATGACCTAGGTTTCGTTGTATTACAACATCTTCAGGTGGGATATTAGCAAACGACAATGTAGAAATAATACTACATAACGTAGTTTCATTTAATTGTGAATAATGAATTTCTACAAAATTAACGCGAAATATATTCAATATAAGAAATGATTAAACTTAAGGAATAGAAGTTAAAGTATGCACATAGTTAAAATACGTGTTAAATTTATCGTTTTATGAATTTATATTAAATTTCCGTCAGCGGAAATATGAATTTAAAAAGTGAAAAATTTAATATCGACGAAATAAGATAGCGAGCACTCTATTGAAGGCGGACGCGATGCGCCCCGGGGCTTCGTTTGATTTGGTGTACGATAGGACAAACATAGTAAATTTTATTATTAAAAATAGTTAAACTTTAATAATGTTAAGTCGTACAGTCGACGCTAGTAAAAGGATACGCATAAATCTTGATTCATATAATTTTTTTAAAGTTAGTAGGTATTTAATTGGACGGCAAATTTATTTTCAGAAATTTGAAACATTGTGATATTTCCTTCTTTATTTTTATAGAATGTGGAACTCTGTTTATAGAACGTGGAACTCTGTTTATAGAACGTGGAACTCTGTTTACTCTTTGGAAAAATGTCATTCAAAGATGATTCATCTATATTTAGATACAAAGCCATCTTTCCGTCAGCAACTCTTTTTAAATGAAAGCTGTTATAAATCAGGTCGGTCAATGAATCTATTATATTTATCCAATTATTAGCCATTATGTGTACGTAATTCCATAATGTCATTCAAAGATGATCCATCTATATTTAGACATAAAGCCATCTCTCCGTCAGCAACTCTTTTTGAATCAAGGATGTTACAAATCAGGTCGGTCAATGAATCGATTATATTTATCCAATTATTAGCCATTATGTGTACGTAATTCCAGAATGTCATTCAAAGATGATCCATCTATATTTAGACATAAAGCCATCTCTCCGTCAGCAACTCTTTTTGAATCAAGGATGTTACAAATCAGGTCGGTCAATGAATCGATTATATTTATCCAATTATTAGCCATTATGTGTACGTAATTCCAGAATGTCATTCAAAGATGATCCATCTATATTTAGACATAAAGCCATCTCTCCGTCAGCAACTCTTTTTGAATCAAGGATGTTACAAATCAGGTCGGTCAATGAATCGATTATATTTATCCAATTATTAGCCATTATGTGTACGTAATTCCAGAATGTCATTCAAAGATGATCCATCTATATTTAGACATAAAGCCATCTCTCCGTCAGCAACTCTTTTTGAATGAAGGATGTTACAAATCAGGTCGGTGAATGAATCGATTATATTTATCCAATTATTAGCCATTATGTGTACGTAATTCCAGAATGTCATTCAAAGATGATCCATCTATATTTAGACATAAAGCCATCTCTCCGTCAGCAACTCTTTTTGAATGAAGGATGTTACAAATCAGGTCGCTGAATGAATCGATTATATTTATCCAATTATTAGCCATTATGTGTACGTAATTCCAGAATGTCATTCAAAGATGATCCATCTATATTTAGACATAAAGCCATCTCTCCGTCAGCAACTCTTTTTGAATGAAGAATGTTACAAATCAGGTCGGTGAATGAATCGATTATATTTATCCAATTATTAGCCATTATGTGTACGTAATTCCAGAATGTCATTCAAAGATGATCCATCTATATTTAGACATAAAGCCATCTCTCCGTCAGCAACTCTTTTTGAATCAAGGATGTTACAAATCAGGTCGCTGAATGAATCGATTATATTTATCCAATTATTAGCCATTATGTGTACGTAATTCCAGAATGTCATTCAAAGATGATCCATCTATATTTAGACATAAAGCCATCTCTCCGTCAGCAACTCTTTTTGAATGAAGAATGTTACAAATCAGGTCGGTGAATGAATCGATTATATTTATCCAATTATTAGCCATTATGTGTACGTAATTCCAGAATGTCATTCAAAGATGATCCATCTATATTTAGACATAAAGCCATCTCTCCGTCAGCAACTCTTTTTGAATGAAGGATGTTATAAATCAGGTCGGTCAATGAATCTGATTCTATCGCATTTTTCTATCATATTTATCCAATTATTAGGCATTATATGTACATAATTCCAGAATGTCATTCAAAGATGATCCATCTATATTTATATATAAAACCATCTCTCCGTCTGCAACTCTTTTTGAATGTCTTCATGCCTTCAAACAAGTTTCATCATTTTATTATCTTTTTTGTTATGTATGTGGATGACACAACACTTACGTGCATTTGAAGTAATGGATAAGTTTTGATGATCAGTGAGTGACAAAATCAATGACTTTTGGAGGTCTATATCTCGAAATCTGATAAAGCCATTGGGATCGTCTGTAATGTTGTCTACTTCGTTATATATGGATTTCAGTTATTGTTTAAATATAAAGAAGGTCAAAAGTGGCGTGTAATGCTTCAATTAAATACCATGTAGTGTATGCGCAGGACACGCAGGGCACTTTAGGGCATTTTTCATTCGCGTAAAATACCGTGTGTTTCTCAAAACTTATCAGATTTTCCATCATCGTTATAGATTTCCGGTAAACTTTAGATAAGCTTCTAGGAACGTAACTTTTTCTTAATTTTGATTGTAGCAGAGTCTGTTGCGCCCCCTAAAATTTATATACAAATTTTCGAGATCTAACTATTAAGATATTTGCGGGTTAAATTGCTTTATTTTATTTATTTGTCAAATTTCAAACTTCTGCTTCAAACAGTTTTTGAGAAAAACAGTTGTGACAAAGACGAACACAGTATTCGTGATCTTATAGCGATTCCGTTTCCTTTCGAGATACGAAATCGGAAAACAAAATTAACACTTGTCAAAAAGTTATTGACGAAAAAAACGAGATGAGATTTTAAGCGTTATTTTAACACTATTTATAATTCAAACAAATTATTACTTGTATGAAATTTGATCAAGAAAGCCCTTCTCAAACTTTAATCAAGTTGTCTATAAAATTACAAGACATTTTGTTTAGAGTTAAGGTGTTGGAGATCAACTTACTAATTAAATTTTCCGTTTAATATTTAACAACTACTGAAATTTCTGGACTTTTCGGCTAATATTTGAGCTTGTTCAGTTAATTATGACCCACACTTAGCTTTAAGTCTACGGCTTCGCTCGCGTAGACGTTTCGTTTTTTAAACTTTAGTCGCATTTTTAATCTTCAGTCGTTCTCGCCACATGCAAAATTAAGGCGTGGTGACAGTTTCGAATTAAGGAAATATTTGAAATAATTGCGATTTCGCTCGAAATACTCTAAATTACCGTAATATATTATATTTTATTTCATACAAATTGTTTCGCCCCTTTCCTCTTTTTAGTGGTTGAATCTTGAAAGATACGTGCTTAATTATTTATATTAAAGAGCATTGATACCAAGTTTCAGGTAAAAAATTACAATAGAAATAGTTTTCCATCCAACGTTTATTACCCCTTTTCTTATGAATTCCGAAAAATTCTTTCTTTATCAATGCCTGCAGTATAAAATCAAGAACTTCTCTAAATTTAAGATCTCTTTCATTAGCGGATTGGGCTGGGCTCTGATATGTCAGTCAATTGGAACTTAACCTTTTATATATTTAGGTTATTAAATATTTATAGGTCTAGGAGGTCCACATTACTGATAACTTGCAATAAATAACACAACTTCATTTCAAAGTAGGTTCGAAACCCTCGCAGTCTCGCACTTGGCTGTTTTCATTTTCTTATTATTCACCTCTAAAAGAAAAAAAAATATAAACTACAAAAGAAATGTTATTATGAAATACGCCTTTGATAATTCTCTTCAAACATTTCTTTCATTTTGCCAATCAAATCAATAACTCAAACAACTGCATACAACAAACCATGTTATTGAATGTAATAATACATTCAAATAAAAAATCAAAATGTATTTGAATGTAATAATACATTCAAATACATTCCCAACACTAGCGTCGCACAGCGCGGTGCAACCCTTGATAGCTCGTTTGCATTACCTGTTGCAATCATTCCCTTGTCGGCTTCCTGGTGCATCAGTCGATCTCAAAACGCTGAGATAATAATAGATTTTTTCTCTGTTAATATTTCGATTCGGAAAAAAACACTTTAACATAATAACATCTTTAAAGTTTTTTTTGAATAAATCTACTCGCAAAATAAAGTATAATTTTATTTCGGTGTTGGCAATTTAAAGGCGTTTATTAAAATAAAATTTTCATTACGATATTCTGTTTCAATAAAACCATATAAATCATTTGGAATACCTAAATTATAATTTCGTTCGCTTAAATATTTAATATATGCGATAATTTCTGGAAATTAAACGTAAATCTAAATAGGTCATTGCTTTTTACTTATCGGTATTAGTGAGTGTAATAATAACACTTTAGTCGCGTTTTCGAATCTTTTTTATAAAATATATTTTAATTAAAGAACGATTAAAATAAAATAAGTTTTCATTATAAAAATAATTCCTAAAATCTAATTTTTATCTCTTTTTTATACAATTCGTGTCGAATTGTGTTAGAATAAACGAAGCGATTATATAAATCGACTAAATAGTAAACCTTAGTCGAATTTAAAAAATTATCTTCAAAAGGGTGAAAGTTAATTTAGTTTGCCAAGTGCGACGAGTCGTATTAAATTTTTCTCTGTAAATTGTCTAAATTCGAAATCAATGTTGTTATTAATTTTATTTTTTATAATCCATTTATTTCACCATCGCACAGTGCTTAATTTCCTAAGGCGATGTTGCCGTAATATACATCAGATTAATTTTGTTATAATTTGTTTTATTGCTTTTTATTACTTTATCGAGAATCGAAGAAAGTTAGCACAATGGAAGGTGTCAGGTAAGTGTTATTTTTAATATAAAAAAAGCCTCCGAGTAAATATTAGAAAAAAAAGTGTCTTTATTTTAAAAAGTTACCTTTAGTTTAGGATTTTTTTGGTTTGTAGTGTTTTATAGTTTTTTTGTAGAGGTTATATATTATTTTTCATTACATACTTTACCTGTATTAGATTATTTAATTCGTTCTTAGCGTTGTTCGATTTATTGGCACGTTAATAAATTGTGTAAGTATATGGATTTTTCCAGTAAACGATGTTTTAGCAATTTATGAATGTTTTTAACTTTCCTGATTGTTATTTTAACTGTTTGGTTATAATATTTTATTAGGTTTCAATATGTGTCTGTTAGTTAAACGGAAGAAACTTACTATTAATTACTCAGTATATATCTGTTTTAGTAAGCACGATAACTTCATAAATATTTAGAATTTTTCTCTGTGCAGTAAAATTATTGTAAATTTTCCTCTCGCGTGTTTCTTTAATTTATCAGTAGTTATCATTTTATCAGTTGTTAGCAAAAGTTGTACGATTGTTAACCATGTGATAATGGTATGTAAGCTAATAGACATATTTTATTTAGTTTTCCATTTTTAATTTTAAGGTTGTACTATTATTATACTGAACAAGCTATCCGTTTAGCACGAGTAAAAAATGGACCACGACTTAATTTTATTTAAATCGCTTTATTGAATAATAATTCGTTATAGTTAATTTATTACCGGTATTCTTAATGGTATCATCATTTATTTTTTTTGTCTCGTTGGGTCCAGTACAAGCCTTGCAACAAGCAATCGTTAATAATTAACTTATATATCCTGGAACATTTTGGTAGATTTCGTTTTCGTTTTCAAATAATACTTTAATGTAGCTAAAGTCGTTTAGTTTGTTTAAGTCAATGTCAATAAGACGGCTCCGTGTATTTTAAGTTACTCAATGAAGTTTTCTATCCCGGCATAATTTGGCAAAATAGGCGTGGCCAGAGGTGAAGTGTGGAGTGGTGCGGGGAGGCTACGTATTTGAATGTGGACAGACGCATGAAGGCTAACGTCATTGTCGGTTGTCTTTTGCACATGCGATTTTTTATTATTGTACGAATTTGTTATTATTATTATTTGTTAGCTTGCTTCGTTTCCTCAATTTAATTACTTTGTTGGATTTAATACTAGGCTGTATACTATACATTGCTTCCTATTTTATTGTCTATATACATTTATCTTTTCATATAACAACAACTCTAAAATTGGCTTACCTACAGGTACTTTAGCTTACCTAAAATTTTTTTAGCTTACCTTAATTTTTCGCTTACCTAAAAGACTTTTAACATAATAAAAGTAATGACACAAAAATATTATTTATAGAATTTTTATCTGTGTATCTATTTGTCTGCCAATCTGTTTATTTGTTTGCTGTTTTTACTGTTTCATCGTAACAGAACAGTTAAGGAAAAGTAAGGCAATTTGACGAAAAAAGTCATTTTCATGTTATTAAAGAGACGGTGTTACGTGTACTAATCTTATAGTTATTAATATTCTCTAATGGTCCATGCGAAAGATGTTGTCGGCACAGCTAATACGTACTAAGCGCGTTTGCTTTTTACATTTATTTTCATTAATGACCAGTCCTACAAAGTTGTAGAAATTGTAATTTGTATTACGTGAGATGCATTTTACAGTGCACGGGAAAACTCTCGCTGACCTATGATGGGTTTTCTGAATACAAAACATTATCAGCTTATACACACAGTCTCGTGCGTGCGGCGGGCCTTGATTGGATTATGCGTTATGGATACTGGCATGATGGATACTGGCACGTTTGGTGTGATGACGTCATGGATACTGACACATCCGTTTAAATACATTATTCTCGATGCCCGCGATAACTCAATCATAGTTTACTCAGTTAGTACGGCATACGAACTGAGTCGAGAACAAACGCGGTTAGAGAAAACGTAAAATGCTATTTCCTAGCTTCCGCTTAACGGATAAAGCTATGTTTTACTTTAATGAGTTTTCAGTATTACATTTTATTGGAATAGTGGTTTTTGCGACTATTTATCGTACAAAAAGAGACGGATAAAGGACGTTTATAAAAATGCTAATTCCCTCTAATTCCGTGACTCAAAGGGAAAAAATATTAAATCATTCGCGTTTCAGTCCGTCTGTCTACCACAGCCGTTTATCTCGAAAATTGTTCGATTAAGAAATTTTATATTTGGTATCAATACTCTACTTATTTTAAAACCTATTTTGGGATTCATTCTAGATTTTTAGATAACCCTGAAATAGGGGGAGGGTGTCCGGTTAAAAAACAGTTTAGAAATGGTGGAAAATGATTATTTAGTACTTTTTTGACACAGGGATCAGTTTACGAAATATTCAACTTTAAAGTGGTCATATTTGTTAGAGTTAGGTGCTTCTACCTCCTCTACCAGCTAAACCCTTATTTCTGAATATATGACATGTATTAAGAATGGTGGCACGTATCACCTATGTAGTAACTTTGAATGTAGTAAATACCCTATGTAGTAACTTTGAATTTGGCATAACGATAAATCATGTTAAGCTGATATTCAGAAATATTCTTATGGAAATTTTGGGTACCAGAAAAAATTACGTATTCGAAAAAAATTATTTCAAAATTCTATATTTAGTCTAAGACATTATTTGAAAGAGTTAGTAATAAGGATGTCAGAAATTAACCGACAATTTTTTCTTTTAATTTTGAATATTACATCGATGAAAATATACTGGAAAATACGCAGAAAAAATATGCTTCCTCCCGCCATTTCCGAGACTAATAAGTCTAAAATTATGAAAAACATGTTAGTTTGCGCCTAAGTGTGTACGAGATTTTCACTCTAGACCTTTTCGAGTTTTAATCATACTAAACAAGTTTATTATTATATTATGTGAAATTGATAAAGAAAAACTGGTTAAAAGGGAAATTATGATCTCAGCACTTCGAACACAAATTATTAAGCACAGGTTAGTGACTTTGAGATTTGAAATTCTGCCGCTTTCGTCTACGCCATTAATATTATCCTCTTCAGTGAAGAGAAGCATCGCTCAGTTTTTCAATCATAAATACGATAAAGCAAATTATTAATATAGTTCTTATGTTGCGAGCAAAATCTTTTTGGGGTAAAACTATTTTTGAAGAAAAATGCTTCCGTATTTACCTAATATTATCATCGAAACGTATTTTCTTATTCTATCTATTATTATTATTATTATTATATCTATCTATTTTACAAGATCTTGTTGTTTTTGAATACAGGCACTTTCTTTCAAACCGAAAATGGAAATAATCTCTATCCATTTCATTACGCCATTTCTAAATGTGATTGAATATTCGGAGATAGTTCAGAGATACTGGACACCTTCATTTGGTCGGTCTGCGGGGTTTATTTTAAATTTATATATTAACTTGTTTGGATAAGTCTTAAATCTATTTTAACAAAATCTTTGTAAATTCAGGCATTTAAAGAAACACACACGCACATTTTAAGTCTATACGTAAATATTTACTGGTGGCTCTTTGTTTTAAATAAAGTTTGAAAATAATATTTGTTAGTGGTTTGCTATCTTGTACTTGAAATGACAATAATGTTGATGTTAAGAAATTACTGTCCGGCTGTTTATCGGTCGTTAGTAGTAGTTATTTACTCAAATTTTAAGAAAACTGGTAAAAAAGTATTTATTTTTGTGAAATTATTTTCATCGAAATATGTGAAATATTTTTTATTGGTTAGATGTTGAGAAGATGTGAAATTGATTGATGGGAATATGTGAAATTTTCCTCAATTTGAAGATTGAGAATAAGCGGACGTTATTTGTCAATTTGAGGATTGAGAATATCTGGAATTTATTTCTCGATTTGAAGATTATGAATATGTGAGATTGATATCTCAATTAAAGACGGAACATATACAATTTCTTTCTATGTCCAAAAATTGAAAACCTGTGAAATTTATTTCTTGAACAATGTACAAAATTAGGGCTTATCCTAAGATCAAATTAATATTTTTGTTATGGAGCCAAAATTTACGAACACAATTACACTAGAGATAAATATATTGACTGAAATCATGTTTAAAAAGAAATATTTAAAAAAAAATTGTGTGTATATTTATGCACGTCTGTTAATTAATGGAAATATAATTAATTGAAATAAAATAATAAAAGGACCGGACCGTGATTATTAATATGGTTGATAAAATCTAAATTCAAACAAATAATTAAATTTTAAAAATTAATATGTGTATAAAGAATTGTTAAATTTACTAAAACAATGTAAATAAAGGTTGACTAATAAAAAAAGTAAATATATATGCTGACAATTTATTGTAATTAATTAATTTTAAATATTTAATAAATGACAAAGCAATTATTTATAATATATAATGCAAGTAAATACGTATCGAAACTTAACTTCCCTTAGAGAAATATACTTAAAGTATATTTTGAAAGGTTTATTAAAAAAGGTTAAAGGGATATTCCCAATAAATAAATATTTTTTTACTATATGGCTCACTATTAAATTTCAGTTACTAAAAATGTTATTTAAAAGCACAGATAAAACCTAGATTCGTATGAACATAAAACACGTGTTATGTATTTACAAATTCCTCAATAACTATCATGACTTGATATAACGTAGGTCACTACACGCAACTTCATGATATATGATACGACGTCAGTCACTAAACGCAACTTCATCCTGTCGATTTTTGTTGCATCGTTTTTCGTAACGCGTCTAATGAAGTATAATTTCAATAAAATATGGCGAAATGAATTGAAAAAGCAACAATTTAAAGTGTGAATAATTTTTCAACTTTCAAGGTATAGTTAGGATAGTTACCTTGGTGATAACTGTTGCAATATTAATATATGTACTGATTGAATTGAAATATTTAAGACAAATAATTAAAACTTAATTTCCGTGAAAAATGGTTCAAATGAAAGAAAAATCAATACGTGAATAATTTTTCTAATTTCATGACATAATTTTCAATTCAACAGTTGGAATGGTTATGTTTAAGATATTTATATTTCTTGTCATATTAAGAGTGTAACAGAAGAAAGAAAGGATAAGCAAGAGTTTTTCTTATTATTCAGCTAGAAAAGCATTTTTTTTTATTAGTCTATTTTAAACCTAAGTTTTTTAAGATTTTTTAGCAATTTTTATCAGGCAAAGAAAATAAGATAAATTTATATAAAGAAAATAAGATTAGAAGATATTTATTTGATATTTTTTAAAAGTATCTCATTTCAATTTAAAAACGCGCCCTATTTGATTGAGTAGATACATTATTACTTTTTTTTAAATTACAATTACGCATCTCCTAGAAAGGCTCTGAATCTGAAGGAAAAGCAAAGCTTAGGTAAAATGAAATAATGTGGCATTCGGTGCCTAAGTTTGCTTTAAGCTTAATGGGGCCAGGACCCATGTGGTGACTACGAGCGACTGTTAATTAGAAATGTGTAACTGTTAATTAGAAATGTATATCCTATGTCTCACTTGCTAAATGATGGTCGAGTCTGGCCGATAGTCAATTTTGACTGACGATATTCCATCACACGGTCCATCGCTCGGCCGTCAATCCGGTGTATAGAGCACGTCTGTGTATCTGAAGTACCTAAATATGAACATTGTAGATTTGGGTGACCGCATTGATCTAATGAATGTCTTGAATTTTATAATAAACATTATTTTCTCACCATCAACAACGAGAATTCATATTACAATTACATTATATAATGTATGTAATAATATTTGTTTATTATAAATTATATATGTTATTTCATTCCAACGGAGCTCGTTATGTCTCGTTGACAGACGCTACGTTTACATTGGAATATTATTGGCTTAATATTAGTATATTAAGTGTAGTATATTGGAGGTAGGGTGAGTGCGATGATATCTAATAAGTTAGAAAGAGATAGTGCGATAATAATAGTTAATAATATTTTTTCCAACTCAGTCGACTCTCATCGTCACATGGTGTACTGCCGTTCCTTGGCGATTTTGAATTTATTTGTTGCCATACTGTTAAAATAATAACGGAGCAACGATTAATTGTTCTGTTCTTAATTGTAGTACAGTCTGGGTAACTGTGTTCAAAGTGTGAAGAATTGATAATTTTCATATTTATTTTCACGAACCCGCACAGGAGCGTCTAACGGTAAAGGTACGTGTTAAAATAATATATATTTATTGAATTTTGTATAATTATTTATATGAGACTTATGTCGGTGTTAGATGTTCTCATCGATAATTTTGTCGATTAAATTAATTAGGGTTTGTATTGCTGCATGCTACTCTACACCAATAGGAATTTTCGGCATCTGTTTAGAGAAAACACTTTATATTTTTATTGTCTCTCGGTTCGTCCTTTGTACAAATAACGGAGCGCCATCGGAGAGCTATATAATTTTTAAGTAATTAGCTATTTCGTTTTGCAGATTTATACGCTTAATTAATTTAAGAAAAAATTAATTTAATGACAAAAAAAGAAACTTGGGTAGATTTTCTCGCCAACCTCATGAAGTGAGTGGTTTAATATTCCTCCACTTTTCAGCCTCTCTCTAATTTGAAACGTAAGTTTTAACAATTTGAATAAAGTCACAGTAATATACTTCAGAAATGACTCCATTTTAAAATTGTTTTTGGTCTGTTACGTTGAACAAATTTTTAAAAATAAAAATAGAATCTATTAAAAATATACTAAAATTATCTACATCCTCGTCGGTATAATTGAACACCATTAAACTTATTATATCTTTACGGATACATTTGTTATTTTACACGAGTTTGCAACTTTACATATATAATATTGCTTTAGATTAAAAAGTGTTACACGTTGGCTCTTATTTTATATCCACATGAATATATGTATAAATATAAATATATAAATATATATATATATATATTTATATATTATATATCCGATATTATCCGAGTTTTCTTCTTATTCACAACATTGCTTCTTATTTAAATTTTAATAGCAAAATTGAAAATCCAAAAATTAAGATAGTGCACATGAGATAAGTAGATTACTGTTAACACCTGTTAATACTGATTCATGATTACCAATACAATTAAAGAACGATTTTTAAGATTAAAAATTGGTAGATTGTTAACATTAATCTAACAATTGTTACATTTAATGAGACTGCTTAAGTACAATCAATCGTGTTTGACTCTGACATTCCCATCCCTTGTTTTATGAATTCAAATTTTGTTTTAGGTAAAGTTTTTTTTAATTTATCTGCATATTGATCGCCAGTATCTACATGTTTTAAGTTTGTAATATTTTAGTGAAATTTTTCTGTTAACAATTTATATTTAATTTCTATATTTTGGGAAAATCACTTTTTTTGTTCATACTTATATATATATATATATATATATATATATATATATATATATACGCGCACCGTTCAGTTTTAGAACTAAAAGTTGAGCTTGTTTAAAACTAAAATTTTATTGAATTTGTAAAATTTTGTGTTCTAGCACCGGGTGTCTGTTTTAATCCATTTAACATTTATTTAATTAAATACCGTAAATAGTTTGCATTCTTGTCCTGCAGGCGGTATCATGTACATATTTCCTTTTAAGTCTTCATTTAAGATGTGGTCCTTTATCGGTAATTTCGGGAAAAAAATTTTTTTTTAATTTTTTTAGGTTTTTTATGTAATATGTAAAGTGAAACAATGCAAAATTTATTTACTGCCTTTAAATAAATTTAATACTTAAAAATATATGAATTAACCAGTCGAAAATTAAATATAAAGTAAATATATTTTTAAAACTAAATAAACATACTTATATAGATTGTTAACTTTCCAATATTGCCGTCAACTTTACATCAGCTAAGTGGCTGCATATTATTTCATTAAAACTGCACTCTCTTGTTGGTAAAGTAGATCATATAAGTCGAGGTCAGTAGAGAGTACATCCTGGTTATGAAACGTTTAAGTGCTCGGCACAAAGAAAGGAAGAAGAAAGGAAGTTGATAGAGAGGCCTACAGAGCTTTTTTTGTTACTACGTCAGCTTATTTGGATGTAACGTATTTACTCGAGTCTTGAGAGAATCTCGATGTTACTAAGTCTGTCAACTTTGAACGTGATCAATTAATGATTTCCGCGACGTATTTATTCATTACTGCAGAGATTTCTTAGAAAAACTTGTAGTAACAACGAGTAGATGTTTCAGTAATAAGTACATATTTAAAAAATAATAGAATGAAGTTTGTAGGGGGTAGACTAAAACAAAAAAAAATTACTATCATTATATATATAAATAAATTACTATTATTATATATTAAATATTAAAAAAAAACATATATGGTGAGAGGTATCGTTTGACAGGGCTAGTTATAAGAGGTGGAAAAATGTTTTTTTTGTTCTCATTACTTTATATAGTACATCTTTAGAGACATACTGAAAAGTATGCAAAAATATACTACTGGATATAACTACTGGATCTAAAAATAGGGTTCTTAATGTCTATGGAAAGCTTGTGAGAAAAATATAACGACTATCCAAAAATAACTTATGCAGCTTGGCAATAAATATGTAAATTATGTTACCAGTCTAGAATTAAGTCATGCTAAGTGGCGAACTCGCTTGCTTATTCAAGCGTTTGAATAAATATACTTGATATATAGTAGTATTTCTATTTAATTATGAATCTTGTATATGATCGAGTTTTCGTATATTATATACAAATAATTAAATACAAATATTACTATATATCGTGTATGTTTATTTAAATACTTTAAGTTATACAGATTTTTTAAAAACTGTAACCATAAAATATGTTCAACATACAAAGAAAAAGCGAACAAAATATGAAACGCGAAGCCTTCAAACAACCGGCCGTAAAAATGAAACAAGTAGAATTCAAATATACGAAACGAATGCGATACTGCGATAACTCATATCAGTCCGCGAATATCGATATTGAATATTTCCATAAATGAAAAATCATTTGGAAAATTAGAATTACGATGGGTAAAATGTGGAAAATTAAACTTACGGGGATGAGAAAAGAAGTATAAAACCTTTTATCAAGATTATTGGATATCAGATGAGAGTTTATTCGACATGCGATTATCTTTTGCATATAATTATTTGAAACAAAATTCCAAAAAATCTTTGAAAAATTTCTGTCTGACTTTTGGTGTACAAAAGAATTAAAATATTTTGGAATATTTAAAAAAAATATGTGTGTGTACAATTCACATACGGTAGAAGTGAAACTTCAGTATTCAAGTATTTACTTATGCATATAAATAATACACCGCGCTGGATTTTTACTAAATCTTTGTCATACACAAACGCATACACACGTATTAACACACATACATACGTAGAACGCTCGAACCAGAGCAAGTATTAGACAGTGTGCAATATAGATACACACCGACGCTTGCTATCTTGCTTTAGCTTAGCAATATACAGGCGCACACATATGTACAATGCTTAGTTGACGAGAGAGAAATACTACGAAGCTATACAAAGAGGAGACCTAAAATACAAATCATAACGATTCTAAAGAAGCTTCACTTGTTTCTTTGTCGTGACGCTTTTTCATTTCATAGAGTTTCAAATCACAACGATTCTAAAGAAGCTTCACTTGTTTCTTTATCGTGACGCATTTTCGTTTCATCGAATTTCAAATCACAGCAATTCTAAAGAAGTTTCACTTAAAAAATTTATAAACAGCCGATTGAGAACAATGGGTTTTTCTTTGGGTTCTTTACACTAGAAACATGAACATGAAGCTACACGTCCATATAGACATTAGCACTACGCAGTAGCAAGACAAGTAACTTAATGAATTTGTGTATATATTTATGTCTTAACTAGTACATAAACGATTATAGTAGGTGATTTCAGGTAATTGAAAAACGCAGATAGACTGAATATCTTTATGTCTGTTCGCCGATAATAACATTTTTGCTGATTATATTTTTATGCAGTTTACAGTGTTAATTATTTGTTTATTCTGGAAAGTTTTCATGTATACAATATCAATATACGTTGTAAAGATATTGGACTCTAGCGACCTTTATGAGGCAAGTGTTTCAGAAAATTCTCCAGTTATTCCCTATTTGGCTTGTACAGCTTAAAGAGTTCTAGATGTGACGTAGCATGTCACTGTTATACCTCTTAGATGGCTTTAAACCGCTGAAGTACATTTTGATTTTTTGTAATAAATGGATTAAACAAATTTTTTTTTTTTTAATTTTTTTTAAAAATTAAAAAAAAAAATTGTAATCGGATGTATGCAGCGTTGTAGAACTTCATAAGTTCACGCTCAGCAGATTTGATTGGTAGTGACTTTAGATTTGTACACAAAGAGACCGGCATAAGTTCATGTAGCATTGGGATCAGGTGTTATCAGATTAAAAATCATACTTTTATATAGACAAAATTAAGAAAATAAGTCCTTTAAAAGTTTTATTTAAATTGTTAAGCAAACAAATTAAAAGTTTTGTGTTTTTTATGAAAAGGCAGTATTTTTCTTAACAGTTTTTAAACTAGGCAAGCCCGAGATTTTCGTCGAAAAAGCTACATATAACTCGAAAAGTGCGAAAAGGACATTAATTTTGGCAATAGGGTACGAATGTCACCAACTAAAAGTTTGTTTTTACTTAATTTAGGCAATGATTACTCATTAAAAAAAGTGGTTCGTATTGGTTATTTTTTGTAATGATTTCTAAAAAGTTATTATGTACTTCTTAAGATTTTTATTACTATTAGTAATTATTGATATATTAAAAATGTGAAATACGTCAGTTGAAGATATCTTTTTTGTTGTGAATTATGATTAAAAATTGTATTTTATTTGTTGCCATTGTCTGATCGTTAATCACTGAATTGTTAAATTTTTTGAAGTTATACTTCTTTAGGCGCGTTATGAAAAAAATGATGAGAGTGAAATTTTAAGATTCGTCACACAAAAGTTACAGTATTAAGTTGCAGCGGTTGCAGTCTCGAAACAAAAGCTATTGGCACCATCTGTGTAGTTTCAACTGGTGCTTGAACGACTTTTAGTATTTATGTTTTGAACTAATAACACCGATTTGAAAACAATCCAGTATCTGAGCGGTGCATACTAATTGCCAGTATTTCATAAAAATATAAATAATGTATAAATAAAAGCAAAACAAATGCATTCAACGTACTTTGCAGCTTTGATAATAATTACTATCTCGCACTTATTGCAGTACCCGTTCGTTTAAATGTTTGCCTTGCGTTCCTGGAAAGCTTTAATGAGGTCCAACTTGTTGCAATATCTGTTGATGTGAGAGCGGAGCTTTGCATGTAAGAGCTTTTGAAGGACTTTTCATTAGAATTGCTCTGTATCTCTGAACGTATGAAGCGTGGCCTTGAAATGGGCTTTATAACCTGACGAAGTTTAGTGAAATATGATTATTATATTATTACATCATGGTAATTGATATCACAAACGTCGCGTAGAAGAAAAGAAGGAGAATAAAGCAGAAGGTGATTAATTTGTTAATTTTGGTCATGGTATTTATTCTTTCTTTGTACATAAGTAAATAAAACTTACGTAATTTTGCAGGTAAACAATTTTTAACATAGTTTTCGGAAGAATGTGAAAATGGAAGCTTTTGCTCTAAAAATGATAAAACTTTTAATTTTTAAAAATATTTATTATGATCTAAAATTGCCTTTGAAATATTACACCTGTCTCCTGTTGATTTGCACGTAAAATAATAACCAAAATAATTTAATAAACAAAAGATTATTGACCGATGTTGGTGATTATATTTTTCATCGATTGTTTTCGGCTTCCGTTTTGTGCGCATCTTTTTGCTTTTTATTGTTTTTAAATGTTTTTATCGTATGCCTTAATTCAGATGGAGCTTTTTAAAAATGTGGGCTAGTTTGAAGTAATATTTTGTTTTTATTTAATTGGTATCAATTCAGTTACCTAAGAGAATTTGAAATCTTCAAAAATTAATTTACATTGCAGTAGTACAACAACTATAAAGACGTGTCTAGTTACCCGACGCGTAGCAATTACACAAGTGTATAGTGAACATATGTGCACGAATAGATGGCGCTACGTGATTTTAAAGCATGCAATGAAGTTTTACGCCCGGATATATATAGACGATACGAGCATAGCTAGGGGTAAAGTTTAGAGTGGTGCGGGAGGGGTAGGTGCTTGAGTAAGCAACTCGAGTGCGGGTAGACAATGAGCGTACATATCGTTGTTGGTCGTCTTCCGCATATAAAATCTAGCGATTTTGTTAGTATTCGTTATAAGCTTACTCTGTGTCCTAAATTTGTTTAAATTTGAATATGTCTTATATATTTATAATTTAATTACTTTGGTAGGTTTAGTATTAGGCTGTGTAACTCTGATAGTTACCTATTTATGGTATGAACATACAATAAAACCTTTAAATTGGTGTAAGCGAAACGTTTAAACTGTTTGTCTGTGAGCTTAATCATTTCTTCGCGCAACAGCCAAAACGATTTCGATGATGTTTTTACTGGCGGATTCTGTTGTGTTTTATTTATTTATTTATCACCTATGGGGAAAAACAGATACAAGTCATAGTGAGATACAATATGAGAGTTTTTCAAAAATAAGTTAACTTGTACCCTAACATTCCTACATCAAAATAATATTCTACGTACATATATCCTCAGTCTTATGTAAAGATTTCTACAATACATTAAATATTTAGAAATTTTATAAAATATTAAATTAAATTATAAATCAAGTAATATAGGTAAACAAACAAACAATAAATATTGAAATTAGCCTTTCATTTAAAGTTGACTATATTAATTATCAGTATAATATATATATATATATATATATATATATATGTATATTAATTATCAGTCAGCAGTTAGATTATAATTACGTAAGTAAGCAAGAAGCGACTAGACACAGTCATTTGCGAAAGTTCGTTAAGGCTGTATGAATTACTGTCGGTCGCTACGACCTACGAAACATCAGTAGTAACAGTTACCGAACTGTAGCCCAATATCCCTTGTCGAGGGTATGTTACGTCCCACAAACACTTGCTATAAGTTATGCTTAATTGCCAGTTAAGAATGTAAGTTAACCATAGATAAACGTTGCAAAGTATTTTTTCTATAAATTAATTTTTTTTGTTGGTTAATGTGTTATTGATTAAATAATATATTTTGTTTACATTACGACGACTTTTAATAACATCGAAATGAATAGTGGAAATTAGACAAGAAAATAAATAAAATTACACAGTTTTGTTTATCA